>CAWUFW010003589.1:720000-1032500 GCA_963921515.1 Calotriton arnoldi
ACAGTGTCTCTTTCTTCAATCTAATGAGGATTAATTTGAGATCATTACTGAAAAGCAACCTATCACATATAAAGCAATGCACAAAATAACAAAGAGCTGTCTTCTGTTATTACTGCAAACATTAGGAGACTTTCGCTTAAACCAGTAGTATTAATTATATGCTGCTTTTGCAATATATATAATGTTGGTGTTATTTAAAGTAGCAAACTGAAATTTAATCCAATCTGAATTTTGTATCCGTAGCTCTGCTGAGTAAAATTCATTGTTTCCTGTCCATTGTGCAATAAGCCAATGGTGGCTTACTTGTATTTTTATTACAATAAGGACACTGTGCAAAAGAGTGGTAAAAATGTAAAAAGTAATTCCTAAATGTGTTGGATTACCACACACACCATACGACAAAGTCTGCATTAAACAAAAGTTGATTTCAGCCCTTTCCGCAGAGGCATCTTCAAACTTTCTTTGCCTTTATCCTCCTGTTTTCTCAACCTGTTCTTGTTGGCTTGTAGGACTGCACACTTTACCGCTTCTAACCAGTAGTGAAGCTCTTGGGCTCGCTCCTATGAACATGATCAAATTGGCTTAGACCCAAGTGGCACATTTAGTTTACTTGTAAGTCCCTAGTAAAGTGTTACCTAATGCATCAGGGCCTGTAAATTAAATGCCACTGTGCCACCCATTCAGGTAGTCTTTTAAACACAATTCAGGACTGCCATTGCAACCTGTGTGTGCAGTATTAAACTGCCTTTTTGACCTGGCAAGATAAATGTTTTGCATGCCTAAACCTTCCTTTTAGTACATATTAGTCACCCCTAGAGTAGTCCCTAAATAGTCCGTAAGGAAGGGTGAGGTGTATTTAAAAAGTTGGACATTTACTTCTAAGTTTTACATGTGCTGGTAGTGAAAACTCTCAAATTAATTTTTCAATGCTGCAAGTCTAAAGTCTCACACAGGATAACATTGGTTATTTTATTAGATTTAATAAGGGGTAACTTTCAATTTGGAACAGGTAGGAACTTTGAGTTTGGTGTCTAAAGAATTGTAATTTTAAACCCTCTTTAATGGTAAAATTGGATGTTCAGTCACAATTCTGAAAATCACACAACACTAAAGAAGGGGGACAGGGAGCGTATTAGAAAAACTAGGTCCAGTACCGTTGCTCCCAAGAACTAACATGTAATCACTGTGTGGTAACTGTTCCTAAAATAAAGAACCATAACCAACTTGGTTATGTATGAGAGAAAGTAGAGAATGGAAGGGAAGGTAGTCTCTATATGTGGTTCCCAGTTGATGAAGGTGGGGAATTTCTCCTTTAGAAATTAGTGCCCTCACACACTCTTGCGAGTGTCATGCTTCATCATCGGGCGTTGCTCTTCGTGGGGTGGCGCTGCTGTCCCCCACGGGCCCCGCAAGTGGGCTCTTTGTCGAAGATCTTTTTAGGAGACGCCGTAGTTGTGCATGCGGGTGTGTGGACCTAAAAGGGTTGGTGCAAGTGTGTTAAATTACCCTACCGGTACCTGAGGTCAATTTTTATTCGTAGGTCCGGGAGGTAAGGATAAAAGAATTATACAGGGAGAAGGAGCACCTCTATTAACAGATACCATAGAGGTCAGGGTATTACTCTGCTGCTCTCAGTGCCCGTGTGTGATTGTGAATGAGTGTGTTGGTCAACATGTTTCGCACTGGGAATGGGTCCCTAATGGATCCCTGTGTGCTTCGTCAGGACCGTGTGATGTGAAATTGTGAATAAAAATAGGAGTAGGGAAAGACACCCTATATTCCTATGGTACCTCTTTTCAGGTGTAAGTGCGTGATTTGCGCTCATAGGAACATCTCTTTCTTGTTCCTGTTACTACCCCTTTAAAGAAAATGAAGTGCCTCCTCGGCAAATCCCCGCCGGCGTCCATCCAGCGGCAGGGCAGGTAACGGGCCAGAACGAAGGGGCTTCAATATATTCCCCCTCGAGACCGCGGGGATTTGCCGAGGAGGCACTTCATTTTCTTTAAAGGGGTAATAACAGGAACACGAAAGAGATGTTCCTATGAGCGCAAATCATGCACTTACACCTGAAAAGAGGTACCATAGGAATATAGGGTGTCTTTTCCCTACTCCTATTTTTATTCACGATTTCACATCACACGGTCCTGACGAAGCGCACAGGGATCCTTTAGGGACCCATTCCCAGCGCGAAACATGTTGACCAACACACTCATTCACAATCACACACGGGCACTGAGAGCAGCAGAGTAATACCCTGACCTCTATGGTATCTGTTAATAGAGGTGCTCCATCTCCCCTGTATAATTCTTTTATCCTTACCTCCCGGACCTATGAATAAAAATTGACCTCAGGGTACCGGTAGGGTAATTTTAACACACTTGCACCAACCCTTTTAGGCCCACACACCCGCATGCACAACTGCGGCGTCGCCTAAAAAGATCTACAACAAAGAGCCCTCTCGCGGGGCCCGTGGGGGACAGCAGCGCCACCCCCACGAGGAGCAACGCCTGATGATGAAGCATGACACTCGCAAGAGTGTGTGAGGGCACTAATTTCTAAAGGAGAAATTCCCCCACCTTCATCAACTGGGAACCACATATAGAGACCCCTATTTCCACCCAAGAGGCATTTGGAATTTCCTGCCTCCTGACCTGTCCCCAGATTATCTGTGGACACAAAAGACTAGTGTTCAAACCCTTTGTGTGTGTACTAGGCAGAGCCTTTGTGATTTGCAAGTGTGGTAGATGACAGCTCGCCCCCCCTCATCAGGCAGGAGATGTCACATCCTGCCAGCTACTGTTTGTCTCACAGTCTGGGAGCTATACACAAAGACCATCTTGCAGCTACACATAGTTTTGCGAACCAGGATATAGGCCTCAGGCACCAAATGAGTGGGACAAGAAAATGCAAAATTTCTAAAAGTGGCATTTTCAGAATTGTAATCACTGTGTGGTAACTGTCCCTAAAATAAAGAACCATAACCAACTTGGTTACGTATGAGAGAAAGTAGAGAATTTGGTGCCTGAGGCCTATATCTTGGGTCGCAAAACTATGTGTAGCTGCAAGATGGTCTTTGTGTATAGCTCCCAGACTGTGAGACAAACAGTAGCTGGCAGGATGTGACATCTCCTGCCTGATGAGGGGGGGCGAGCTGTCATCTACCACACTTGCAAATCACAAAGGCTCTGCCTAGTACACACACAAAGGGTTTGAACACTAGTCTTTTGTGTCCACAGATAATCTGGGGACAGGTCAGGGAGGCAGGAAATTCCAAATGCCTCTTGGGTGGAAATAGGGGTCTCCAACAGGTCGATCACGAGCTACCGTTAGCTCTCACACTACTTCTGGGTAGCTCGCACATGATAATTATCTATTAATTAGTTTGACCATATTCAGCTGGCAAGATACTAAGGCAGCAGTGTAAAACAGTGCACCACATTCTTTGGGCCTGGGAAGCTGAAAATGCAGGACCATGTAGCCCACACTCTTCTGAAAAATGATTTGTTTCTTTCTTTTATCACCTCTTTGTTTCCTTCTTTTGCTTTCTTTTTCTACTTTTCTTCTGTCAATCTTTTTATGTTTTGTTAGTTACCAAGTTTTTCTTCTGCTTCTTTTCACTCTTCTTTCTCACATTTTTTGTCTCCCCGCTTTCTCTCCTTGTTTTATTTTTTCTTCTTACTTTATTCCATCCTGCAGTCTTGCTATAACCTTCTTTCTTGATTTTCTATTTCAATTTGTTTTTTTCTTGCTCGCTCTACTTTTTTTTATCTTTCCTTCTTGACTTGTACTCTATTTGATAACCTTTCCTCTGTCATCGGCTCTTTTTGCTTTCTGACTTGTTCTTTTCTTGTTCCAGTGTTACCTTCTGCTACGTCTTTCTTTTTTCTTTCCTCCTCTCCTTTCACTTCTGATTCTTTCTTTTATTCTGTTTTTGGTTCTCTGTTTAGTTTCTGTTTTTTCTTCCTTTTTTTCTCTTTTCCCTTTTTCTTCTCATTTTTTCTCTTTGTTTTTCTGACTTTCTCATGTCTTTCCTCTCATTGTCTCAATTTTGTTTGTTTCTCTGGTTCTCCTTCTTCCTCGCCTTTTTTCTTTTATTTTCTTCTTTTTTCTTCCCTATTTCATGCTCTCACCCCACCTCTTTTTCTTTCTCTTTCTTTATCTCTCATTCAATCCTCTTTCTTGCTGCTTTTCTCTTTTTGTACCTTTACTATCTCTCTTTTGTTGGCTTTTTCTCTTTCTTCTTCTTCCTTGCAATTCTCTCTTCCTCTCGTTGTCCCTTGCTTCCTTCCACTGCTCCTTTTTTCTTCCTTTCATTTCCTTTATCTCTCGCTACTTCCTTTTTTTTTCGTCATCTCCTTCCTTTCTTCCTGTCCTTCATTTCTCTTCCACTCTTCATTGGTTTAGTTCAATCTTTCTTCAGTTCTTTTTTACTTTGTTTAAAGACTGCCTAGCTTCTTAAAGCAATCTCTTCGTACATTAATTTTTGTGTCATTATTGTCTGACTGATGTGCAGTGTACTGGTCTCTGCCAATTCATGTTTACTTGTAGATAGTGATGAAGTCTGCCTGGGCATCACAAAATGTATTATTTCTAATGAGCAGTGTCATCTTATGCATTGCATGTTAAAGAGGACACAAGTCTAAATTAGATTCTCACTTCGCAGTGTGATTCGTAAACAAGGGACAAAACTGATCCTTCGGGACCTCCACAAGTTAGCATTTGCTATATAGCTCAAGTGGCATTAATGTTGCTTGGTCACCGGAGTAAGACTGGGGTACCCTAGGTGTATGCAGTGTTTAAGTTATGTGGCCTTTATGTGTTCTTATTTACATCCATGTATTAGGTGGTAGCTCATTATGTTTTCCAGTGACAAAAAGTAGCTCTCTCTACAGGAAAGGTTGGAGGCCCCTGCTCCAGAAACGTCTCCAAAGTGGGCACTAGATATAAATAATGGACCCTAAAGAAGAATCCGTATGGTGACCCACCAACCTGAAAAATCTGCGCCCAATTTCTCTGTTGCCCTTTCCAGAAAAAATGTTGGAGAAACATGAAAACCAAGAACTTGCCAAATATTTTCTTGAGCACAAACTTCTGGGCCCTTCATACAGAATAGGTGCTTATCGCTACGAAAGATTCTATCCGTAGGCAAGTTGATCAAGGAGGAGTAGCCATCCTGGTTTTTCTTGGCCTGTCAGCAGTGATTGACACCATATCTCCATCTCTGTTATGTTGTTGAAAAGGTTGCAGCAGGTCAGGCTGAAAGGTGTGGCCCTTACATTGCTGGAGTCTTTGTTGTGCAATAGAATTAGAACACCAGAGTGACTCCAAGGGCTGGTTGGCTGGCCTTCTGATCAGAGCCTCAGGGATTGAAGAGGCTCCAACCACCTGAAACCCATCACCTGGACCTTGTCTGCTTGGAGTTCTTCCCCCCAAGGGGTGCCACCCCAGGCTTGGAGCCTTGGAATTGGGCCTGAAGGTGCTCTGCCAGCCTAGCTGTGGTCCTGTGAGCAGAATTCAGCTGCATCAGAACCACCGCAGCATGACGCATCCCCAAAACAGAACCTCGCAACAAAACCCTTAGTCTCATTGGAACAGCCACTGTGCAAGGCATCCTTGATGCAGCCTTCCCATCGCAAGTCCTTTGTTGACGGCATCCTCAACGATGATGCAGGACTCCACATTGCAACCCCACAGAATCTTCAGAACCACGGGTGTGTGATGCATCTTCGATGAAGGACTTCGCATCTCAAGACCCTCAGCACCAAAATCCTTGACGATGACACAGGACTCGGGATCACAGCCCCACAGCATCCTCAGAACTGGGCTGCATGATGCATCCTCGACACATGATCTCACACGCTTCGCAAACCAGGATTTAGGGTACTTTGTTCAGAGGGGCCTAAATTGGTTACTGTATCCAGCCCGTGCTCCAGTATAGTCAGCCTGAACTTGTGACTTTGTCTCGGTCTGGTGTGATCAGATAACCACAGTTGGCGCTTGGTGATTTTAGGCACTATTTTCACTTATATCTTCAAAATTGCATATCTCCGGTTCTACTGATTCGATTTTTGTCATTTTGGTCTCAAATGATTTATTAAATTTGACTCCATTGTTCTAAATTGGTGGGCATTTTTTTTGTACTGTGTTTTCACTTTATTACTGTGTAAAGTGCTGCATAAGAACTTTACATTTTGCCTCCATTTTAAGCCTGATTCATTTGTGCCAAGCTACCAGAGGGTTAAACACAGGTTAATGTGGGGTTTGCTTGTGATCTCACTCTGACAGACATTGTGGCTGCTGCTTGAGTAGGGTTTGACTTCCCTCAACCAGTAACTAAGTTTCCAACACAAAGATTCTGAATGGCATGGAAATTGATGACGCAAATTGACTGCTATGAAGGCATTCTGCAGCATGGCTAGCAAAAGAGTTATTTTTACCCTTTTGAGCAAAGCTCGAAGCATTTCAATTTCACTTAGTTCCCTGCTTTTTTTCTTTTAGTAACTTCTTTTATGAATTGTTGACTCTATACACAGAGCTTGTCTTGGAGGTGGGTTTCCTGTTTTCTTTTGGTCATTGGCCTCTATAAAGTAGCCTACAAGCCTAAGGGAATAGTCTGGCAATTACAGCATTTGGTGGTTTGACGCTCGGCGGCTCGGCCCCCATTTGGCTACGCCAATGTCCTCAGCACCGGTTGTATTTTTAGATTTAGTGAAGCGAGGTGAGTGTGACCTTGAGTGGGAAGATGTTGCTGACAGTGAAGAGGGTGTGTATAAATCAGCACCTACTAAAGGTCAGAAGGCTTTGCAGTTAATGCTTAAAGCTACTTTGGAGATTAACCATAGTCAGCAGACAATAGTGGCAGAAGTACGTTGCATAAGGGTGATATTGTAAGCCATTGATGAAAGGATAGTATTATTTCACAATCGCTTGAAACAGAAGGGGAAGTAAGTAAAAATTCAGAAGCATGTAATTCGAGGCAGAGTTAGACAAGACTTGCTATCGCCAAACTGCAGAGAAAGAACAAAGATCTTGAGAATAGATAAGAGAATTCAAGTCTTCTCTACAGATCTTTTGAATGTGTTCATCAGCGAGGTGGTTCTGCTCAACAGCACGCATCAAGACATGACTATTATAAGAGCACATCGCGTGCCATTCCAGAGGAATCAAAGAACTCTAAACCGCACACTTTGCTAGCTTGTTTTTCAGACTTTCTGACGAAAGAGAAGATTCTTGCAATGGCACGAAACAGACATAACTTTCAGGTCACAGCTGGGTTCACGTTTCCTATTTTTCAGGTCATGCCATTTGAAACTACACAGTGGGAGTGCAGTATGTGACGCACTAATTCCTGAAATTACTAGCAGGTTATGAATAATGGTATTTCGATAAGGGAAAGGGCAGATTTTCGTTTTTTTGGGTATAAGCTGAATCCTGCCAAAACTGAGGACATAACTATGACACTGATCAGACCAAACTAAGTCGGTGATTACATATCTGGGTATGTATATTTCTGCCAGCCCGCATGAGAGTTCCAATCTAAACTACAAACCACTTTTGGCACGATCTGTCATTTTAATGTAACAGTGGGAATTACCCATATAAATATGCTATAAAAAAATTAGCATATTTCGCTCTATGAAGATCAATAAATACTGCATATCAACATCCTAGTGGGGGATTTTTTAAATCCCTCCAAGTTTGTTGTGATATTACCCAGTCTACGATATACACAGACAAGTTTGGGTTCTTGAAAGTCTTAGGTAACCCCTCCTTAAGTAATATTAAGGTCTTATATACAATATTTAGGCATCATGTACCCGTTTGTAATGATGCTTTGGCGGACGCTTGGGCAGAGGGACTGGGGGTAGCAGTTACTAGGAATACTTGGCGGCCGACATCTCCGTTCACCGAATTTGCTACTCCAGAATTTTAAGACGGAGCATCGACTTTATTACACCCCGCGTCGGTTGAGTAGCAGGAACCATAAGAGAGCTAGAGCCTAGAAGTCCCTGATGCTTGTTAGAGAATGCCCAGGACACACACGTTTGTGACTTGCAATAGCTTGAGGCAGTTTTTTCAAGACCTTGTGCTTAAAATATCCAAAGTATTTCGAAGGAGAAAATGTTGACACTGTTGTTTATTCTGCTAGGATCTTTGGGAGATGCCCTGCCCCAGAGTGTGTTGGGTTAAGCTTCGGGGCAGTAATTGTGGCGCGGGAAACGTAGCTACGCACAGTGGCATCAAAGGAGGTGCTCATTTTCTGAACTAGTCTGCAGTATATAGTCTGAAGGGTAGAAGAGGGAGATAAGTTGATGATTGAAGTATGGGGCACGTTTCATCGACAGTGACATTACATGTATCATTCGACTTATTTGTCACAACTTAGCTATTACTGTCATTGCTTTCGGATCTTTCTTTTTTTCTTTTAAGAAAGATGTGAATCTGTGGTCGAGGGTGACAATGGTTATAGGAATCTATGTTTGCATATATCTCAAATATTTTTTTTTAAATTTTGCCAGAATAACGAAAATTTCGCCTGGACCCAGTTTTCATTTTATTTGTCATCTAGGGACAATTTGCTCCATAATGCCCTAGCTATTTGGTGTCGTGGGTTTGGAATAAGAGGTGTCTGTCAGTATAGAAGTCGGGTCATTGGTGCAAAGAGTCAAGTGCAGTGAGAGGTTCAATGTTGAGAGCAAGGCCTGTATGAATCCTGGCTATTGTTTGTTAAGAGTAAAAATAAATTTTTGGGTGGTTTCAATTTTAGGTACGAACTTAGCATATATTTCGGCATGAGCATGAGTCAGGACCTGTAGCAGTGAACATCGCCGACTAATGAAGCCTTTTGGTAAAGTTAACCATAATGGTCACATTGCTGTTTATGGATAGCAATGTTGGCTGGAAGCACACTGAGCATCCCCATTAGAAGATTGAAAATTGTAGGGGAGAGGAGGGAATCTGGATCTCCTTAATAAATTTGGAGGAAAACTGGAGGGACTCAGATAATTTAGTGATGCACATTTCAATCAATACCAGTGTCATATGTGAGTTTCGCGAGGAGACTAGGATTATCAAGAGTGTATATAAATATTGAGGGTCTCAGGAGACTTGAAAGAAGGCATTACTGTTTTAAATATAGAGAAGGATAACAGTGAATGATAAAGATGTTTTTCATCAAGGGGTTCTGGGTGACATCAAAGACAATGAGAGAGAAGCCTGCATTATAAATGAAATTCCTCAGAAGACTGATGTGAGAAATATGTTCATTTGTTATAGTTACGATCAGGGCCGGGCTGGGGCATCAAAAGAATTCCTGGAAAAAATGCTCAAATCAGCCGTGCTACCTTAATCTCCCCTCCCCCCCTTCCCTGTGTCAGCTGCCATTGACCACGAGGAGCTAGGGAAAGTGGCAGAGGCACCAAGAGCGGCCCTGGGCTTTCCAAACTGGCCTCCAAGGGCTTCACCCCACTGGGGAAATGCCTAGAGGAATAAAAGGCCAGTCCAGCCCTTGTTAACCTATGTATAATTTATTCATATATGTGGTCCCCAAGTACTTGACCCCTGATAGAAGAGCAGGGCAGGGGTAGGGGACTATGGAGGGAGCCAAAACCACTTAGGGGCATATCAGCAAGCGGCAGCGATAATTATCGCTGGCCGCTCTTAGCGAGAACTTTTTTATCGCCGTCTATCGCTGGCAATTATCGCCATGCTTTCGCTGTATCAACAACGTATAGCGCAATGGCGATAATTTTCCAGCGATAGCGGTGTTTTCCATGGAACATCGCTGGTTTTTCAGCGATGTTCCATGGAAAACGGCGATAACCTTGCTGATACGACCCTGTGGTCGTATCAGCATAATCCACCCCCATTGTCAGGTATAGGTAAGTCTGCATTTTTTGCAGACGTTAGTTTTTGGCGAAAACCGTGGTTTTCGCCAAAACTAACGTCTGCAAAAATGCGTGACCTCCTTGTAAATATCGCGATGTACATTTCACGATATTTTACAAAGTAGTCTGTCAGGGGGACGCCCAGTGACGCCCACTTTGCATCTCATTAGAGATGCGAAGTTAGGCGTGCTGGAAACGGGCGCTAAGTCAAGGATACACGCGCTAGCGTGTCCTTGATGATATTGCGATAACATTATCGCCGCTTTTCGCCCGAAAACGGACGCTAAAGCAGCGATAATGTTATCGCCAGCCCTTGTTAATATGCCCCTTAGTGTCTTGTCACTCTCCCAAGTCCCACTCTTGGCCGTGATGTATGCTGTGGTAGATGGAAGCAAAATGTGAATTACAGTTGAACAGACCAGTGGATGAAGAGGGCTGACTGAAAGGCCCTGTATGTGTACAAACATGTATATATTTAATTTTTGAAAAATATAAACCTGGTGAGAGCTAGAACTGTCTCTAGGAAACATTAAAAAAGTATCTGTTGTAATACCACTCACCCGATCAGTCTTAGCATTACTCTCCCCTCTCCCTCAGAAATATTGACCAAATACATGGTGTCCTGCCACCTCAGATAATTACCCTCTGCATTGCTACTTCATTCCCCTTCCCAAACCCCAAAAGAGACTACTCTCCACTCTTCAATTTCTCCTTTCTGCCCCTCCACCTGTTTGAACTGTGCTTCCTGCTATCTATGGTGCAAACACCCAGTGCTGTTCTGACAGGCCTTCTGAGAGCTGTGTTAGTAAAGTTTAAAAATTCCTATCAGCGCATGTCAGAAGTTCCCAGCCAACAAGAAATGTCTTTGAAGACACAAGGAAGTGGAGAGAAGGTGTGTGAGACCACCAGCGACCATTCTGGTACTTCCCTCATGTCTCTGAAGACTCCAGAAAAGATGGGTAATACAGGAGAAGCGAGTACTTTCCTATCTAATATAGCAACAGGGAAAAACTGTTGCTAAACCATAGCAATGAGAGCCATAAATAGCATACTAAGTGTAAACATACACCTGGATCATAACAGTCACATTGTTAAAGTATGACACTGTAGCAAGATGTGGCGGCCTAAATGGGATTGGAACTGAAGCTATTGCCCTCTGTAAGAATTTTTGCAAGAACAGCAGGCTACATAATAGTATCATGTTGGCTGATATTATCGGTTTGGGCTAGGGTGTTTTGTGTAGGGCTTGGAAGTACCCAATTTTCAGCAATTTTTAGCAGTGAAGGGAGGATGCTTAGGAGCAAGCAACCTGTAAATATATTGAGGACTTTATTTTTAGAATATTAATGATACAACAGGGCGGATGACGTGCATATAGCTAATGGATTTGAAGGTGGTTAAGGTGAGTTTGGGGTCAGGTTGGGCTAGAATCTGTAAATAGTAATTGTGTCTTTCGGTGCTCTGATGGGACATTTATGCTTAAGGCATTTAGTTTGATGTGGAGTCTAATCTTTTGGATCTTTAAAAAAAAAAAAAATTAATACTAGACTGTTCTCCTGACTGTGCTATTGGTTGTTCTAGCAGACATTTCATGTGGCGTAGCACTGCTTTAAAATGGGCCTGCTTTTGTTATTGGTTGTGGGGAGGGCTTCCAAGCTTTGACAAGGGGTGGCTCTCTTTTTTTATGTGTTCTTCTGGAGGTTGAGGCTTTGATGGATTGTCATTAGCACCTGTGTATCTCAGGTTTATTGATATCTCTTTTGCTCAATAATGCATCATGGTCTGCATTAGATGGCTTTTTGTGCAGCAGAAGTGCATAAATATCAGTGTAGTGAGCTGAATGCACTTTGTTTACTAGAGTGTTAAAGATTACATCAGAGACTCTAGTTAGGTGTTTTCAAACATTGTTAAGACTTTGAGTAAGGCATCTTGTGGGAGATATTGAATTATCTGAACGGATTTGTGAGCTTGGATTAGTCAGTTTTGTGTGATGAATAGATAAGGGGCTGGTTATGTAGACTAAGATGTCAAAACTGATTAATTTGTGGTAGGTGATGGAAGAGTGAGGAGAGCTGCTATAGTGTGGTATCCACTGATGCCTTCAATATGGATTGGGTTAGCGATGTGCTGATTGACATTTAGGTTTTGATTTACAATCAGCTTGTTGCATGTATGCAATTTGAGTTTGTGCATAACAGACATGCAATTGCCCTTCCTCAAGATGTATATCCTGTATTATTTGATGAGATCTACTTGTGGTAAAGGGCCTGTCTGACAGGACAGGTGTTGCACAGTCTATGTGAAAGGTGCCTTTATATTGGCTTCCACAAGTCTGATGAGCATAAGGGCAAATGACGTCTGATGTGAGAGCACACACAAGAGACCCTCAAAGTTATTCAATAGTATACTTGCCAGTGGGTGCTCGAAAGACCCCACTAGAGAACTGGGAAATATCTCATTGCCAACAGTTATAAAGAGGTAAAAGTGAAATAAGCAACACCAATGATAGTCATGAGGTGACAGAATAGCACACATAAATATTAGTGTATCTCCCCCTGTGCCATGCTCCAACGGACACAGGGGAGGCAAAGAGAAGGAACTCATAAAAGCAGGTGAACCTGCAAGACCTTTGCTGTACCCAATTGTGCAGGTTTTGTGCCCAGCCCACATGCATGTGTGCAGAAAATGGTTTGCGATTTGGCTCATGCGCAGAATGCATGGTTTATAAAATTGTTTATACTCATGGTTTTATGATAGTTGAAAACTATGGTGCATATTCGTAAAGGTAACTTTGCATATGGAGATTTACTCTTGTGTACATTTTCTCTTGCATTTAGGTGTAAATCTATACTTTTACGTTCAACATTTCTGAGAGTAGATTTATACCTAGGCGCAGACTTACATATCTCCACCCTCTAAATTCAGAGAGATGAGACATCCAAGATAAAATTCACAAGTATAATGTTACTAATGGCAACTTTTAACACATAGGTGGAAATCTCCACCAGCTGGGCACCCAACAGTAAAGTAAATGTTGGACCTGGCCCTTTTTGCAGGGTTATCCCCAACCTTTTTGCCTTTTTCCTCTTATTTTTTTCTGACCTGTTTTCGTAGGTTTTAGGATTCTGGGCACTTTACCACTGCTGATCACTCCTAAAGTGCCTATGCTCTCCGTCAAAATTGTATTGGTGATTGGTTTATCCATGATTGGCATATTTGATTTACTGGTAAGTCCCTACCAAAGTGCACTGTGTGTGACCAGGGACTGTAAATCAAATGCTACTGGTGGCCATACAGCACTTATTGTGCCACCCACATGAGTAGCCCTGCAACCATGTCTCAGACCGGCCACTGCAGTGTCTGTGTGTGCAGTTTTGAACTGCCATGTCGACCTGGCAAGTGCCCCCTCTTGCAGGCCCAAACCTTCCCTTTTACTACATGTAAGGCACCCCTCAGGTGGCCCAAGGCAGCCCCATGGGCAGGGTGCAGTCTATTTAAAAGGTAGGACATGTACTGGTGTGTTTTACATGTCCTGATAGTGAAATACTGCTAATTTCATTTTTCACTATTGCAAGGACTATTTCTCCCATAGGTTATCATTGTAGCTGCCTTGTAACCTCTTAAAAGTGCCTTTCTACTAAGCAGGACTCCAGCCTTCAAACAAAATTTAAGGATCCTTTTCATCTTCCACCTAACTGCCTGTAACAATAATTGAAATGCACCATAACGACATCAGTATGCTTAACGGAGCCCTTTTCTTGACCCCTCTTCTCTCCTTTTTGATTTTGATTTTAATCAGAGGCTGAACTCACCACAGTACCAACTGTATTTGCGAGCACCCACGTGGTGGCATATATTGATCTAAAACTGAACCAAGTAACGGTACATGTTTATGCAGGGAAGGATTTGGTTATGAATCACCATGATATACACTGTGTTTACTTAAGCCCACCCCATACTTTTTATGTTTGTTCCAATAACAGTATCCCCCACAACATCAAGCCCTGAGGAAGAACTTCATGAAAGTAACAGGTCCATCCAGAAGGTGAAACTCGTCAGCGTAATTTGAGGATTTGTGGAGCACTCAGTATTTGTTGTAATACAAATAAACATCACAGAAAAGACTGTTGTGTGGCCCGATTCTTTAGGGCCTTTTGGCCTCTGATGGACTATACAGCTGAGAGTGATAATATATGTACCCCCTGGGGTATAAACTCATCAATGTGACAGGAAATTCAATATATATGGAATACCTTATTTATATATATATTTGTACAGTTGGGCACTTATGTATGCTGTTTTTGTTGAATAACTTGTAAACACATATTTATTGTCATTTATGTGAGAATCAACGTTTTGATTTTGTGGTCTTATGTTACAGTTCATGTAAAGTGTTGTCTTGTACTCCTATATTAATATAATTTTGGGGACAGACCAGTCCGCAGAGAACATGTTTTCTCATCTCCATTCATGTTCCAATCTGTACATCCAATGCGATTTAGAATGTAAGAAAATGGGGTACACTAGTGAAAGGATTCCGATATGAATAAGAAATAGTGTAAAAATCTCAAGTAAATGTTGGCATTGAGAGGTACAAAAATATTACATAGCCCCCTCAAAACAGCGGACACATCTATGGTGTGAGGGGTTCCCCCTTTTTTGTTTCTTACAATTAGAAAGTGGGCATTTTCTTGCTTCACCATTCTGCCTGCCAGTGGAATCCACTTCTGAGGGAGGGTGACAGTTGGGCTGTTTGTGCATTCACTCTAGACAGTCACACAAAGGGAGCTGAGGAGTGCCCTGCATATCCTGATGGCCCATCACCAGGCTGGTGGGTTTTCCTGATCTAGAGTGGTGAGAGGAGTTGTTACTGACACTTGAATAAGGCTGTGTCTGTCCTCATACAAAGCTAACTCCACCCCTTGTAGTATGTCTGGAGCCAGGTCAGGGAAAGGCAGGGTCTTGTGCACTACAAAAACTTTCCTTTGAAGTTTGCCTACTTCAAAGGCAGAAACTGGTAAAAGTACTGGGGCTGTGACACCATAACTTCAGAACACTTCAGGCCAAAGAGAAGATTCTGACAATAAAGAGAGCTGGAGAAGCTGTAGGAGGGTGTACTGCCACTCTGCTTGTTGCTGTGTTGCACTGGCCTACTGCTTGCTGCTTCTGTCTTGGGCAGTGAAAGGACTGGACTTTGCTTTCTGTATCCTGCTTGCCAAGGTTCTCCAAGGGCTTGTGTGTGCTTGCCTCCTGTTAAGAAGTCTCAGTGCCATCAAAGACTTCATCTGCAGCCCCTCAACTCCTATGCTGAGAGTTTTGACCCCCCAAGTGTTGCCAATTCCAGTACTGGGTCCTAGGAGGTGGTTGTTGCTGCAATTAAGCCCAAATATCCATGCATCAACCTTCAGCACCTGTTTTTCCTGGCGCAGCACCTCCGTGCCATTGAAAAACCAACGCATTGCTGCGGTGCGACTGAAGAATCAAATGAAGCCACTGCAGTGTGGCTGAAAAGATCACAGCAGCTCTAGTCCTGAGCACCGTGTCTCCGATGTCCAAGGCACCCGCTCTGACTCCGACGCAGACCCTGCAGTGCGGCTGAAGTAAACGATGCATCACCTGCTTGTGGCTGGAAAATCAATGCAGCGCCTGTTTTCCTGAAGCATCGCACCTCTTCATCGACATAGCCCTACAGTAAGGTATTGAGGCCGCGTGTCCGGAAACTGACGCATCACCTCCCCTTACAGTAAGGAATTGACGCATCACCTTCCCTGCACTGCAGTAAAGGATCGATGCATCCACTCCCCTGGCAGTAAGGAATTGACACATCACCTCCCCTGTGAGTGAGGAATCAAGGCATCACTTTGTTTTCTGGCACCTCATCTCCCCTGACCTGTTTTGGTCTTTTATTTAGACGCATCCCAGGTACTTTGTGATAAAAGTGATGCATCCATAGTTTCCTATGGGCTGAACTATTTTGAAACTCTCAAAAGTGATATCTTTGCTTGTGTATGTTGGACTTTTGTTTTTTGGTCTTGTTTTACTCAGATAAAGACTGGTTATTTTTCCAGACTGGTGTGTTGTCCATTTGTAGTGTTTTCAATGTGCTAATGTGTGTTTATGTACATATGTTTTACACATTGCCTCTGAGATAAGTCTGACTGCTCGTGCCAAGCTACCAAGTGGGTGAGCAGGGGTTATCTTTGCTGTGTAATCCCCTTACCCTGACTAGAAAAAGGGTGTGTACTTGGCCCGGGTACAAGACACTGCCAACCAGAGACCCCCATTTCTAGCAGTAAAATAATTATTATTAACCTAGAACTAATAGATATTAGAAATGATGACAGAGGTATCAGGTAAGAGTATAAAACCTAGTCCTCTTGCTTGTTTATTAGGCTGTATACCATGGTTCAAACACACCAGGCAGCTATGTAAGTTTATAGGCTAAGTCCTAGTGTTAGCTAAATGAAATATTACAATGCAATGGAAGGCAAACAGGTCACTAAATACCAGAACATGATTGCATGAGAATTTAAAAGCAGCATTGAGAGGGCACTAACATTGTGGCCATTGATGACTGAGACATTATACTACGGCACTGCGGTCAAAATAGGATGAGTGTCCACCATGAATTCAGAGGGATGCCGCAAAACACTGATATTAAAATAGTAATTCCCTTTGATTAATTAAAACTTTTCTACACATCTATTGAACTCACTAAAGCTCCACATAGGGATGGCTGGTTTTAATAGCTTTTCTGAATGACAAATGCTTATCTTTTCTTTTTGGTTTCATCAGCTTAGCTTTCTCATGGTTCACAAATATGGTGTAATGTTCACAGCAGTACAGTGAACAGTGGCCAAATAATCACAGTAAATGTGCTATGATGTACAACGCTGTGCACCTGCAAATGGCCCTTTCACATCAAGAGCGCACCACTCACACTGAAATCCAACATCAGCCTCTGCCAGTCAGTCTCGTCACACAGCAGCATCGCCCACCCGTGGGACTACAACCAACATGAAGCTCCAGCTCGCTAGTCCCTGACTCCCATCTTACTCTTCACGCCACACCAACAGCCTATCGCAACACTCACCCTCCTCGCGGCCCTCTCCAACACGAACGGGATACTTAGCACAAAACGTGAGAAGGTAAATCTTCAGATGGACTAATCTGAGACTGTATCCGAGCTACGCTCCATTGCGGTCAGCCTGAACGTGTGACTTTGACCCGCTCCAGCACAACGAGATAGCAGCGGTTGGCACTTTATGCTTTTAGGCATTATTTTACACTTTATTCTTTAAAAATTCATGACATTTGTTCTTTTGGTGGATTTTTGTCATTTTGGTCTTGTTTTATTTATTAAATTATGGTCTGTTTTTCTAACCTGGAGTGGGATACTTTTTGTGTGGTGTTTTTACTGTTTTACTATTTGAAGTGTTGCACAAATACTTTACACATTTCCTCTAAGTTAAGCCTGACTGTTCTCTGCTAAGCTGCCAAGCGAGTGAGCACTGGTTAATTTGGGGTTTGCCTGAGCCTTACCCTGACAAGGATTATGGTTGCTGCTTGACCAGGTCTCACACACCAGTCAACCAGTAACACAATTTCTCACAACTTATGAACCAGAATATATGGTTTTATTAATCTAGGCCTCCATTTTTGAAAAAATTGTGTGGTCTTTGGCAATCAGTTTTCGAACATATTTCTCTCCTCCTAATTTTTTTTGTTTTTTTGCAGAGATAGAAAGAACTTAAAACAAACTAAAAACTGGTCGTAAGTATATGAAAGGAAAGCAAGAATACAATAGTCCAGTGGCATAACAAAGGCCTCCACAGCCCCTGCAGTGAAAGCATAGATGAACTTTTCCCGAGCTCCAGGGGGTCCCCAAAGCACAGTACAATGGCCTGAGAGCTCGGGAGTGAGTCCGGAGGGGGGCCGCTTCATTGCAAGGGGGCCCACTTAAGTTTTGTTACGCTACTGCAATAGTCTGCTATACCCAGATACAGATACAAGAGATTAGGGCCGAAGCCCTGATGCTGCAGGTGTCATTTTCAAAACTATCGAAACACCTACTAGGCCCAAGCTTGTCCCCGCTAACAACAGTTATGAGGGCCAAAATCCTCCCTTCCTTATCCTCTGGGTGGGAAATCATGCTTGTAAAAGATTCAAGTTTATTGAGTAACTTTTTAATTTTTTTTTTATTTATTAAGGTTTTGCAATAATACACATTCAGCAAAGTTTATTGAATAACTTGATCGTAAAAATCTATGAGCAAGTATTTCGGATGCCGAAATCTTCACTCCCCCCCCCCCCGCTCAGGTCAGACTTGAATTCGGCCTTACTGATCAACAGGTGACAGGGACTGGTGCGCATCGAAACATCTGTAGCAAGTTACTCAAGGAAGGTCCCGGCACCCTAGAGGCTTTGCTCTGGCTTGAAATCAGTCGAAGCCCCCAAGGAAGACTACATCCTCAACATCTTGAAGACTGGCTGCAGGCTCTGGAAGCAAAAGACTTATGGGACAGTACCTTAACCCAACAGAATTTTAAAACATGTATCAGAAAGAGTAACCATCTTTTGTCATTTCATTCAGATCGGGCACAATTAGCCAAATGTCAGCATGCCTGGTCAATCATTGCCAAGTACCAGTCAGGCACTGCGGCATCTTATATATCCAACACTTACGCTGTCCACTGGAAAACAAGATTTCTGGCACTTAGGCTAGGGGAGTGGCCTTTCCTCAACCATCTGCCCAGGCGGTGCCGCCCTAGTGAGAGTACAATCTGCAGGGGCTCTGGACACACCCAAGCATCACTTGAGCACATGGTATGTCTCTGCCCTGCACTGCTTGAAAAACGTAAGATTACCCTAAGAGGAGAATGGAACAAACTAGGTGTTCGTTCATGCCACCAGGCAGTAATAGCCTGTCAAAACCCTGACAACATGGTCCTGAATGTTTTGTTTACCAGGGTTGTCATCTCGGCAGCTAACATGTTCAGCCAGCAGGCGGTATAAAAAAGTAGTCCTTGGTTAACCCAAACTGGATGCTATTTTTGGGTAGTTGTATTTTTTAAGACAAAGTTATTGACAAAAATCAGTTGCACTTTACTGTTATTTAGCTCTGACTTAACAAAGAGAAGTAACAGCCATTACATGTGACAGGGGGAGTAAAACATAGGTCTCAGAAAACTAAGGTTAAAGTTTTACCCTGTTGTTTCTAAGTTATGCCCCCCAAGAAGTACATTGGTTGTTTAAAGACTTGCACCAGCACTTTACTGAAACCATATCAACCATATTAATAAAGAGCATTTGAATGTTTTAAAACTTTTAGCCTACACAATGAAACTTGTGTTAACCTTTTTAGAATTATTATTATTTTTTATTTTTTTTTAAGCTGAAGGAGTTTTGGGAATTACTTTTTATTGATAATGAATGAGTTTCTTTTTATTAAATTGCTGTGTGCTATGTGTGATTATCTGCTAAAAAATATTGTAAAGCTTTGTGAAAACAAAACAATAAAGATTCTATATAGTGGCAGTATTTCACAACTACTATACAGATTTATACATACATAGACATCAACCAGACCAAGCGACACTGGACCAATATTTTGACATCATAGTATTATATTGGCTGGAGACAGGTTGCAGATAATATCTAAAACGACCTATAAGGGTGGAGGAAATTATGGGCGTCATCCAAAGCTTGTTGAATGTTACAGTCTTGGGCACAGGCGTGCTGACCGCCCAGTTTTACAAAGAGTATGTGCACATCCTGGCACCTAAACTGCTGGCAATTTACAATGAGGCCTACAATTTAGGCAGAATGCTTCCTTCCAGCAAGGAAGCCCTAACTAGCACATTTTCCCAAACCAGGCAAACCCCGGATTAGCTGGACTCTTACAGGCTACTCTCCCCAATCAACAATGATGATGAAATATTAGCTAAACTAATAGTGGACAGGTTGCAACCCCTGCTCCCCACTTTGCTTAGTCGGGGCTTGTTAACGGCAGGACCACTTCACACACCCTCAGAACCCTTTTTACACTGATGCATCAGATCAACCCCATTAGTGATGTGGCAGCGGTTTCCTCAAAGCCACTAAAGCATTTGACTCTTTGGAATGACCACTTCTGTTTTACATCTTTGAAAACCTGGGCGTCAGTGAAAAACTAGTTTGGCTGAATGACGACTGCATTATGAGAGGCTAGTAGCAGTCATTCGCCAAAATAATATGGTTTTGGACACATACATATCTCCAGGGGCACAAGAAAGAGATAATTTGAAGCTAGATATATTCCTTTACTACAAATTAAGAAACGAATACCGGAGGCATAGCTTTGATTTCCCTGCCACCACCAATGCTCCAAACACTGGAACGGGTCCTGTCATCACCTTCGCCCAAGAAGTTGGTGTCACACATATACAACTCAATCCAAAGTGAGGCCATAATACAACAACTCAAATCAAGATAAAGATGGGATGAGGATCTACAGATGGAGCTATCAGACGTGCACTGAGAATATTGATGAATTCAGAGAGTTGAATTGTCTCCACACTAGGGGTGGGCAATATATTCCGCTTTCCCGGTGGAATTGGCAGAATTTTGGCCACTTCGTGTTACACTTGTAGCGCATAGTTACGGCCAATTCAGCGAACTGCCGGCAGAGTTTTAACTTGTGCGCTGCTCGAAAACAGTGTGTTGGCGAGTGAGATTTGGCATCCCCTAGCACAATTTTCGGTCACTACGAAGGCATTCAGCAAGACTTCTCTAAGGCGGGAAGTTGTGGGCGGTCGCGACCATTTGCTGTCAAAAATCTGCCACTCTAGTACAAAATCTGCTTGAACATCAGCAAAATCAACAAGTGAAGCTGCATGGAATGAGCTCCCTGAGCTAAATCACAGCACAAACAGCGCAACATGCCTATTTCCACCCATTCACAGAATTCCACTGAGTCTTTCTGATTTTTTGGGGAATTCCGCAGAGTAAGACTCTGCGAGTTCTGCTCAGGCCTACTCCAAACTATAAACTGAGACTTATACATTATAAGTTCTTGCATAGGATATATTACACACCCAAGAAACTATATGATATAGGCTTTAAGGAGATGCCTTTCTGTGATAGATGTGGGATGATGGATGGAGATTTTCCACATTTGGCATGCCTCAGTCTAAAGTTATGGGACTACTGAGTCGCTGTTGGTGGGGCTGTGTCAGACATGTGAATCACTCTCGAGCTTACTCTGCTTCTTGCTTTGCTGGGCTATGTCAATGATCTTCCCTTTACATATAGGAAAGTGTTTTGTTTCTCCTGGTGCTTGTGAAGTGCAAGATAGCCATGAGAAAGGGGTTGGGGCGCCAGCGCCGAAACTCTCTGATGGGTTGCATGATGTGGCGTTCCACAACTAACAACTGTCTGAATATTGGGAACTCATGTCCCTAAATCTCTGCCCAATGATAAATGGGCTCCAGTGTGACAGTATCTTCTTTATCATATGTTTACGTGTTTATTGCACAATGTCTTTAAACATGAAGGAGTTCCTAAAGATAAGTGGTGCTGGACTCCTTAAGTGTTTTCTTTCTTTTACCACAGTTAATGTGTAAATAAATGCTTGTTTAACAGCTTTCTGAATGTTAGTGCTCAGTAAAGTAAACAGCAGCCCAGTGCTGCTGTGCACCAGGGAGCCACATGTAAAGGTCAGATGGGCTACAGGTGACCCCCAGGGACATACAATAAATGCCCCTGGTTTTGTATATCAGTCCCAAGTGTGATGAGGATGTTGAAGAGGGATTATTTCTTGTTTTTGTGGTATACTAGAAAGATAAAACAGCCAAGCGGACATGACTACCACCCCCCTTAGGCTCATCATACTCCCTCCCTCACTCTCCAACTTTCAAAACAGCAGGAGAAGGGAGTCTCAGGTAGTTAGCTGAACCATATTTAGACCAATTCACCTGAGAGTAGTGGGCAGGTCATGCTACAGGACTTAATTACTCCCTTACTTGCAGACTCTCTTTCAGGACCACTTCTGATAACAGGACTTAAATAATTAGCAGGGACAAATGCTGTCTTCATGGACAAGGTGATTCTAGATGAGGGATTTAGCATATACAATGGAGTACCTGAAATCTAGAAGAACAATACAGAAACTAAAGATTGGAGGAGGTTGGTGCCCACTTGGATCTGAAAACTAGCCACAAACTAGGAAATGTCCATAAAAGAGAAAGCTGGAAAGGTGACTTATTTACAGTGCGAGAAACAATAGAAAATGATAGGAAAGTACAAAGCAGAAGAAAAATAGATAAATTGCCATTAATATGTATAAAGCCAATGGAAAATTATCTGTCTGTAATGGGAAAGAGATCAAAATAAAGCAAGAAGTAGTTGGGAAACACCCAATAGATTTTATGAAAGAAAAAAGAAAAGCCCTAATTGAGCCTCTGTTAATAAGTAAGCATGCCTCAAAAATTACTGGCTCCCTCTGGAAATAATAACTACGATTATATCACAATTACAAGAGTGGATAAAGGGAATGATGTATGGGGAGCAGAAGCTAGAGAAAGGTTTCAATAAAGGCAGGACTGAATTGTACTAAACATATAATGGGGAAATATGAGGCACAAAGGCTGGTAGTATAGAAACAGAACAAGTAACTCTGGAGAAAACAAACACGAACATGACTAGCATGCAGATAGAACAAGGAACTCTGGAATAAAGGACAAGTAATCTGCACAGAAACACAAATAGGACATAGGTAGCTACCGCATCAGAAAGCATGAACAAGATAGGGACAGAGGAACTATAGCATAAACTAGAGCATAAAAGAAAAATGGAATAGGAACAGAGGGGCTTCAACAGGCATAAATGTACTGGGAAACAAGTAGCAAAAAAAGAGAATCTAGGAATAGACCTTAAATTAGACCAGTAAGTCAGATTAGGTTCATACAGAATCTCAGTATGCAGACATTAGTGAGAACTCTGAACATTGATCTTGGAACATATAGTTGGAAGCTAAGGGGAAAGGTGCAGGGAATGAGCCAGGTGAACGCAATTAGCCAGATGCCAGGAATCAGAGCTCTGACTTGAGAGGGATGGCTGTACTCGGACATGGAGAAAGAAAGTCAGAAGGCCCAATAGAAGAAACAGGGAAACCAGGAATGGAGTGTCGAATGGAGAAGAGACAGAGGAAAGTCCAGAATGCATAAATATATTGGTCAAAGTATTCATAAGGATTAGGAGCCATGAGAACACACAGTGCTCCATTTCCAGGGAGAGATCTAGGCACAGTTCGACGATAGAAAATACTATGGGCCCGATTCACAAAAGTAATCTGAGACAAAATCCTAACTTACGACTTTCAGGTATTCACAGAAGGCATTTAGGAGTACTAAAGTTAGGATTTTGTCTCAGTCAATCTTAAGTTTTGGTCTTAAGTTAAACTTAAGACAAACTTAAGTTTAACTGAGACAAAATCCTAACTTTAAGACTTGGATTTTGTCTCAGTTAAACTTAAGTTTGTCTTAAGTTTAACTTAAGACCAAACATAGTTTAACTGAGACAAAGTCCTAACTTTAGTACTCCTAAATGCCTTCTGTGAATACCGAAGGTCGTAAAGTTAGGATTTTGTCTCAGATTACTTTTGTGAATCGGGCCCTATATTTCTAAAATGCATCAGAATGGTGGTGTGGGAGCCAAAAATGGAGAATATATGAAGGTGTTCCATGACCATTTGGTAGCAGGATGGTAGAATGCTAACACTCTCCCCACTACATGTAGAAGTGACGTTTATGCTGGATGGCCTGGTAGACGGAGTGATGGCTGAGCTGAGCCCTATATTCGCTGCACAGTTTCTAAAGAAGAAGGGAAAGATCAAATTGTGGTTGGTGAGGTGTGGTTGTCTGGCACCTCCAATGCCCCACTGTCCCTATGGCATGAATTCCCTCTTTCAACCAGGATACATTCGGGGTAGCAGCATAATTCCGCATCTTACTTACAAGCTTGCATTTGATCAAGTAGGCCTGTATACAAAGATACAAATGGGGGATTTGCAGTGGATAAACTTGAGCAATTGATAGTAACTGTGGTTAAAGATGGCAGATACATGTTGCTGTTTTCAGGGTTTTTTGGCACTTTATTTAAGTTTCTTTCTAGTCGCACACATCTTAATTTGATTATTTTCTTTTCTGTTTTGCTTTTTTATAGACTGCAGTATTTTACTTTGATATTTTTAGGGATCATGCCATGTTGTAATTCAGTTTTAGCTTTTTAATGTTTAACTCTCTTCAACAGTAAATTCTGTGCATCTAGATGTTATATTTAGAGATTGTTTTCCTACTGTTGTTTTTGTGCTGCATTATAAATTGATTTAGTTGTGCTGTTCTGTGATTGTTATGTTACATACAGTTTTGATTGCTTGTTGTGTTATAGCCTGGTATGTTTTTGTTGCGTTGTTAATATGCTTTTAGTTATGTTACTATGTTGTGTCGTTTTGTAATATGTGGTTACTTTAGAAATAATAACAAAAACTGCTGCATTTCCAGCCAAAAGCAGTGTAAGCCTTTAACGTTCCAGTGACAAGGAACCATCTACCACTATCTAAGGTGGTAAATTACTGCTGCTCCGGCTCTTCAGCTATTTAAGACACCCTTCAGTCCAAAAATGAGGCAGAGACCATCATTTATCATTCCCAATGCTCACTTTATACAATAGGGTCCCTAAATTCCTGGAGTAAACCTGGAGTACTACAAGAGTAAGTCACAGCAAAATGTTTATGAATTGTGACCTCCTCCTCTGGGAATACCTCCAACAACTCTACACATACACATGCATACTTCTGGTGAATCTGCTCCTGCACAAGTAACTCGGACAACAAAATCATTCAAAACAAATCTCCAGACAGAGAAATTATTAGGCTTCGATCCCCCAGACAAAATAACCGTGTTAATATGCCATGTAACAAACTCTTGACCTAATAGTTTTTTCATCTATACAATTTTCTGGTAAATACCTACGAATAAAAAAATTACAATATTTAACACTTACCTCTGCATAGCTGCCGTCTCTCCTCCGTCTTCACTCCTCCGCTTCTCTTCCTGACTCCCAGAAACATGAAGCACACAGGATCCCCTAAGTCAATCACGACGTTGCTGTCGCCAGCATGACAACAGCATTGTGATTAGTCTGAGCAGCCTGGTTCAGTGCTCAGACAGGGAGTGGGAGCCTCTGCATGTTCTCCACGCAGGCTGTGCTAAGTGTGCATGACTGTTTGGCCGGCACATATTTCTCCAGCCATGAACAATCTCTCTGATGGCTGGCTCAGGCATCTTCAAGCACCTGTGTTGGCAATCAGACAATGTCACTAGCTGCCTCAGTTTGTTGCTGGACCCAATGTGGGTCCGCATTTTATTTTTACTATACTAAGATTGAAGAAATATTCATTCTTGATACAATAAAAATGACCACAAAGAGGGTGTAGTGTAGCTGTGGAGCCCATAAAGGAGAGCCGCCACTTGTTCAGGTACACCTGTGCATCAAATTTGGGGGCCCAGAGTCTGATGCAATAAATATTGTACCTGATAAAATGAGAGACCACTGTGTTCTGAAATTATTTGAAGTGACAATTATTGCCAACTCTGAGTTATCCCCTCAAAAATTAGGCATAACATGCAGCTGTTGGTACTTTAGAAATAAACCAGGACAGTCAGATGGTGACCTTTACTAACATTACTAATGCTAGAAGAGAGAGAGAGTATGTGTGTGTGTGTGTGTGTGTGTGTGTGTGTGGTGTGTGTGTGCTCATCCACTCTGCAGCAAGGCAAGGGATGTTTTATTAAACAATCAACCAAAGGATCTCATTTGAGTGAGTCAGTGTATTCACACTCCCGAACTTCTCCTCACTTACATAGTATAAACTTACTGGAAACAGAATCAAAAATATGTTGTTCTCAAACCTGAGAACCAAAAATACAACATCTTGATAAATGTATTTTCACAAGGTCATACACTGTTTACTTAAAACAATACTTGACACCAACTTTCCTGAGGTTGTCAGACAAATCTCAAATTGCACAGGATCACACTGGCCGATAGGTCATGAGCTGGTGATTATGGGGACCCAGGGAGCTTTTCATTAGCCTGAGGCATGTGTAGTCCAATGGGTCAACTCTAGGATGCTTTGCTGCGAATGGTACAGCTTCTTAGCTAGTAACAAAGAGAGGAGGAATGAGCGCGGAAGCACTGCCACCTGCAACCGTCCATCGGAAACAGTCTACCAAAATGAGCAGGCAAGAAACTGAAGCGACTCTGTAGGAGGTTCGAGCAAGGAGCTCTGACAGCACAGGTCAGTCTTTGTCTACACCCCACAGGTACTGAAGAAATCTGATTGCTGGGTAGGGAAAATAGAGGATGCCTAAATGCCAATAGACTGTTCCCTGCAAAGAGTCCAGGACAGGAGAGAGAGTGTAGCTGCTCCATCACTCTGCAGTTCACCGGGCACTACAAATGACCTTTAAATGAGCAGCTAGGGTGCTCACGTTTCAAGACATCTTGGTGAGTACCACAATATACTAGCACTGACCCATTTTCAGGGATTGATGGAGACTCCCTGGACCTGCCTTCACCTGCTGAGCCTTGCTTGCAAATTAGTGAGTCAGGAGTTGCAATGAATGGAGGATGGTGCAATTTTCTATTACAGATGAGGCTAAAATTCACATTTGTGATTCACTCATGTGAAGGCTCTTTACGACACCCAACTCACCTTCATTTTTTGCATGTTCCTTGCTTACTATTTTTTTGTTCTTGTTCTTGTATTGTTTTATATCTTGGATACTGACACCGGTTGTATTAACAACATCCTAGTTAATCTGGATTTGGTGAATGTGACCGGTGATTGGTTTCCTTCCTTTTCGAACATTGTATGATTTACATTCTTGAGTGATTTATGTCAGAACAGTAGAAAATGTATTTTTTTTAAAGTGGCACAGCACAAAACTGTGTTTTATTTTATCAAATGTCTAGAGCTCTGACGTGAAAGCACTGAGCATTGTGTGATATGATACAAAAAGAAGAGGCAAAAGGGAACTGCATCAAGATTATTATGAATGTGCATGAAAAGCTAGTAGGTGCTTGTTAGCAGCAGTGTAGCAACAATGCTGTGGGACCAGGTGCAAGCAAGAAACTGCCCCTTTGACTGCTGTTGTGGTAGTAAAATGCAGCAATTGTCAGGGTTCAATGAGGCCCTCAGGGCCCTGGTGCCACTGCGCCAGCTGCACCAATGGTAACTAGCAAATCGGGTCGGGGAGGAGCCAGCGGCCGCAATGGCCATTTGGAGTTGAAGTTCCGTAAAGACTCCGAGCACTGCAGCACTAAACGGCAATTTCATCAAAAGAATCCCCATTCAAAACGCAAATTCTGTGACCGGAAGACCAGCAGCTGCGATGGAGCCGAAAACCGCTGCGTAAATAGGACGATTTAACTTGATTTCGGCCCCGTTAACTCCGGAACCTGATGTGCAAAATGGCGCCGGCAGATAATTAGCTTGATGCCAGCCAGGCTGGCTGAGAGCAAATACAGCCTCGCTGGATTATCCCTGTAACCTGTTCTGGCCCCCAAAACGACCGGACCTGACTGTGCTGCCAAAGCCCGTGAATTCATCGTGGCTCCGGCCCTGGCTGCGTTGGAGACGCACCGAGCGCCACCGAAACTGACCGGACACTTCGAGGCGGGCTTGGTGAGTGCGTGCAGGGCCCTGAGGGGAGAGAACCATCAGTCAAAGAAGAGCCGAGGACCAGCTCCGCATCTTCTCCTCGGCCACCTCAGTGGAAGGCATCTCCTCGGGGCTCGGGATCGCGGGACCACCCCACACCACCACCACACCGGCCGAGAGCTGCCGCCTACATCTGATCCCGTGTGCGTAGTGCGTGTCCCCCCTGGCTTTGGGGAGCGGACCGCTGCTGAGCTTGCGTTTGTCTGCGGCTCCCGCGGCGCTCCGAGGCGCGCGCCTGGCCAGCGGCTCACCTCCTGGCACCCTGGTGCTGCTGTGGCTGAGGAGCTGGTTGATGCCCGGTGCCGTGGAATCCTGGGCCTGGCTGCTGTACCGGCGCTGCCGTGAGGTGCGACCGACGCTTAGCTGAACCTTCACCTTCCGCAGTGAGTACCCGCTGCGACCCCCAATCCCCTCTATAGCGCTTCAGGGCGCTCGTGGGACTCAACACAAGGTATCTTGTCCTCGCGCCCCACAGTAATTACTGTTCCTGCGCTGTGGCTCGGCCTCGCTACACCTTTGGATTCCTGGCCCTACGACCTGCTTGACCTTGGTCTACGTCTCCTGCTGGAAAGGCATCTGTGACTTCTTGCCCCCCCTCCCCTTTGCCTTCTACATTGCTGGCAACTCGGACGGAGATGGAGTAGCTGCAGTGCCTGACCCCAAAATGGCGGCTGGGGCCAGTCTTGACTACCGCCGCGGGGTACTCCTGAGGCCCCGGGGCACTCCCAAACTGAGCTGTTGGGGCATTCCAGCTGATCCCCCCTTACGAAGGCGCTCTATTCTGGGGGCATTTCGAGACTGGGGTGTCCACTGTAAGGATGGGCCAGGACAACGCCTGACTTTAAGATGGTGCCCGCACCCTGACTCCGTACTGCCCACAGTCTTCTACGGTTCTCTGGCTCGAAATTTCTCAGAGTAATCGTGATCATTTTACTGACCGCGGAGACCGAGCAATTATGGCCGATGCCCGGTGGAGCTGCCTAATGCAGCTATAGCGGAGTCTGGCTCTGGGTTCACCCCATTGGCCGTCACCTACCCAGCCGGACATCGGACATTGTTTTTCACGGTTCTTCATGGTTTTTTTGTCTCTCTCTTCGACTGCCTTGACTGCTTTATTCCCCCTGGAGTACTCTCCCCCGTCAGATCTATCTGACTCTGTCTGCTTTCCTCTCCCCTGTTTACCTTTCCCCCACTACCTTCCATTCCCCATATGACGTGTGTCTTGGATATGCTACGCGCTAATATCTTATATTATTGTGTAAGCTCACGTTTTTCTCCCAAGCATATACTGATAACTGCAACTGTAACTGTAACTGATGTAACTATGTAACAATGTTCTGATGCAATGTCTTATCTCATGTAAAGCGGTCTGATACCTCCGGGTCTAGCCAGCGCTATATAAAACTTTTCAAAAAATAACTACGCCCCAGCTTGCTAGAAGGATACAAAGGAATCTAAAGATTAAGCAAAGCAGACAGAGAGGAGGGGGTGTTCACGGGCAAGGCCTGAGAAGGACAGAAAGCAAAAGTGAGGGAATGGAGAATGAGTGGGGAGCACCCAAATGATAAAGTGGGACTTTGCTAGGGCCTCCGAAAAATGTTATAAAGTAATATGCAGAACACAGCAAGAGACAAATGAGCACAATGGAAGCCAGCAGATAGAAGAATGAGATGAAGAAACAGGAGCACTTGTTCGGAAAAAACTAATGAATAATGAAAAGTAGGGTGCAGGGGTGCTTGAAGTCCAAGAAAGAGGAAAGCGTGTTAGCGTAGGCAACATAGCACAAGGAAGGAGATAAGGATCTTGGCAGAGGGAAAGTCAATAAACACCCATGGTAGTGCCTGAGAGGAGGCATTGCCTTTAACTTGACTTGTGGTGCCCTGTCAGATCTACGAATAAATCTACTCAGCTCCAGTTCTAGAGTGGGAGTCCAGACAATCAGCCACTTCCTAAATATTTTCCAGACCTCTCTTTCCCTGCAGGGAGAGGAATTGGTATGCTTGTGAAGAGAGGGTTTCTAAATTATCCTGCATCGTGCAGCCCCATCGTGCACAGGTCAGGGCTTATGACAATTTTTAGCAGAGGCATTAAATGACTCACCAAGTTTCCTCTCCAGGAAAGGCTCTTTTTTTAAAGTTTAGAATGCTTTATTGAGGTGAAATACCAAGTAAAACATCAGTATACATTGTACAAACAAAGTTCAAATATAAACAATACCAAGAATTGAAATAACAAAATTAGAATTATATTAAGAAATATATGCTGAAAACCAATTTGAATCTTCTAAACCTATACTTAGAAAAGTGCAATTTAGTGTTTAAGAAGGAAAGGAAGAAGAAGAAGGAGGGAAAGAAAGAAAAGGGGAAGAAAAGAGAGTTAAGAGAGAGAAAAGAGCAGCAGGTAGATTAGAATGTAGAGATATCCGAAAAAAGAGAAAATACTAAAATGATATTGTCAAGAAGATTCGTGATACAGAACATACAGGAAAATCAAGCGGGCAACCTGGAAAGAAATGTGGTGAGTGGTAACCATAGCAAGTCCTTTTTGATCAGTAAGGGTGTAGAGGTGGCATATGCACGATCTAGTCTGTGATGATGACATAGTAAGTTCCACCAAGCTTGGTACGAGATTTTAGTAGTGTCCTTCCAATTGGAGGTGATAATCTGAAAAGTAATAGCAATGAACAAATCAATAAATTTGCTGACGCTCCCCTGGGCATTCCATATAGTAGAGGAGCCACCCAGAAAAACGTGTACAATATCAAAGGGAACATTGGTAGATAAAATATAATTCAACTTCTTCCAAATAAGTAACCAAAAACTCTTTACTACAGGACAGAGGAAGAACATGTGAAGTAAGTCACTATTGCCATGTGAGCAAGACCAGCATTTCGTATCATCCATTAGTCTGAACTTGTGAAGGTCGGTGGGGGTAAGGAAAAGCCTATTGTAGAAGTAATAGAGAGTCTGCGTAGTACTTGCCGATCGTACAGAGGTGTGGATTTTTGCCCAGATGGAACCCCAGGTTTGAAATGAGAATTCATGTGCCAGATCTTTTTCCCAAAGAAGTTCAGTACTAGATTTGGTTCTAGGGTTGGAGGGAAGAGACAAAATCTTGTAGGTATGGGAGGCATTAAGCTGCTTTGAAAAATCTAATGCGAGAGTGGAAGACTGACTATCAGAAGTCAAGGAAGGGTTTTGGGATTGGAAGTGAGTAATGGATGATCTAAGGAGAGGATACTGAGGAGCATATAAAAGAGATATACCATACTTGTCTTGAATCTCCGTGACTTCCATAAGAGACCCATTGATCATCAGATGTTCCAAAGTTAAAATGCCTTTATCAATCCACTCTTTCCAAAAGAGAGCTCTATTTTTGATCTTAAGGTATTTGTTAATCCAGATAGGAGTAAGTGTAAGATTATCTGAGTGCGAAAAATGTGCTTTAAACAGAGAAGTAGCAACTGCAGAAGAGTGTGAGAAAATGGGGGAAGAAAAGCGTCTAGGGGTTTGGGATAATCTGGTGGCCACTGCAAAAGGGAATGGTGCGTATTGAGATTGTTCTAGAGAGCTCCAGGCCGTTAAAGGTGCGTGTGAGGAGTCTGATAAAAAAGTTCAGACTTGTTTCAGGGTGAATGCAGAGTGATAGCGTCTAATGTTAGGAAAATGAACCCCACCAAGTTCCTTAGGTCTCTGAAGTCGAGTGAGTGAAATCCTAGTTTTACGGTTATTCCATAAGAATTTAGTCAGGGAGCGATTAATAGTGTTAAAGAAAGAGAGTGGGAGAGTGACAGGTAGCATAAAGAGAGAGAAATTGATGATCAGGAGCAACATCATTTTAATTGTAGCAAGTCTACCCCACCAGGACAAAAACAGTGGAGACCAGCTATCTATGAGGGCAGAGAGTTTTTTAAGAATGTCTACAAGATTAATTTTAATAGTTTCTTTTATATTATTAGTATAAAGGATGCCTAAACATTTAATACTCTTGGGGTTCCATTTGAAACCTGTGTCTTGAAACATATGAGAAAAACAATGTTTGTTCAGCGACAAAACTTCAGACTTGTCAAGATTAAGTTTGTAACCAGAGACTTGGGAATATTCTTTTAGCAAGCAGAAAAAGGTGGGCAAAGAGGTAGTAGGGTTAGAGAGATATAATAAAATGTCGTCTGCATAAGCAGTGAACTTAATATCTATATGCTTAAATTAAAAACCCGTATAATGTGGGGAACGGCGAAGCTTTTCAAAAAATGGTTCTAGAGCAAGAATAAATAAAAGAGGGGATAAAGGGCATCCTTGTCTAGTTCCTCTGTGAAGTGGAAAATATTTGGATTGACAACCATTAACCCAGATGGAAGTAGAGGGCGCAGAGTATAGAAGCTGAATGTATCTAAGGATGGAGGGGCTGAAACCGTGCCATTTCAAGGCTCCAAAAATAAATTCCCAATTAACCCTGTCGAAGGCTTTTTCAGCATCCAATGCGACTGCAGCAATTGGTGAATTCATCTTAGAGGCTAAATGGATATTATTAAGGAGAGTCCTTGAATTATCTGTGATGGACCGGCCTTTAACAAACCCTGATTGATATATATTAATTAAGTTCGGGATTATGTAATTAATACGAAGAGCTAATAATTTGGCAAAAATCTTACAGTCCGTGTTAATTAAGGAAATGGGTCTATTATTTTTGCACTGGGCGCGATCTTTGTCCTTTTTAGGGATCAAACACAACATTGCTTGAGTGAAAGAACCCTGTGATGTACCGGAAGCTGAGAAGTGATTTATGAGGGATAACAAATGAGGGACTAAGAATTGCTTGAAGTGAAGAAAAAAACGTACAGTAAAACCATCTGGACGGGGTGTTTTATCTTTGGGGAGGTGAGTGATAGCAGTGAGAATCTCCTGTTCCGATATAGGGCTATCGAGAGAAGTAAGATCGACTTGGTTATCAGGGGATTTGGGAATGGTTTGAAAGAAAGAATCAATTTGATCATTGGTAGGTGTTGAATCCGGAGTATAGAGAGAAGTATAGTATTCGGTGAAGCATTCGAGGATTTTAGAATCTGTAATGTGTCTCACTCCTTTGTTATCAGTAATGGCAACGATCTTGGACTTTTGTTTTATGGTTTTGAGATAATTGGCTAGAGATTTGCCGGCTTTATTCCGACCACCATACATTTTTGCATTAAATTTAAGGAGATTATTGCAAGCATTATCCCAGGATTGTTTGTTATATTGTAATTTGGCTTTAATGAGATTGGGGAGAATTTCCGGACAGTTTGTGGTGAAATAAACATATTCTAGGGCTTTGATTTGTTTTAGAATTAGTGTAGCCACCGTAAGTGCCTTCTTCTTCTTCCGGGAAACAAAATCTATTATAAATCCTCTAGCAGTAGATTTAAAAGCATCCCAAATAACATGAAATTGTGAAACAGAGGAAAGGTTATTATTAAAGAACTCATGCATAAAGTGTGTGAATTGTTCAACGAATTGAGTGTCCAAAAAAGTGCATTGTTAAAACGCCATCTGCGTGAAATAGGTGGATGAGAGGGTAATCCATATCTAGTATGACCGGGGCATGATCAGAGATGAGAATGGAATCAATCTCAGCGTTCAACATGAATTGAAGAGAGGATTGAGTAAGGAATATGTAATCGATTCGGGAGTGAGACCTATGAGCGGGGGAAAAAAAGGAAAATTCCAGGACATCAGGATGGGAAACTCTCCATGCATCCACCAACCCTCTAGCTGTTATTGCTTTGTGAAAAGACTTCTGCATATTGTTAGGGATAAATTTGGTTTGGGATTTACAATATAAAAAAGGATCCATGAGTTGATTGCAGTCACCACCCAAAATCAGGTTTTCAGAAGCATGAGAAGAGAGGAGAGTGGAAAAGTCCTTCCAAAATACTAAGTCAATACCATTAGGTCCATATACATTACAAAAGGAGAAATGAGTATCATTAACTTTAACATTTAGTAAAAGCCATCTACTATTAGTGTCTTTAACCTCACTTTGTATACAAACATTTAATGATTTGTGAAACAATATTACAACACCATTCTTGTTATTAATTGCTGGGGAGCAGAAGACATCACCAACCCATAATTTACGTAAAGAAGACAAATCTTGTTCTTTAAGATGTGTTTCTTGCAGTAACGCAATCTGACATTTCAATTTGGCAAGGTGAGAGAATACACGTTGTTTTTTAATTGGGTTGCGAATCCCTTTAATATTCCAAGAAATAATACGTAAACCACTCATTGAAAAAACTTACTGCAAATTAAGCAATTAGTGATATTAAACTTAAAAAGTATAAAAAGTAAAATACAGAAGGCTAAATAGCATTAAAAAATACAAATCCAGAATAAAAATGAATCTGAAAGAGAGAAGAACAAATGAAGACAGGAAGACAATGAAAAATAGAAATTGAGGAAAAGAAACATGATGGTAGAAAAAAGCTGCAACGAAATAGAAGAAGAAAGAAAAAAGAGTAAGGGAAAGGAAAGAGGGAAAGGGAGAGAGAGAGTAGGGAGAACACTGTCTCCTTAGAGGGATATCCAGAGAGAAGATGACAAGAAGCTGGAAAACTTCAGTCAAAGTGACCATATAAGAGAAAGACATTGAAGTAGGTGGGGGGGCGAGAAGAACAGAGGCAGCCCCAAGAGAGGGACACCGAGAAGAATAAATATAATGGCCACAAAAAACTTATAGAAAACTGTAAACGTGAACAAAAGCGTACATAAAGGAAGGGAACTTACCGAACAATGAAGGGGGTAACAGAATGAATGGAGTACACAAAACGGAACAGATGAACATTACGGAAATGAACTGCATCACCCAACAAGACACAGGAGAGGGAGCCTGCGGAACAAAAGAGAAGGCATATAAGAAAACATTCAGGTTTTGTTCAAATTCATAGCTTCTCCTCTATGAGTATGAATACATTTCCTCAATTCAGCAGGATCTTCAAAAGAGTAGGTTCTGTCTTTGTAAGTAACTTTAAAGAAACACGGATGAATCAAGCCATAACGGGCATTCATGGAGCGTAATGACGGTCTGAGGTCTAGAAGTTCCTTACGACGGTTGGCAGTGGGTTTAGAGACATCTTGGCTGAAAAAGATTTTTGTCCAGACCAGAGTATCTGTTTACGTTGTCGAGCTGCATTGAGAATCACCATGAGATCAGAATATAGTAGGAAATAGGCAATAATTCCTCGTGGTTTGCTAGTAGAAGAGGAATGTTGAGGGCCTATCATGTGGGCCCTTTGAATATTGAGATTATGGATTTCGGCAGGCCGACAATCTGAGGAATGTGAATCTTCAAAAAGGAGATCATATCTGAGCCTTTGAAGCCCTCCGGGACACCATAAACGCGGAGGTTGTTGCGCCTATTTTGGTTTTCTAAATCTTCTGTGGATTTCTTCAACTGTTTCACTTCACGAGAAAGAATATCTACTTTAGCAACAACATCCTGGGCGTCGCTGATCCTTTGCTTGACGTCCGATAGTCTCAAGTCTAAACCAGACCACTTCTCCTCAATTCGTTGAAGTGTCGCAGTGGTTTCTGACAAAAAAGGTCGGATATTGCGAAGCTCTTCCATAATGTCCTCCAGAGTCAACGGTAGAGGTGATTTCATTGGAGAGGACGGGTCCTTCTTGGCTCGTTTATTTGTATTACCAGAAGAGTCCTTGCGACCATTAGTGTTATAACCAGGTGCTCCAAGGGACTTAGTAGGATGAGAGGAATCCATACTTGAGGAGTGAATGGCAACAGGATTCAGAGAAAAAGCAGTTCTCCTGAGTTATTATATTCCGGAATGACAGTAAACAATGCCCCGAATTGCGATGAAAATTCAAATAAGGGCCTGGCCTGATTATGGTTAGCCACCGAAGTAAGTAAAAATAGAAGGCAAGCAAGGAGAAGAAGAAGTCAAGTAGGCTGGAATCGAAAGTTATATGAATGCTCTCACCGTTATGACGAACTTGCCTTCAAGCAATATGCAGCATAACACAGCAGACCGTGAAAAATGGGAGGGTTGATCCGTCCAACAAGTGTGTGACATTTGCTGATCCGTTTTGGTGAGCAATTATTAAACAGTATCATTTACTTGCTGGCATTGTTCTGTAAATCCCAAAAATATGCGTGTTTGGACATTGCTGTGGAAAAGAAAATCGCTGACAGCAAACGCGCAAAATGGCGGCCGTGCAAAACAGGGCCACTGAGGTGAAGCAAGCACAAAGGAAAAAGCACTGAAAAAGACCATTACCAGGTCTATAAACTTGCCTCAGTGTGCCCCGCAACTTCCAATACAAGGAGCCATGTTTCAAAAATGGAGCCGCAATCGTAAAAAGAGCCCTTCAGCACCGACAGGAGCTCGGTGTCGCAGAGCTTCTCTGTGGGCGGCCATCTTTTATCGCCGCCGCCGCGCGCCTCAGGAAAGGCTCTTTTAATCAGCAAAACACAGAACATTAACAGCATACTTACCTCCCAGCCCACTAGTGCAATTGCTTTCCGCTGACGGTTCCTTCCTTCTCTTGGGTCTCTGCTGCAGCAAATGAGTCGAGAAAAGGAACACTCTGGAGGTACAGGCACAAGCTCAGCTCCATAATGTTTTATATCAAAGTGAAACCACATGCAGTATTAAACATGTTACTGCAAGGAGAGCAGCCCACTACACCCCCTAAAGCCCACCCCTCTGTGATGACCAACACATTATCCCCCACTACCTCATTGTCCCCCTCGGCCTGCCCCACCGTCAGCCATTGAAGTGAATGGAGTTTTGCTAACTCCTCCCAGGATATGCGCCCCAAAAGCAACTGGATCAATGGCATTATAATTCAAAACTCCCTCTCATATGATGTCGCTGCTGTAGCTTGGGCCTGCAGGTTTAAGAAACCCTCGCCCGGTTGGCAATTGCAGAGTAGGACATCTGCAAAGTTCATTACAGTTCACCCAAAAGATTCGGCATACTGTCTCAGAGCAGTAATTTATTTTCCGATGCTCTGTGTTTTTTTCCGCCTGTTCTTGCCTCACCCCGAGGGTGGCAGGGCAATGCCCCTTGCACCCATTAACACTAAACACCCCTGTCTATGTCATCCACTTGCCACCTTGTATATATCACTCTATGACTCTCATCAAACCAGTATTTGCACATCCACTGGTATTCCTTGGTTTTGGGACAATTGACCCCTCTTTAATGCACTTTTACTGGAGCCAGATTCAAGTAATCGTGAACTCAATTTGGTGTCAGGCAACTGTCCCTTGAGGATGGCATCAGTCTCAAGGGACAGTCCAGTAACACGTGTGGTCCTGTGATTTCTCAAGGTCTCGCAAAGCACAGCCTTAAGTTGTTTCCTTGAATCCACTGCCTGCTGTACACAATGCTTTACTACCCAGTTTACCTTTTCAGCAAGCAAATTCACCTGGGGCCAATATAAAGCAGGCTTTTGGTGTGTGGCTGCAATTCCTTGATAAAATCTTGCATTTCCATTGAGACAAACTGAATCCCATTGTCCATCACCACAGCCTTGGGGATCCCTTCCCTTGCAAACTTCTCCCTCATAATTACAAGGACCGTTGCAATGGTAACAGAAGCCACATATTTGGAGCCTACTCATTTTGTGGCATAGTCAAATAACGATATAACAACATTTCTGAAAGTGGGAAAAAATCAAACGGGCCCACTATGTCCATCCCCAACTTAGGCCACAGTTCAACAGGTACCTCCACAGCCAACAAAGGTGCTTGTCTGACCACATTGCTCTTGTCATTTTGTGCAGAAAGAAGAAACTCCTTAACTTCAGCGTCAACCACATGATCCATCTTGAATTACCTAAGCTGAGCCATGATTAGATTTATCACAGGATGTGTTTCATAAGCAAGTTAACAACCTTCTCTTTAATCTCCTCTGGCAGAATCCACTTATCTTTCTTGCACAACTCGCCCTCCTGGATGCAAAGTTCACCTCTTGCCACCAAAAACATTTTCACTGCACCATCCAAATTATAGAAAGCAGGCCAACATTGAGCTATCAATTCCCTTACCTTGGCCAAAACTTCATCTCTATAGATTAAGCCCACTCTGCTTCCTCAATTACCCGTTCACTAATGCACTTAACTAGTCTCAGTTCGTTGGCCAATTTCAGTCCATGAATTGGCAGCCTAGAAACTCAATCTGCTTCCTTGTTCTTCATTCCTGGCAAATACTCAACAGTGAAATTAAACTGTGCTACTGTACCAGCCACCTGTGAATGCATGGTGTAGCACTTTCGATATCCTTGCATGAAAACATATTCACAAAAGGTCAGTGATTGTTCATTAATCTGAATTGCATGCCTCCTAGGAAAAATTAAAGTGATGGATAGCCCAACTAGATGCCAATGCTTCTTGGTCAATCACCAATTAGTTACTCTTAGCCCCCCTAAGTGATCCCCGCAAGGGAAAACCAAATGCCACTAATCTTTCATCACCATTTGCCAACACTGCTCCCAGCCCGCATAAACTGGCATCCACTGTCAACACTGTCTTCTGGGGGGGCTTGGCTTGGGTAGCATGGAGGCAGTGGTGTAACCGCTGAGCTCTGGCAAGCTGCGGCCGATATGAGGCCATTTATCCTGGGAAAAAATCATCCTGAGAGGTGGCAATTTGTTTCCCGAACAGGGGAAGAAACTTTCCGTCCCCCGCTGTAGGAAAGAGACCTGGGCGCGGCACAGACCGGGAGCAGGTGGAGCTCCACCACTGCAACTTGGAGAGAAAACATGGTGCCACGGCCATAGAGAAGCCAGAAGTTGCCAGAAAATGGCCCCCATGGAGCAAACATGAACCTTGAGCGACACTCGAAGAGAGAGGGCTGCAACTCAGCTACAGTTGGGGCGGGGGGGCGGGACCCCCCCCCCCATGGCTCGGCAATTTACTGGAGATGACAAGTGGTAAGGCCTAATGATCCAGGGGGGTTTAAATTTAATGTTCACATTGGAATTACAGGGCTTCGATTTGAGAGGCTGGATGGGCGGGGAACCGCTCCTTTCTCCCTTCCTAGAATAATAGACTGGCTTCTGGACAGATGAACACTGGCAATAGGGCCCTGCTAAGGCGCAGGCTCTACGGGCGCAATAGTGGAGAAGTGAGCTCTCGGGCCCCAGAGATATAAATATACACAGTTACTGAATTCCGTCGGAGCACAGGGGAAGTGAGCCCCCTTCATTTATCCCTTTTTGTGTTATGGGACACTCCTAGACGCTGTCATCCAGGGGATTACTGGAGGATTCCTGTTCTCTCCCCCCTCTTCCCTACCCTCTCGGGGGGGTGAGGATACAGGAAGACATGCTCTGTCTATAGACAATAACACCATAAAATTGTCCCTGAAGGTCCAACTGCTGTGTTAAGGGTCAAGGAAGTAAAGCCATTGACTGGACCCCAGGGATTTGTGTAGGGGTCAAATGGTCAAAACTCAAAGGAAGCTACAAGGGCACTTGATAAGTGAAGGCTTAAATAAATGTACTGAAGGGGACCTTCTTACTTCCCCCTCCGTAACACTGGACTATGCCTGGAGTGGTAGCCCGAAATTATCAAGGAAAGTTCGGTGGTGAGGGGCGAGGAGCTAGAGTTAAAGGGTGAAGTACCCGGGCACATGGTATACACTGGACTTTGGCCTCAAGAGCAGTAAAGGTGTTAGCGGAGTTCTCGTGCCCGGGGACCAATGGTTGTAGTTTATACTGAGAGTCGTAACCCATGTACAAACTACAGCCCTGTTGAAGGCGGACCTGAGTACCTATAATTTACAATGTGCTGCCAAGGACACTAGAACACTCAGTTCTCATGCTTCACTGGCAGCAAAGAAGGGGCTGGAATCACACACAGCGATAATCCTGGCAGCTATTAAAGACACTAAAGAGGTGTTGGATTGGAAGATTGAGACTGTAGCTCAAGATGTGAACCTCCTTAGGGAAGACCATAAGAAATTGGTCAACCGGGTGGCGGAGATGGAATCGACTTTGGCGCAAACCCGACCGACAGTCCTGACACAAGGTGATCATTTTTCACAGCTCGAAAAAGAAGTGTCTCTATTAAGGGGGAAGGTAGATGATGCGGGAGGCCAATTGTGGAGAAACAATGTAAGAGTGGTGGATCTCCTAGAAAGAGCAGTTGGGTCATCAATGGAGTTGTTTTGCGGGACTGATTTGCCACAGTGGTGCTAGAGGGGAGACCCTCCAAATGGTTTATGGTGGAGGGGCCCACCGGGTGACAGGTAAGCCACCACATTCCAGCCCCACCACCCCAGGGCAGTAGTGGCCAGACTCCTGGATTACAGGGAGAGAGATGTGATACTGCAGGGGGCTCGATTGCATGGGCCCTGGGAGGTGGAGGGGGCCTCGGTGACTCTTTATCTGGAATAATCACAATGGTGCAGGCAGAGCGGAACATGTATAGCAGTCAAAAGACACCTAGAGACCTTGAATATCCAAAATGTGCTGTTTTTCTCCCCCAGACTCCACATCATACTGGACGGCAACACGTACTGCTTCTGGACCCAGGCAGAGGTTGTGGAGTGGCTGGAGGGCCGAGGATATCCACTTCCCCCAAGTGGACAGGAAGAGTGCCGTGCATCAGAATGGCATAAAGCAAAGGGATGACGCAAACCATGGAAGAGATTGACCCAGAAGCCATCTAGAGACCAGGCAGAGACTGAGAGAACAAGGATGGTCGAGGCACTGCATCTACAGCGAACTACATAAGTGGGAACCAGATGGGACATCCTCTAGGACAGTAGGGAGTACTTCGGGGAGGGGAAGATCGGAGTTGGGAGCCTCGGGTGGTAAGACACCACTGCCAGTGGTGACACCTATAACTTCGGGGGAAACAATACGACCACCACCGAAGAAGTGGATGACCTGATCGGGATCAGGCAAGACTTTCTCATACCTCACAGACCTCACAGACCTGTCTTGCTGTCACAGACTTTCGACCTTTGGCAACCAATGAGGTTTACCTTTGATTTTAGGTTGAGGGTAAACAAATTACTATGAATTGGGGGCGGCGAGCTGTACGACCGTGGCACTGTAAGGTAGGGAGGGATAGAAGTTGGGGGCCTGTTTTCATGTTGTTATGTTTTGTGAAAGGAGGGGAAGTACTGGGGAGGTCACCAAGCTTACAGAGTGAGAGTTGAGGGGGACAGCTGGACGACAACACACGGGTGAAAATGATCTTACTTTATTGACATGGAATATTAATGGATTGGGCCACAAAATTAGATGGGGACTAGTGGCAAAGCAAGGGAAGTACAAAGTGGAGATAAATGCCGGGTGCACCACGGGGTCTACGGGGGGAGGTTAGTAAAATTCATCAAAAAGTTCCTTCCCTTTTACAGTGACTAGGGTGTGGGAGGATTTACGCCAATATATAGTGGCTCTGGGGAACTGGGAGGGCGAGCCACTAGAACTGATTAATGCATACATCCCTCCAGGACTCCAGATAGAAACACTTCAGGTGTTGAGTCAGATAATAGCGGAGATCCCACAGGCTACAACACTACTGAGGGGTAATTTTAATATGATTATGGGCCCCAGAGAGAACTGGACATACGTTAGACCAATACAGACAGTCCATGGGGGTAAATTGTGCAGCTTTATGCGGGCACTAGGGATGGTGGATATTTGCCACTCTCTCCATTAGCAGGATACGGGTTACTCCTATTATTCAGGAGTCCAAAATATGCACTCCCAGATAGATTATGTCTTTATGCCCACTCGGACTCTCCCTAGAATTACAAAGCTGACATCCAGAGCGAGGCGGATATGGGATCATTCCCGTTTGGAAGTTAAATTGCAGGCCGTATGTGCGAGAGGGATGAGTAAATGGTGCATGGCAGTTTGGTGATTAAACTCCCCAGTCGAAGTGGAGAGACTTTCTAAGATCACAGATTTCTACTTCCTAGAGAATACAGAAATGGCTAATGACGTGTTCATTCTATGGGAGGCTTATAAGGCTACAGTAAGGGGGAAATACTTTGAGGAGAAGTGGCGGATAAATGGAAAAGAGAGAATGAGAGCTTGGAATTGGAAAGGGACATCTGACATCTGGAGGATAGACAGGCTCATACCTCATCAGAAGAGATAGCTCAACAATTGTTAAGGAAGCGGGAAGAGTATAGAACAGTGGTGACTAATAATGTAAAACAGATGTATCTGGCCTGACAGAGGATAATATATAAAGTAGGGAACAAGGCAGGCTTGATACAAGAGGAATCGGAGATAAGGGGATTTATCAAGGAATGCCCCTGTAGGAAATTGGACAGGGGGATTGCTCTGGAAATGGAGGAGGATTTGATGGAGGGGGAGGTGGGTTTGGCACTCACACAATTACAGTCTGGCAAGGTACTGGGTCCAAGTGGCCTCCCAGTGGAGCTTCTGCGTCAACTATCTGCAAAATTGGTGCCCCCAATCCACAAGATGTATACTGAAGCCTATGAGGAGGATGAACTCCCAACAGACTTGTGGATGGCAACAGTGGTCCCCATTTTACAACCAGAGAAATCTCCAGATAGATGGGACTCCTGCAGGCCCATCTCCCTCCTAAATAAAGACGCGAACATTCTGGCAAAAACCCTAGTAAACAGATTAAGAGGAGTGATTCTGGATTTGATACACTCAGACCAAAATGGGTTTATGCTCCAATGATCCACTCGACTTATTCTTAGGAGGCTACAGAATAATATAGACACAGCTAGAGATATGGGGGTAACTCTTGCAGCAGCCTCTCTTGACACCACAAAACATTCAACTCCGTGGAATGGCCTTAAATGTTTGCTGTCTTGGAGAAAATGGGTTTTGGGCTGAAACAGGGTCCTCTAAGCGGCATTCCTGATTAGGAAGGGTATGCTGCAGGGCTGCCCAATCTCACCAATGCTATTTGAATTAGTGCTTAAACCACTAGTGGAATTGATACGAGTGGATGTGCAGATTGAGGGTTGGAGATGGGACCCCCTGTGGGAGGATTGTATCTCACTCTCTGTGGATGATGTGCTGCTGTATCTGGCTAACCCCGATAGGACACTGGAGAGGGTGGTTACAATATTTACACTCTATGGGAAATATTCTGGGCTTTGAATCGAGTGGGGTTAATCCCTGATCTTCCTGATGGGTACGTGGAAGGCAGGAGGTTGCTATCAATGCCACTGAATGAAAAAAAAACACTTTGAATACTTGAGGATATGCATTTCCAGAGGGGAAGCCTCACATTATGAGGAAAATATTGTGCTAATCCTGTGGAATCTGGAAATGGATGTTAGACATTGGGGAATGCTGCCTCTTTCCTTAATGGGTAGGGAAGCATTGTTCAAAATGGTGGCCCTTCCACACTTTACTTTTATATTGTAGAATAGACCCCACAGAATTCTGAAGCATTTTTAAAAAATGTAGATGCTTTACTAAGGAAATTATTATAGCGCGGGGTGCCCAGAGAATAGCACTTGAAGTAGGTATAGCACTGCCTAATGTTAAGTGATACTATGAGGCGGCACATCTAAGTGTAGTCAATGATTGGGCATATGCACCAATGGAGAATGCAGCAGTTAGATTTGACAGTGACATGATGGGAGGGAAGGGTTATTTGCGTGTTCTTTATGGTGGAAAGCTGAACAAGAATGCCCCTACCGCAATGAAGATGATTGTGGCAGTGTGGAATAAGCTGCGTAGAGAGATGGGATGGGAGGGGCATCTCCCCCAGGGACTCCACAGTGGATGGGCACATGATTGAGAGACATATCTAGCCTTAGTGGCTTCCCCCAGTGGAACGGAATAGGGCCTAGTACACTGGCGAATGTGTGGGACGCTAATGGGATGGTGCCCTTTATATATCTTTTCACACACAGTAGACGAGGGGTAGGAGGAAATGCCCCACTTCAACCTCCTATAACACAGCTTTACACACACCGAGAAATGGGGCAATTAGAAGTATATTGCTGTTTTAGAAGAGGAGAGTTGACAAGACACACATGTTGTAAAAACTGCCCTCACCCCCAAGAATTTGGGCATTCTTCATCATAGGGCTGCTGCAACACCTCTGTGCAAGCCAACGACAGAGGTGGAGCAATAGGGAGGGGGAGACAAGACAAACATCAAGAGACAAAATTATACACGGGATCAATGGAACGGTGCAGAACAAACAATGTTAAAACTAACTATTGCTTTGCCAGTTCTGTTAAATATTGATCTCAGTTGAAGAACTCCCCCAAACACTCCTTGAGGAAAGTGATTTACTCGCTTGCTACAGTTAATAATTGTATATTCTCCATGTGGGTAGTGGCTTGTGCCATTTGTCAAAGTGGATTGTGCCCCTTGTGGTTTTGGTTGGTGACAGTGTGGTAAGTGGATGACAGCCTCTTAAGTAACAATTTGGCACTTGCAGAATACATTCTTTGCCAAAGGCTTGAAAATATACGTGTTTGCTGTATGGATTTAGACTTGGAATGACCCCCCTTCTCATCTCAGAATTGTATGTATTTATGTTTGTATGTGATATTTTGATAGCACACTCCTAGCCACATGCAGTGGAGCCATCTTCAGGGTCAGAGGCATGTGTACAGTCAAGAAATGTTTTGAGATTTAGTTATTTTGCGGACTGTTACTGCATCTTGATGTAGAGTTCTTTAAAAAAAAAAGGCATTCCTTTAATCCTTTCTTGAATTAAAGCAAAGTTGGAGTAGGCTTGATGAATACAGGCAGGTTGTTCCAGATCATGTGTGTATAGACTGAAATACCTGCTACCTTGTTTCTCAAATTTTTTTGTCTCAGGTCCGAAGCTGTCTTTGCTGTGGGTGTACCGAGAGCAACTAGAGGTGTTGAGCTTGTCAGCCGGACAGGGAGGGTTGTAAGTTGTTATGGCTAAGTAACTGATGCTGGTGGTTCTGGAAATGATGCGGGCCAGGAAATGAGTCAGTGGAGTTCCTTCAGTATGGGGGTATTGTGATCATCTATCTTCAGTGCCTGGATGCCATGTGCTGTGGCATGTGTGATGCCCTTAAGAGGGGCCAATGTGGAGTCTAGGTCTAGGCGGCCAAGTAGCAGGGCATTTCTATCATCCAACTATGAGAGTACAAGGGTTTGAAAAGTAGTACATTTTGGGAGGAGTCTCTTCCTTCTGTAGGAATAGCTAGAACCAGGCTGTCTTAATTTTGTTGGCAATGGTTTCCTTGAGGATGAGGTTGGTGTCCAGGGTGAATCTGAGTTGGACTTTGAAGCCATCAACTTTATGTCATTGAGACAGGTGTGTTCTATTTCTTCCTTGTTGTTCTTGGCAAATAACAGGAATTCTGTCTAGGTGGGGTTGAGCCTCAGTTTGATTCTTTCGGGGCTGGAGGAGGAGCGCGCAGTGTCTGAGGCAATAGATGCATGGAATAGACAAGACTTCCAATTAGAATTGTGGACCTTCAGCATATGGGTCAATGTTGAAGCTGTTGTAGGTGAGTAGAGTCCCAAGGGGCTCCAGGTAGAGGTTGAAAATAATGAGGGACCGTTTGGAACCCCCGGGGACTCAACAGGCGATAGGGATCTTCTGGGACCTGGAGGTGCCCTTACCAATTAACTGATGTTGGCTGGTAAAGGGAGAAAAGAAGCTTTGAAGTGAATCCCATTCAAGACTTCAGCATATAGATGAAGGTGGGAAAGGTTGATGGTGTCGAAAGTAGCTAAGAAGTTCTGCAATATCATGAAGTAGGGGTCATCTACCTCTTTGGTCACAAGTGTGTCATCTCCAATGTGTAACTTAGCTGTGTCCATGCTGCAGCATGATCTGAAGCAACTGATTATATCTTACTGTCAAAACCCCTTTCAGAGGGCCATGGAGCACACAGGAGCAATTGGACCCAACCGTGGTGGTTGCAACCTTTTGCTCCCAACGTCCTGCGGCCAGACTTACTAAGGACTCTAAATAATTGGGCCAAGCACCCATTTTGCACTTGACTCTCAGGATTGTATGGTCCGAGCAGATCAAGGGTCTCTCATGGGAGGTAGGGGCAAATGGATACAGATTAGTAAACACAGGCTCACAAATGTGCACAGCAGCAGAAATAAATTGTTGTCCAGCCAAATACTCACTTTTAAGAAAAAACAGAACACAACATACACACAAGGGGATAATACAACATATACAAATAATTGCACAGTCCTCCCTTGAGGTCAGGGCTCTAGGGTCTCTCTGGTGATTCCTTGTCCCACTCGCTACTTGCATCAGTGATCGTGGATATTCCCCCTTTACTATTGGTAATAGCCATGCTTCACTAGAAGTCCGAGCCTCAAGAGTCCACTACGACTCTGATTTAATATCAATAGTGACCCAGTGTACACGTGCTCAAATTAGCAGCCAGTTCCCCAGGACCTTCAGGCCCAAAACAAGTCTTACCCACACCAGCTCGAGGGAATCGTTCAGAATCCTGGAGTGTGCCTCATCTGCGGGCACTAGCAGCGGCTCCAGCACAAGTGAGGTGAGTCGCCAGCATGCAACTCAGCAGCTGTAGGTGGCACGTTTGCTCTCCTTCGATGTTCTGAGGTTTCCTGCGGCTTCTCCTGCAAGGTAACTGCTCTTTTGCTCCCGATGGGGAGATGGCAATGACGATCCTGTTCTGGGTTCCACGCTTGGGTGACGGTGCACCCACGGCACCCTCAGGGTAGAACAAGTCACAGTCATTGGTACTTTCAGTGACCACCTCCAACACACGGGTTTACCACTACCCACTCTAGACTGGTCAGGATAGCTAAGGCAGCCCATTATGGCAAATGGAGTCATTACACCACTACTGTACAAGGTTTTGGCCCTTACTGTATGACAGTCTTTTACCACGGTGGTCCCACCTGGCATACGTGGTAGCCGCACCACTACCGCACAAGGTTTCGGCCCTTACCACATGGCAGTCTTTACCACAGCAGCCTCTCCTGGCATACAGGGTCACCACACCACTACTGCAGAAGGCTTTGACCCTTACCGCACAGCAATCTTTACCATGGCTATCTTCACGGATGCCTTTCCCTGGCATACGGGGGTTGCCGACTCAGTCCTGCACTCGGGAAATGACCCGATCAAGGCAGCAGCTGTTTCTTCACACCTCTCACAGGGAGTCAACTCAACAGGACTCCCTACTGGACCCCGCTCCCTCCAACGCTCTCCTCTTTGTCACAGGGCACACTGGTCTTGGCAAGCAGATAGGCGCTCTTGCTCCAGGGCAGGTGGTCTTGGATTCCCTGGGTGATATCCCCTCACCCAGCAGAGAGACTAGCAGGCCTTTGCCCCCATACCTGGTCACATGCAGAACTCTTGCAGAACTTCCCCACCTCACACAGCCCGTTTGGCTGCTTGGCAGATGACAAACTTTTGGGGACTCCACCTCCCCTCCTTGTAGTCCTTTTCCAGACACCAAATGTTATTTAGGGTCTAGGTCTTTGAAGTTTTATGTTGGCTTTCTGCTTCTTTTGCAGGGGGAACTTCTCCTTTTCATCTTCCTTCATGAAAGAAGTCTGCCACAGCAGGTACAACTCCGAAGCTGATTGTCCACAGCACAATTCATGGAAGTGACCAGAGTTCACACCTGGACGTCATCCACAGGGATATTCGAATCAAAAGGTTAATCCCAGATCCCCATCCCTACTCTTTATGATTCTCTTATCAACCTCATCTTCTTCCTGAGATGTGCCCAGGCACCTTCCTTGTGATCTCTCACTGAATCAAAGAGCACCCTTTGAACTATACAGGGGGTGCCTGGTCCACCCCTCTCCAGTGTGTGTCCCACTCATCTCTCTTCCTCAACTCCATGTTTCACCATGTAGACCTGAGTGTCTTTCAAATGGAACCCAGGGCCTCCAGGTATTGTCTCATCCATAGGCACATTTACACCCAGTGCAAGTATACAGCACACATGCACTGCACAGTATTGTGTTCTAAATTTACTGCACCACTCATCCACTTGCATTCAACATGCTTTCACTGCACTCACTGCATTCTTCATGTATTATACCACTCACAGGTACACATACGCCCAGCACATGCAATTACCCTAAATGCATTGCACTCAGTATGTATTAAACCATTCACATGTACACATATACCCAGTACATGCCGTTATCGTGCACGCACTGCATTCTTCATGTATTGTAATACTCACAGGTGCACATACACCCAGCATATTGACTTACCTGCATGCACTGCACAGCGCTACAGCCTTCAGGTACTGTACCACTCTAAGGCACATGCACCTCCAACATGCATACACCATGCACACGCCACTCAGTACAGCATTGTCCTTGTATGGCACCCTACCCAGGCACACATACACACAGCACAGATACACCTTCTGCTCTGCGCAGCACTTTAAACCATTCTGATGTAGCAATGGGTGAGTTAAGCACACAGCAGTGGAACTTTTGAATGTGAGTAAGCCTGTAGGCTTCAGTCCAGTGACACAGGTTAAAAAGTACCTATTCACTCCTACTGATCACCTCACGGTATGCTGCCACGAACACACTCATGCTGCTTAGTTCCTAGCGAAGGCGGAAGCATCCAAGCACTATGAAGGTAGCGCTTTTGGTGCACCCAGTCCAACAAAACCGCAATCGGTGAGACAGGCCTATGTCATGGTGCACATGCAAGATCCGTGTTCACCTATAATAACAGAAATCAGCCTTAGGGATCCACACATCAGGTAGTTGGGTGCTCACTGCAGGGATGCAAGTCCATTAACATGCATAGGACTTTTCCATTCCTTTTACTTTGTAGAATGCAGACAGAGGAGTTGTGGCCCAGTCCTGATCCGATCAATACCAAATAGGCAATGCACTTGTCTGTGTCTGCCCTACAATTGCACCTTCTTTGAACGGGAAGTAGGGATCTGGCACAAGGCCCTTCCTGGTTCTAACAGGCCAAACAGGCAATGCCCTTGACTGTGTCCCCCATGACTTGCACCTTCTCTGCTACAATTCGGGAAAGTTCTCATAGCGCACAACTTCACAATTTACCTACCAAATTAGACTACACAGCTTCCCTCCCCTGCCTTGCCCCACTTTAACAATGTTTCTTCTTTGTCTGCACAAATTTACAGTTCCAAGCTCTCATTGTAAGTATAATCGCATGTCTCTATATATCCATATCTTGGGTACATATTCAGCTTCAGTACAGTATAGTGCCCTGCTGCCTTCTGTGGGTACCCTGGTGTTTTATAGATACTGTTTGTGAGGAGGCAGTGTTTCCATAGGAAATGGCTTACCATGTACATATGCTTTAGCTTTGTTTCTGGTTACTTTTACTTTTATCTAGACAACATTTACATGAGCTATGAAAGGAATGTGAATTATATTGTCTCAGCAGTCTGTGCGATTGACAGGAAGCTTAGCTTCATTCCAAGCCCTGTATTTGTGCACAGCATCAGGGATTTGCAGGCAAATGAAATCCTGACAAATATGACAGGATCTTGCTATACGGTCGAACAGTCACTGCATGTGGTCATCAGAACATGGGATTTTCTACAGCAGCCTCATAAGAAGATTTAGTTTAGACAAATGTTTATATAAGAACATGTGTTCAAAGGCCAAATTATCAATGTCTAAGGCTACACATTAAGTTAAAATTCAAGTAACACACTTTCTCAGCATTAAATAACACTGTGTGTTTGACATCTAAAGACATTTTGCTTGCAATAGGATTTATCCGCCTGCTGTTGAAGACTTTCTGCCTGGCATATTTCAGAGATTTGTTAGCCAGAATATGTAACCACAGATGTTCTTTGAAACATTTGCCACCTGTGAGGCTCAGTCACTGTTGGTAGATTAATCGTGTCACAAACACAGCCGAAAATTAATAAAAAATGCTCAACTTGCTTAAAAACCTCTTGGTGACCTAAAGGGGGATATAAAAATAGGAGGGGAGGGATATATATTTATATATATTCACTGAAAAAAACAAAGATTACAGGGATGTCATAGTTAGGCTAACATTTCACTGGTACAAAACCAGAGAAATTCAGTAGTTACAGTTAGTTGAGACAACTATAACTCGCACCGCTACAATGCACTGCTTATGACCTCACATATTACATCGCTTATGACATGGTCAGTAACATCACTGATGACATTACTGATGACATCTCAAATGATATCACTGATGAAATCATCCAGTGACTGTGAGTTTTTTTTTTTAAACGTTAAAGAGTGCTAAATATATATACCACAGTGTATTGGTGAATCAGTGTGTTTTTAAGTGCCTGTGTGGATGATTCAGTGGGTGCGTGACTTACTGTATAAGTGAGTGATTAGGTGTCTCAGTGAATGTATGGATGAGTGACTAGGTTATGTGAATGTCTGTATCAGTCTGTCAGTTGGTGTCTTAGTTGCTGTATGGGTTGGTGAGTAGGTACATGAGTGGCTGTATGGGTGATTGATTGGTTGCCTGAGTACCCGTATGAGTGTTTGTGTGGGTAGGTGAGGGTGTGTGTGACTGCCTGAATGGATGAGTGAGTGGGTGAGTCAGTGGCTGTATGGATTAGTGAGTGCATCTGTCAGGGGCTGTATGGGTGACTGAGTGTGTGTATGGCTGCATCGGTGAGTGAATGGATGTGTCAGTGGTATAAGGGTTAGTACCTGCATATGCGGAAGGCAGTATAGGTGAGTGTTGGAAGTATATGAGTGACTGTATGTGTGACTGAGTGAATGCGAGAGAGGTGTATGGATGAGTGTGTGCTTGTGTAAGTGACTGTATAGGTGAGTGAGTATGTATTAGTATCTGTATGAATAAGTGAGTGGGTGTTTGTTTAACTGTATTGGTGAGTAAGTGGCTGTGTAATTGACTCTTTTGGTGAGTGACTAGGTGTGTGAGTAGCTCTATGGGTGACTGACAGTGTGTGAGTGGATGTATGGGTGTATGAGTGGATATATTAGTAGCTGTATTGGTCAGTGAGTTGGTTATGAGTGGCTGTATAGGTGAGTGTGTGCTTGTGTCAGTGACTGTATAGGTGGGTATGTGTTAGTATCTGTATGAATAAGTGAGTGGGTGTGTCTATAAATGTATAGGTGAGTAAGTGGCTGTGTGATTGACTTTATGGGTGAGTGAGTAGGTATGTGAGTAGCTCTTTGGGTGACAGGCAGTGTGTGAGTGGCTGTATGGATGTATGAGTGGATAGATCAGTGGCAGTATTAGTGAGTGAGTTGGTGTATGTGTGGCTGTATGGGTGACTCAGTGGATGTGTGTATGTAGTCTTATGAATCAGTGTGTGGGTGTGTAAGTACAGGTATGGGTGTGTCAATGGTTTTGAGAATGCTTGTGTGGAAGTTGGAGTGGGTGTTTGAAAAGTTATATTGGGGTATGAGTGGGGGCGTAAGAGATTCTCTGGATGATGTCATCAGTGATGTCATTTGAGATGTCATCAGTGATGTCATCAGTGATGTCACTGACTATGTCATAAGTGCAATTCCATATCGAAAGATAATCTGAAATGCTTTGTGGCAGTGAATGCATCGTTGATCTATTAGAGCACAATCTGTAATGACTGTGACAAGTGGCTCCTTTCTTGTCCTTACCTGGTGAGAGCAGAGTCCATGGTTCTTCCTTTAAAGTGCTAAGAGTATTCAAATATACAAATCACTTGGAAGCTTCACTGTTTGGCCCCACCCACCTTAGTAGTATGCAGAGGTGTCCCCGCCTTTTGCTAGCATGATAGACAGCTTAACAAGTGGCCCTCCAGCGTGCTTCCCACCAATTTTTGTAATGCGTTCTTGAAGCCGAGGAATATGAGGGCATCTTTCTCAAACAAAGAAGCACTTGCTTCATATAGTTAAGAATAAAGACCTTTGTTTGGTGGAGATTTACCTCTTTGTAGTCTTGTTGCCTTCTCCATAGGAGGATTCATGTTATCACATATTCCTGGGTAAAGATGCATGAGGTACAATCACATTGCCGAAAAGCACACAAGGTCACTGGAGACATTTGCTCGTGGTCCATTACTCAGCTGTAGTGTAGACTATGTACAGGACATTTACCCAATGAGGTAGCACTTAGTAAATAATCAGTAGAAAGTACTCCACTTGGGTGGATATTTTGTGCAAAACTGTGGACTCTTGTTGGATAAAGCAGCAGGTAAGGTTCCTTTTTTGCCCAGTCACTCACACAGCTATTGACACAGGCACGTAAACACCTACTCACACACTCAGGCAGTCCCACTCCCACTGACAGACCCACTCAGACACTGACACACCCACTCACAGACCTACTCAAACACTCTCACACACACTCATAGGCCTACTCAGACACTCATGCACCCACTCACAAACCTACTCAGGCACTCATGCATCTACTCACAGAACCACTCAGATACTCTCACAGTCACTCACAGGCCCATTCAGACACTCACGCACCCACTCACAGACCCACTCAGATATGTACCCCCACTCACAGACCTACTCAGACAGTCATACACCCTCTCATACTCTGTCACGCCCACACACAGACCTACTCAGAGACTCACATATTAATTCACAGACCCACTCAGAGTCTCACTCAGCCGTATACTTACCACAGACTGACTCACACACTCATGGAGGCACTCTCACACCCACTCACAGATCCACTCAGACACTTACTCAGATACTCATGCATCTACTCAGACACCTACTCAGATACTCACACACCCACTCAGTCACTCACACACCCTATGAGACATTTATGCTACCAATCACAGACCCACTCAGACACTCACACACCAACTCACATACCCATTGAGACACTCACTCACACACTCACCCACATACCCACTGAGATACTCAGGCTCTCGCTTACACATTACACAGCTTCCCTCCTCCACCTTGCCCCTCTCAAAGGTTACAGGTTACAGTTAGAAAATAAAATTTAAAAACTTTAGAAAGTCACTTAAAAAACCATAGGTTACAGGGAATTTATAGCTAGGAAATAGATTTTAAAAAGTAGACACTCATGCACTCACTCACATACTCACTCTCAAAGGTTACAGGTTACAGTTAGGAAATAGAATATAAAAAATACCTTAGAAATTCATTGAAAAGAATTTCGCGGGGCAAGATGGCGGCCGTGACCGTGGCCGAGTGAGCAGTCCTCTGCCCTCTCCCAGCTCGACCTCTCCCTCCCATGTAGCTAATCGGAGGAAAATCGCAGGTTTACCGTTTTGGCAGCATCCGTGTGGCATCATTGATAGCGTCTTCTTGCAGTGTGGATGATTTGGCTGTCTAGGTTCTGGTTAAAGGGAATTCCACCTCCCTTTCACTTGGTGGTTGTGAAGACCTTGAAGACTTTCGTCTGCCACGTCAGCGATGCCTCCTAAAGCGGTCATCAAAGGCGGAAAGATTAGGGGGCGCCTACAGCTCCCGGGTGTTTCAGCAAGACGGATCACGCTGAGGATAGCCCTGACCTGACGGGACCCCGGGCTGGAAAGACAGCAGCGGTAGCAGGCAAGTCACCGGGGTCGGGTGACCCAGGTAAAAAAAAGAGCGTCCTCACTCGTGGGAAGCAGACGGTCCCCGCGCTATTTAAAATCCAGACCGGCAAGAATAAGAATATGCAGGACACTGTTGCGGGAGATCAACTTAGTCTGAAAGATGTTGTTCTTCCGCTGACTCCTGTTCCTTGTGATAAACCCTCAACCTCCATTTCTCCTGCTAAAGAGTCATCGCGAGGTACGGTGTCTGCTCTGGAAGACAGCGGAAGGCAGTACGCAGCGGATCAGTCAACAGCAGGGGGTGGAAATCCAGCTGCTGCTGTTGTTAGTGGGAATAATGGGGCTCCTCAGCTACTGATACCACCAGAGTTCTTGGTGAATGAGAATCCGGCAACAGTACCGGAACAATGCATTGTGGGAGTTGGAGTTTCTATAACCCAGGATCCACTAAAAGATGTAACAGAACTGACTCCTAGGGATTTTGCAGCTGGGGAAACTATTTCTTTAACGTCTAAGGAAGATGAGCCTGTCGACAATTTTTTTTCACTTTCAGATCATTCTAGCTTGTCGGGTGATGATAGTAATGGGAAAGACTAGGCTGCACAAGAGAGTGATGCTAGTAGCGTGCAGTGGGAGGACGAAGGTAGCGAGCCAGCCCAGCTAAAGACAGTTCGTAAAATGAAAGAGAAGAAAGAAACAGGTACTCTCCCAGGGCTAGGTACAGCAGAGTCATATACTTGGGATTATTCTTTTTCAACCCAGCTGAAGGGTAATGGCAATGATGCAGTCAATGTCGAGGCACCGACAACTATTATGGATGTTAATCAGAATGGCTCTGAAGAAATTACGCTGTCAACAATATATCAGAGCATTATGGCGTGGAACAAATTACCAACTGAACTTAGACAGATAGATGATCTATTGCCATTCAGAAAGAAACTGAAGACCTGGCTCTTTCCCAGGGTATAATTTAGAGTTTTTTATCTCTGCAACCGCTATCACACTCTAAGATAACTGATCATACGTGCTCAAGCGCCAGGATACCCGTGGGGTCGCAGTGCGCTCTATAAATTCTATATACAATACTATACAAGGGCTCACCATGTGGAAACTAGAGCAGAGAGTTCCCGGACACAAGGGGCGTGTCGTAAGCTGCAGAACTCAATCCGCCGGATGGCGAGGACATGCTCCGAATTCACAACAAGAATCAGCGAGGCTGAGACACGGATCTCACAGTTAGAGGATGATCTGGCTGTGCAGAAAGATTTGACGGAATCTATTAAAGCAGTGAAAGATGATACAGTATGGAAATTAATGGATTTGGAAAATAGAGCAAGGAGGAACAACTTACGGATCCTGGGTATTCCCGAAGGCAAAGAAGCAGAAAATGCTCTGCAGTTTGTGATTGAACTCTTTGAAGAGGCCTTCCCCGAACTGCAGCAGTGGGACTGGAAAGTACAAATTCAGCGGGCTCATCAGTTTCCTTTTAACCAGCGTAAAAAGGCTGGTCAAACAGATAATCGGCCGCGGGCTATTCTTATTTGTCTAAATAATGTTCTGGCCAGGGAGGCTTTGTCCGATCTGGCCAGGAGATGGTCTGGTTGTGGTGGGGCTGAGGGGTGGGATGGGGGGGGTTGGTGGTACATTGGTGTTGTTGTTTGTATTTTTGTTTATATTTTCTTATGAAAATCTTTGCTTAATGAAACCGGTTGCTACTGGAATAATTTGGAACGGTGGTTCACTTCTAACGTCTAGGCCTGCAGAAGAAATTGATTTTCCATTAAATGACAGGTAGAAAGGTAGGATTATCACTATGTTCATGGAATATTTGTGGATTAAATGATAAGAGAAAGAGTTTTTTTTTAGCTAAATGTGTACAGCTTATGCAGATAGATATTCTTTGCTTACAAGAAACCCATATTCCATGCAGTAAAAGTGGCTGGTTGAAGGAGTGTGGTTTAGATCTTGTGGCATATACACGTCAAAGCACTACTATCAGGGGTGTGGCTATACTTGCACGACAGGGGGAAGGAATATGCCGGAGAGTTAAGGAGGATCAATTCGGTCGCTGGGTGATTGCTGAATTTATAATTAATGGTGCCCCTCTTACAATATGTTCTGTTTATGGATCCAACATGGATGACCCTGATGTTTAAAATTTTTTGAGCCTGGAACTTGCGACTTGGCCACATCCATTAATTCTTTGTGGAGATTTTAATATACATTTAGAGAGTAACTTTGATTTGAGGAGCGATGCTTTATATCATGGGTGCAAAATTCAGACTTTTAAGGCCTTACGGGGGCTGGTCAGAGAGCATGGGTTAGTGGATTATGGTTTAGACACAAACAAAATGACATGGGACATACTTTCTATTCTGCTCCCCACAATAAGTTGGTCCGTTTGGACTATTTTTTTGTTTCATGTCAGAGAGCAGAGGAGATGAGCATTAGCATACCACCCAGGATTATTTCTGACCATAATCCTGTAGTGGTTAAACTCCCGTATAGTGGATTTATGGTGACTATACGTCCTTGGACATTTGAACGTAAGTTGTTGTTGGACCAGTCTTATTGTGATTATATGGCCAAGTGGGTGGCTGAATTTTTGAATTTAATAGAAATTCGGCCTCAGGAAGTATGGTTTGGGACGCCTTTAAGGCGGCTGTGCGGGGAGAGACTCTTAATTACTCTGGCTATCGGCGGAAGGTACTTAAGGAGCAGCTGAGGGGTGGGTTGAACATCTTAGGCTGGCAGAGATCCAACTGATGTCGCAGATTCGGGCCGGCCAGAATATTGAGGAATCTCAACAGCTAATCGCCGTTATTAAGGCTAAGTTACATCAAAATTTTAGTGAAGAATTAGCCCTTAAATATGCCCAATACAGAACTGAGGCATACAAGCTGGGGGAAAATGCGGGGAGGGTTTTGGCTAAACGCTTACAGCAGAGGGAGGTTTTAAATAGGATAGATAGAATATAAGATCCATCTGGCAGAATTTATGATTCCCCGTTAGGAGTTTTACAAGTGTTTCAAAATTTTTACCAACAATTGTATACTGAGGAAGTTAGGGAAGGAGAAGGAGAAGAGCGCAATGGGCAACAGTTTTTGGAGGAATTTTTTGAGGATCTTCAAACTCTTAAAGTTTCATCAGATCAAAACACTGCCCTTGCGGCCCCAATTTTGTGGGAAGAGATAGAGGCAGCTATAACTTCTCTTGCTGCCGGAAAGGCAGTGGGTCCCGATGGGATTCCTCTTGAATTTTACAGAACATTTCAGAATGTTTTAAGGGCTGATTTAATATCTTTATTTCAGTCGGCTCAAAAGGCTGTATCCCTGAATCCTGGAGGAGAACTACTATTGTGGTATTCAAAAAGAAAGGGAAACCAGAATTAAATCCCTCATCATATCGGCCTATTTCGCTCATTAATGCCGACAGTAAAATTTATTCTAAGATCTTGGCGTCTAGATTAGGCAGTGTTATCGAACCTCTGGTCTCCCTACGACAGCATGGGTTTATCCCGGGGAGGGATACGACTGACCATGTCAGGAGAGCTATCTCCCTTCTTGACTGGGCGCGGGCCACGGGCTCTCCGCTCGGGATGATCCTGTTGGACGCCGAAAAAGCGTTCGATAGGGTCTCCTGGCGATTCCTGTGGTCCGTCCTTCGCTGGAAGGGGATGGCTAAGGAATTTATTCTGGCAATTCAGGCTTTATATGTGCTACCAGTGGTGGGGATTCGAATCTCAGGACAGGAATCTAAGGTGATTAACATTAGCAGGGGCACCAGGCAGGGTTGCCCCTGCTCCCCTCTTTTGTTCTCATTATATATCGACCCCCTTTTGCAGAAATTTGAACAATGTAGCAATTTTCATCCTATAAAGGCTAATGGTTATGAATATAAAACATTGGCCTATGCCGATGACGTCGCGATATTTACGTCTGATATAATATCAGCATATTCGGCAGTTATAGAGCAGGCTGAGTATTATGGTTATCACGCAGGGTATAAGTTAAACACCAATAAGACTCAGATCTTGTATTCTGGCAGGGAGGTGTTGCATGATTTACCAATTGTCCCAGTAGTGACTTATTTGGGGATCAGGCTTACAGCAGAGGTTGGTCAAATCCCTGACATAAATATTGCTCCTATACTTGATACAACCAATCAGACATTGGAAAGACTAGACCACTTACATCTGTCGATGCATGGGCAAAGTAATGTCATTAAAATGATGGTATTGCCTAAAATATTATACCTCTTTAGGACTATTCCCCTGGTGTTTCCTGCTCCATGGTTTTTAAAGATCGAAAGGATGTGTTCTAGATTTATGTGGAGTTACCACAGATCAAGGAGAGCGGCCAAGCTGCTGACCCTCCCTAGGATGCGTGGGGGGTGGGCTATCCCAAATTTTTTATTTTATTATTGGGCATGTATGCTCCAACATATGGGTATCCTTCTGGTTGGAGACCGGAGTCGGTGCTCAGTGGCGTCCCGTCCAACCATTTATGAAATCGGGTTGGGGGTTGAGGCTAAGAATTGTTTGCTTAAGATCTTAGAACCCAGTTATTACAAGAAAACCAGATTTAAGATCATACAGGCTGCTTATATGGTTTGGAGGAAGTTGCGCAGCAGGTTCAAAATTCATAATATTAATAGTTATACACCCTTCTCGGCTTCTGGGGTTTTACCCTTAATTTTTCAAGATCAGACTACTCAAAGATGGAGTAATCTTGGGATTAGCACTGTGGGTGATCTGGCCCAGAAAGGTCAACTAGCTCCCTTCTCCTTTTTGCAAGAGAAGTATGGTCTTGGTAAGCGGGATTTCTTTAAATATTTACAGATCGGTAGTTTCTTAGATAGCAGGAAACAATGTCTGAATGGAGAATATGAGAAGATTTCATTAGTTGAACTGACTTGTCGGAAATCTCGGATAAGCAGGATTTATCAGACTTTGGGGCCGATTCCGATTCGGGCCGGAAATCTCTCCGACCGAGCCGGACCCGGAGAGATTTCCGACCGAATCGGACCCTAGCAGTCCGACCGAACGAGTACGATGCGTTCGTATGCTATCGGACTCGATTCGGTCGGACTCCCACTGAAGTCAATGGGAGCCGGTCGTACAACGCGTACGTGGGCTCCCATTGACTCAATGGGTGCGAGGCGAACAAGGGCGCCCCTACAGCGGGTACGCGTCGAAGCGGGTCGCGCCGTACATGCACAGGTAGGGGGGACCCATGGGTCCCCCCTGTGTGCGACTCACGTGGCTAGGCATACAGGGGGGTCCGACACGGACCCCCAAAGTGCGGCTCCGACTGCTCTTTTGAGCCGGACGGCGCGAGTCGGTCGGACTGCTCGAGGCGCGCATCGTACTTACCCGGCCGGGGAACGTCTCCATTGCGCGGTGCGAGGCGTGTCCGTGCGAGTCGGTCGGAGCGGTCGGCTTTCGTGAACGAGTCGGTCGGAGATTTCGCATCGTACTCGCTCGGCCGGACGCACATACGAATCGGTCGGGAAACAGGGCTCCGAATCGGATCCGGTAAAGCCGAATCCGATTCGGAGCCCTACCGGCCTTGATCGGAATCGGCCCCTTAGTTGGAATCCCTGCCTGACGATCTTGCTAACCAAAATGATAAATGGGTACGAAAACTTGGGAAGGCGGGGATTAATATGGCAGAGTCACTCGAGGTAGCTAATCAGACTTTATTATCGGGGAGTCTCCGCAGTCAACACTTCATGTCCATTTTTGATTTGTACTATACACCGGCTAAAATAGCCAAATGGGCTGGGAGTGTGGGTAGCTCCTGTAGTAGATGTGGGGCGCCACTAGCAGATACAGTGCATATGTTTTTTTCTTGTCCTAGGCTTATGATATTTTTTCAGGATTTGGAGTCTTTTTTGGCAAAAATTTTAAAGTTCCCCATATCTATTTCTTCAGACATGGTCATCATGGGGGTGGGGACGGATGAAAGCTGGTCTGGTGCTGTCACTGGGTTTGTCTTTATGGCAATGGCTGTAGCCAGACTCTGTATCACTTCTAACTGGATCAGCCCTGACCCCCCCACCTTCTGCAATTGGCGCTCACGGCTATTAGCGGTATATAATTTAGAAAGCTCAGTGTATCGGCTAAAAGGAAGAAGTAGACGAGAAAGGGGACATAAACTGTGGGCTCCGATAACAGATTGGCTTCAGTAATTTTGGGTAGTCAGGGCTATTCAACGCTCCGTGGCTTCAGCATGTATATATGTGTATATATTATATTATATTTTGGGAATTGCTGGTGACTTAATAGTTCTCTGTCATTGTCATATGCATCTGTCTGCATGATCAATCCTGATTTGTGTGAGTTAATATAAGGTTTTTTTATGTAACAGTGATTTATCAACTGATACTATTCGCGGATAGACGTGTTAGCTGTCCAGTGGTAATATGTTTTGTTTGTATTTCTGTTATTTTTATGTTTGTCAACAACAACAACAAAATAATAATAAAAAAAAATAAAAAAAGAAATTCATTGAAAAAGTCAAAGGTTACAGGGAGACTCATACGAAACCAGTGAAATTCAGCAGCTATAGTTACCTGAGCTAACTGTAATTTACGCCCCGCAATACACTGCTTATGACCTTACATATTATATCACTCATGACATGACCAGTGACATCACTGATGACATCACTGATGACATCTCAAATGACTTCACTGATGACATCATCCACAGAACTCACACACACAACCACTCACATACCCACTCACACACCCATACAATCACTCACATACCCACTCACAAACCCCACACACCCACTCACTGATCCATACAGCCACTCACATACCCACTCACATACCCATACAACTACTCACACCACTCACTCACCCATACAGCTAGTAACTGAGCTACTCAGTCACTCATATAGTCACTCACAGACCCATTCAGTCACCCACACAGTCATTTACATACCCATTCACAAATCTATACAAGCACTGACACGTCAACTCATATACCTATACCACCACTCACACAAACACGGTGCAATACAACCACTCACACACCCACTCATACCCTTATAAAACCACTCACATACCCATTCACAGACCCATACAAGTATTCACACATCACACTCACCCATAGAGCCACTCACACACCCACTCACTCACTCACTCAAACTGCCACACACACAACCACTCATTCACCCATACAGCCATTAACAATCCCACTCACTCACCCAGCCTCTTAAAACAGCCACTTACTCACCCATACAAGAACTCACAAACTCACTCACACAACCACTTACATACCCATTCACACATCACACACATCCAAACAAGCACATGCACTCACTCACCCTTATAGCCATTAACACAGAGAAACACTTTCCAATACAGCCTCTCACACTCAAATCACTTACAAAAACAGCCAATTAAACAGCCACTCACTCACCTACACAGCCACTCACACAGCCACTCAATTACCCATACAGCCACTCACACACCCACTCACTCACCCATGCAGCCACTGAGGGACCCATTCATTCACCAATACGGCCATTCATACAGTCACTCACTCACCCACACAGCTTCTCACACACCCACTTATACATTCATACAGCCACTCAGACACCCACCCACAAACAGATACATACAGCCACACAGCCACTAATATAATATATATTAGAAGTAGTATCACTGATTGGTAGTACAGCTACTATACTAATTTAACTTTTGTAGTAGCTAAGAATATATTTTTAACAATCATAAACTACTAGAAAAGACTTAAACTCACTATATGATGTAATCAGTGATGAGTTGTTACCTCAACCGGAAGCCGTTCCGGTTGGTCTTTTGGCTTTTTCGCTGATTCCTCCTGAAGCCCTGCGGTCGCATAAGCTACTGTTGTCCCTTTTATCTCCAATACAGACAATTTATTTATATGCGCTTGACACTCTTCCTCTTCTGTAGGTTGTCCTCTCTTGAAGAGTTTAAATTGGGGAGAACAAGCTGTTAAAATCATGTTCGCAAACCGGCAATAATGTAAGCTGGTCTGGTGGTAATAGCTGAGGTAGTAACTGAGGTTGTTCAAACTAGCTTAAGAGGACGTCCTGCCACACTGCTGGGTCGTCATGAATTTCCTCTATTGCTGCTTTATGGGGCCGGGTTTCTGGCTGATCCATTTTGTAGGATAGCTGCCGTGTCATTGCTTGTGGCATAGTTTGTTTCATTATTGGATGCCAGCTCGACTGTGGTTGTGTATGGACTAGAACCTCTACGAGCTGCTGTTGATACCCTTGTGTTTTACCAGTAGGATTTGAGTCTTGTGATAGTTGACGTTCTGGGTGGCTTGCTTTCCCCCTTGGGCTGATTGGTGTGGAAACCTTGATCTCTGGTTGGTCTTTGCACTGATTGCTTTTGTTCTTGTTGCAGGTGGAATTCTCTGTGGTGGCTTTGTTTTGATTGGTGCCTATCTCGAAGTCCTCATGAAGCTCTTGGGTTGACCCCCTATGGTGCACTTTTAAAAAGTCTGTAATGAGCCCCCTCTTTCTGGCTTTGATGCTAGTGCGAGACATGTCTGTCATGCTGGTTGCACTTTTCTCGATGGTATCTGTGTCCGACTCTGAGGCTGGACCCTTTGCCCCATTAGTTATTGTTGCTGAATCTCTTTCCTCTCCTTTCTCCTTCCTGGGCCTTCCCTGGGTTTTTGCTGCACCTCTGATTTTGCCCGATCTCATTTTGAGCCTCATCTGAGCCTTGTTTGATTTCTAGTTAGTACCGAGTCCCTCCTACCCCCGTCTAGGCAGGAGAGTGACTGGGCGGATGAAGACTGAAGGAGTGATTGGACGGTAGAGGTAAAAAAAACGAGGTTAAAACAGTAACACTGGAGCAATTTCTTTGTGGAAAGGTACACCTTCAAGCGTGGGCTCCCCCTCGTTAGAGTCTGGGTCTGTAATCTGGGGTCTAGAGTTCTAGGATTTCTAGGGCACTCTTTAGGCACACTTCAAGGACAGTCTTTTACCGCTGTGCTCAGTATCTTAGTTGCTGCCACCCCCATAGATTTTCCTTAAGAAGGAGGGGAGCAGGTCCTCAGGAGGGTGCGCTATTTGCTTAGTGAAAAAAAAAAGATTTTTTAAGGAGGAAGTTGTAAGATGTAATGAGAAGAGGGGGATTGAGAGGGTCGACTTGCTCTTGAGTTCGGCTGCTAACTGCTTAATTACTTGGTGGGTCAGGACCCTCTTACCTCCAGGCTCCTAAAATTCTTTTTCAGATGAAGTTTTGCGAATGAAGATGAAGCTGGTACCCCCCCCAGTCCTGGGACCTGTGAGGGTGTTGAGGATTTGAGCCTCTGCTGCCACTGCCGCTCTCCCTATAGCATCTGTCCCCCTGGCACTGAGCCTAGGAGCACCTGGTGCTGAGCCTGAGACAAGCGGGCCCAACAGGTAAAGCCTGCAGGCCACACACGAACCTAGTCGCGCCGACTCCGTGGTTCTGCCTGGGGCACACACTCCGCAGCCGCCAACTTCTGGTGGCCACGCTCGCCTCATTTGCCGCACCGTGAGTGGTTGATGCCGCTGCAGGTACGGGAGCCCCGGGCGGCTCGGCGGGGCCCCCATCTCGAACAGGAAATGGCTGCAATGGCAGGAGCAGGATCAACAGGCAGGCATGGAGCAACGGCAGCTTCCCTTCTTTCGCTCACCACGCCCCTAGTGTCTGCATCTGCACGCAAAGTGGTCCGGGGTTTCCGGGTACGACGCGTCCAAGTGCAAAGCTTGTAAAAACAGTGCCAACAGCGCCAGAAGAATGAAAGTTAAAACATTGCCCTCTGACCAGAACAACCTGCAGAGATAATACTGTCCTCATTGTAGCAAGGAGAGGGGAGGGGATATCCTTAATATGAATCACATTAAAATTTGTTTAAAAATCCCCAGTCATCCTCCAAAATTCTAGTGCTCACTGAAATAAGTTTAAAAATCTCACAAATGCCATTAAAAAGTCTATCACCTCCGTCCAATCTCAATAGGAATATTCGCTCCCCAGAAAAGCCATATAGCAGGATTGTTTTACAGATGAGACAGGAATGTTCCAATAAATTGCCTAACCAATGTGTTTTTCCAAGTTAACCTATGGCCCACAGCTCTTACTTTACATGTAAGCAATCGAGCCATAAGTCCACCAATGTTGCCGCAGCCCGCCATTCCTTTAATCAGGATTCTCCGAAGACTTTAAAAAAACAAGTCACTCAAGTACTTCAGAGTTCAACTGACTTTGTAACTTTATTTTTAAGAGACATTCTTCCTGCACCACACCAAGACAAAAACACCCCTGGGCACCCAGACAACAGCCACCAGACGCCGGAGCACAGACAGCAGCCATTCGACACTGGACCACATACAACGAACAACAAAAGACTGGCCCAGACGACTTGCATCTCTCCCAAAGATGATCCTACATCCAACAAATGATTTCTAAGTTAAGAACCCATATATTTTTATACATACTCTCCTTAGCCGGGGTGCTTTCGAGCCCCTCCAGAATCAAAAATGTACATGATTTTGTAAGCTCTACTTCTGCATTCTTGTGACACATGTGCAGAGAGCCCTCTCACCTCACATACACCTACACTGAACCAAACATTAGTATTCCTCATGCACTACACAACGCACTCCTACACAACACCTGGTACCGACATATGTCCGATGTAGGCACACAACCTACGAACAAATCATGTTACATCTGTTCATTGAAACCTCACGCCATAGGCGCAGATAGACTTTATTAGGTGCAGGAGATAGCCCCTGAATAAACAAAATGCCTCGTCCATCTGAACCTATGTAGGATCAGGGCAAAATTCCAACTCAATAAAGTAGAACCCCGTAGAACACTAGTAAACGTCACCAGGTATGAGACCAACTCCACTGTACTATATATCTTCCCTGAGCCAAGAGACATCCAATCTGAGGTAGACAGGATGCGCAGAAAAGGTACCATATGGGAAGACACTGTTTGACCCCAGGACTTCGTAGAAAAAAGGTTCTTGGAGGTAACGTGAACACCACACCAGTGCACAAATATGCACGCTCCCGCCTCTGTCTGCAGTTCCAGAGTGGTACTTAACATCTTTGGGGCCACCTTCTTTAACAATCAGTGGACCCTGGACATGGAATTCCAGTGCAGGGCAGCTCATCTCAATCACGCAGGAGAGAATTGAGTCCCATGGAAGGGGGTCCAAAGCCAGCATAGACATCCCATGCCAGGACATCTGGGATAGTGAGATTGATAGGTACACATGGTTATAGGGGGAAGAGTCCACCCTTAATGGTACGGAAACTTACACTGTATTCTCTATGTTTCAGAGGCAAAGGAAGTATACTGTTGGGTAGCAACGACAATTGCGGCACAATACTGCACATACCAGTTCTACAATGGGGCACCTCCACGTTGATGGATTTCTACTGGCTGTGCAGTGGCCTTGCCTGCACCAGATCATCCCTGGATGGCGGGGCCTTTGCGCCCTTGTGACCATACACACCCCAGCCCTGGTCACCCCTGGAGATGATCAGACTGAGTTGTCTCAACTCTATTGCATCAGGCTCGAAGGAGAAGAGTTGTGGATTATTTTGGCTGGGCTCAGTACAAGGGCATTGCAGAAGATATAAGACGGTTCACAAAAGCACAAGTAAATGCCGGAGGGTCAATAGCCTTAGTCACCATGGAAACAGAAACAAACTCCCACTAGTTACAAATAACCAGATGGGAGCCGATGTAAATGATTAACAATCCTGAGCTTGGCCTAAAGGCTGTGAAGGAAGAACTACAAGCTATCCGCCTTATGGTGATGCAACATCGGTACGTTTTGGACTTGATGACCGCAATGGAGGGTGGGGTGTGTTCCAAGATTGGTGCTTCCTGTTGTACCTTTATTCCCGGAAATGACGTGAACAATGGGACATTAGCCTGTGCCATCCAAGATCTGCACAATCTACAAGCCGATATGAAGAAGGAGGGAGGTGCCCCAGAGCAGGACTGGTTGCATAGTATCTTTTTGTGGATCCCCTTATGGGTGTCTAAGTTACTGAAATCCGTGATGCCAATTCTCCTTGATGTAATTCTGTCATGTGGTTTCCTGCAAGTGGGGGTCTCTTGCTGTAAAAAAGCAGTCCTCAAATTAGGTAGTATGACTTAGTTAGGGAAATAGCAACCAACACTACATACACACATGCACTTTCAAATAGCATAACTGTAATGACATACAAGGAAGATAGAGTAGTTGATGAATCAACTAGAGGGGGGAATGTTGCAATGGGTGAATACGATGTAAATAAATGTCATAATACGTGCAGGCCTGACAATGGCAATGGCAGTAAATGCAATGTGAGCGTATGCCATTGCCTGCATACCCATGTCAGTGCCCCTCAAAGTAATATCAATGTATACCGTAACATGTGTCCCCACAGCAGCCTCGACATCAGCAATAATGATACCAATGTATGTCATACTCCATGCTCGTACGGTAATATTATTGTTGTCAATAAGAACAATGTCAATGAGCATCCAGACCAAAGCAAACATAATTTGTCAATACCAGTAAGAACGGTGTGAATGTACAAGATGACAACTGTATGCGCAATGTTGATAATGACGATAAAAATGATACCAGTGGCTGCCATATTGTTCTTAGGAGTTACAATGAACTCACATCATTGCTGTTGGATTCACCCAAGGTGACCTCCCCATCATCCCTGAGTCAGAGATACATGGTCAGGATGGTCCTGTGACCCACACCCATGCCTATCGGGGTACAGGTCACAGGTGGGGTCCCACATAAACCAAAGGCAAACACGCACCCAGGGAAAACCCGGATCGATTCCAGAGATAGATAGTTGCACCACAAACAAGTCTGAGGTAATTGGCACCAATAAAACAAGCTTGGCCAAAGGCTTGCATTCCCCAGAAATACCACACAGCTAGATAACACATGTAGATAGGTGCACTCAACAAATCAGGACATGACATGCACACCGCACGTAGTGATCACGTGCTCCTCATGCCAGACATCTGGACACATACACACTGGCCCACATTAGATCTCCCTGAGGTCGATAGCCATCTATGTCCTTATCAGATGCACACATTTGATTGATTTATGACTAAGATGCTCTTTAGGAACGTAGAGATCATTTTATTGTGCCCCATGAACTGTATAAATTGACAGCCAAAACTTTGTACATTAAGAGATGTTAAGAGGACACACTCTGTCTAGGCTCTCCCAGCCCCAGCATTTAATTAAACCAACTTGTTCCTGTTTTGCCAAATGCCTCTTGTCTTTTCATTTATTTAAGTTAAATTCATATCCAGGCATCACTCAAACCCTGGTAGGTATGGCACCAGCAGCCAAAAATTTTAAAATCAAGACAACACAATAATATCGCCATACCAATTTATAAAACCAAGAGAAATTGAAAAAGCAAAAAGGCATTAAAACAGTTAAAATCAGACAAGAGGTAGTAGAGATATGAATTTTTAAGTTGCTAAGACAAATGCTCCTAGAAAAAGTTCATTGAAAAAATCAGTTCAAGATTGACCTGGACCTATCTATGATTTCAAGATGACTGCGATGGAGCAGAGGCCCAACACACTAAGTGGGACATCACCATCAAAATTTTTACCATCTGTTTTAGTCAACTTTTTGGAACTCATATTCTTCCAGCTTCATTGTGAAGTTGTCATCAAGACCTGCTGATTTGGTTGAGTCCGCCTTCATAAGCAGTGAATGGGAAAACGCTGAATTTTGTAGTCACCAAGGTTGGTTCACCAATAGGATAGCATTACTACCTCACCACTGTCCAATGTTTTATCATTGAACTTAAGGCCATATTTAGGTCTGTGGTAGGTGTCGGTGGAACTTGTGGAGTTTCACTCCGTGGAATTCTGCGGACTTACAGAAAAACTCCACAAGATTCCATGAAACCCGGGCAATGGGCGGAAAATATCCAGCTCCCGCTGCTCCTGCTACAATTTAGCACTGGTAGCATGAGCAGCACTAAAACTCAGTACAAATGGCACCACTCATTGTGCAAGAGCACATGGCCATTCGAGTTGAATTTGCTGTAGCTCGAGTCGAAAATCTACTCAAGTGGCAGCAAATGTTCTAAAACAGGGGCCCGCAGACCGTGACAGCTCGAGAATGCCTGCGACCGTCCGCATTGGAAAATCGTGCAAGAGGATGTCAACTCACTCACACTGACCAGCTCCCATATTCTTGAGCCTCATGGTGGAAAAATACTGCCTCGTGGCAATTGCCGGAATTTGGCCAAAACTCTGCGTTAAAGAGTAAGGCCCAGTGGCCAAAATTCTGCCAATTCCATGGGCTGAATGGAACATTCTGCCCACCCCTGGATTGTAGGACAGTATATGCCAACAACATATAGGAGAGTACCCTAGCCACCAAACTAGTGGTTCACCCCTTCTGTTCAGAGTCGGGGAAACCACTATGGAAGAGCCTGTGCTGTTTCTGCCTGCAGGAACCTTTGACCAAGAGCATGACTGACATTCAACCATCGCTCAATTAATGTTAGACCATCCGCCCTATTGAGAGCAGATTTTCCAAAGTAATTTTTGCTGTTGGGGACCGTGAGGGTAAGCTGGGCAGACCCAAAAAAGGAATAGCCAGGATAGAGAAGAACACCCTTCTGCCAACCTAGTGGAATGGAATACAGCCCTCCAAACAATAAATACGACTCCGAGGCCATGTTTAGAGATTACTGCCAAGAAGACCGATATCTCTGTGCCTTCATCAAGCCGCTACTACCCTTAGGAAATTGAAGCTTTACCATGTTCAATATGCCCATATAGTAATGTTTTTTGCCTTTCAGAATAAACAATAAGAGCAGGAGTTCATTTATTGTTGATAAAAAATGAAAGGCCCTGACCCTCTGGGAGTTTTATGCCAGCACGCGGTGGTCATTAATCCGATTTCTTGTTTAGAATTGCCACGCTTGCCCTGGCGGTCCCGAATAGGAAAATTAATGAGTTGCAGAGGAAGCCTTTTCTCTTTTGTTTCAGGGCCCAATAATGACTTTATTATTTTGTCACTTAATTCAGATTCTATACTCCCCCCAGAGGCATTGGTCCTCCGATGGACCTCGCTTCGTCGCAGTGAGAGTGAGAAATCAGGGTGTCGAACTGTTGGCCACCTAATGAGGATCAATAATTAGTAGCCAGCTCACAAATTAGCAATCAAATTTAAATACACTACTCTCAGAACTGTGTTACAGATATAGAGTATTGTAATTTGAAGACCAAACCTCCTAAAGAAGTTGAATCTAACAAGAATCATGCATACCCGAAGTTCTACTGTGGCTACACAGAACAAGAGCAAAAGATCTTGATGTTCTGAAAATGATCTATGACTCTCTCTAGGATGTATTAGAAATCAGATAATTCTAAGCACTGTTTCAATGGAAAGAACATTAAGACACACATAATAAAAGGCTCAGAAAAATGTAGATAATTTTGTTATTGCAATAAAGATCCAAAATCAATGCATATAAGTAACAATTTAAGCAGTTCAGTCATGAGTCTTACAGCACACAGTATAAAACCACACATTTAGTCAAAGTAAGTCTATTGCTAAATAAAAGAATCCATAAAGAGGATGGTTCAGTTTAGAGTTTCCTATCACCAGCAAAGGTGAGAGGACGATTCAAAAAAGTTTTCTTAGCATGGGAAAAGGGATCAGATTAGAGTCCACTAAGGATAATTCCACAGGCATGGGAAAGGGGAATGGAGCTATAATCAGGAAAGTTCAAGTCTGGCCTCTCACTAGACAGATCCAAAATGTCCTGCAGGCAAGTCCATCACCAAAGGGAAAACGGCATGGCGCATGGAAAGTCTGATGCTATGGTGGGTAGGTAGGAAATCGAGAGAGAGATTCCAATTCTTCCCCTTTGGAAAGTCACTTTTTACACCCCAAAAAGTTCATTTGTGGCATCAATTGTCACCATATGATGATCTGATCCTCATGTGCCCATTCTTCTGCTCATCAGGTATAAAATTAATACACCAACATATTTTCCCATGTTGCTCATGAGAAACGACTGTCGATTCCGTCCTCACAGGTTAGTTGACAAAGCGCCTATTTACTTTCTTGCTCTTTATGTATTAGGTCAAAGGGTCAAATTCCCATCAATTCACTCACAATGTACTGAAAACAGTGTCTATTGATTTAAGAATGTTGCGTAAAAGAACAGATAAAGCAACATTTGAGGAAACGTAACAAAAGTCCATTATCAGGCTATGAAATATTGCAGCCTAAGGAAAGAGGCAATATAATGCAGTCTAAAGTCAACTTCTCTTATTTAGCAAAATAAACTCATAATTAAGCTCAAGAACAATTAAATAAATCAAGCATATCATATAGAGAAATAAATGTAACATTGTCAGTGATCATTGGATAGAAATGTCCAACTCTAAATACGGCCTACTACCATGACTTTAAAAGAACATACATGCAAACTATTCTTAAAAATCATTATAATAGAATTGTTTTAGGAAATCTAAGACTCTAATAGTTTTAAGCATTTATGGTGAAAGTTTCAATCATATACATTGTAACAATTTTAATTTGCACTAGTTTTTCATTTGCTATGATGCATTACAATGAAGACAATAGTGATGCTAAGTTTCATCATTAATATTTGCACAATCGTGTGTAAGACTCATTTGTCACCTAGATATACTGCTTAATATTAATAATTTGTTATTTTGCATCATAAAAAGCTTTTCCATCCCTAATCTTTCATAACATCTTTGTTAAAGTAATGAGATAATCATTTAATAAACATGTTAAATTCATTATTCTCCAAATTCTTCTTTTCTATAAATCCAAGCACATTTAACTGAGCTGGCACTTCAGCTTTTCTCAGTTTCACTGGGTTTTTTTTTCTAGACGTGTGCTAAGTGCACATTTGAGTTTCATTGTCAAAATTGTTTTTTTATGCGGTGTAAAGAATGATCAACTTTTACGCTGCATCAAATGAGAGAATGTATTCCCTCAATAGGACAGCTGGTCTGATGTCCATTAACCAATATCTCAATGATAGTTAGGCTACAAGTTAAAGGTTTCTGCTGGCACAGGCAGTACCATTGCGTAAAGGTTTCTTCCATCAGAGCCAGAATACGTTCCACAGTCTGAATACTTGGAGGTTCCCCCAACTCTAAATATAACAGGAGAACAATGAGTTTGGCAGACATAGTATTCTGCCATGATTTTGGCGGGGTACCCTGTCCTACATACTTTAAATAAGGCCTGTTGTCATATTTTGGTTGTAAAAATACTCCAGCAGGGCGAGGCTAGAGGCCAGATACCTTGAACGAGAGGTTCCATTAAATCTATTTTTAGTGCAACAAAGAGCCCCAAGTGGTTTGAAAGCTGTTTTCTTGCCTACTTTGGGCTCGAGCTCCATGGGCAAACCATGTCCCATTCCTCCTGTAGGAAATTGGGTTATTAGTTGTGCAGGATTTGAATCCTGTGCAAGTAATATGTACAAAACGGTCTCCTTACAGGAAACTAAGTACCCCTTTGTAGCACTTGACTCTCTCAGGGTAGCGAAGCAGAGCAGTCCTACTCAAGGAAGGTGGTGTGACCAGTAATCTTTAAAAAAAAAAAATCTTTTTATTAAACATATATCAGTTGCAGTGTACAGTATTACTTGAACAAATGTCCGGAAGTACAAATACATTCACCCTTACATCATAGCCTATGATCCTAGGACGACCGACCCCCCCCACCTAAATGACCTATCTTCCCTCCCTCCCTCGCCTCCCTCACGGATTCCTGTATGTCCCCCATTGATTCCACACTTTCTCCCATTTTTTGGGGCAGCCCCTGCTCTCGTATATTGTCTTTTCTGCTGCACAGCACCAATCAAGATCTGTTTTCCATTGACCTACCGTCAGGGGAAGGGCAGTCCCCCACGCCCTGGCAATATTTCTCTTGGCCACCATTGCTGCCACTAATAGCCAGATTTTCTCATATTTCGGCCAAGTCTGGTTCCCCGTTACACACAGTATGTGCCATCTGGCCTCCATAGGAATGGTCTGTCCAATCACCTCCAACATTATCCATACCACCCTTCGCCAAAATTGTTGTATAGTGGGACACTCCCAAATAATATGGAAAAAGGTACCTCTTTGATCACAGCCCCGTATACAATGATCCGTAGGAGTGCACCCTAGTTTATGCATGAGCATGCTAGTGGAATATAACCTATGGAGAATTCTTAATTGTATTAGCCTAAATCTCACCCTGATTGCTACCTCTCTTGGGCTCTGTATGGACTCTGCCTAGTCATCATCCTCTAGCACACCAATGTCGGTCTCCCAGGCCTCCCGCAAGTTCCTTAACAAGTCAGGGGAGTTATTTATAATCTTTCTATATGTGCAGGATAGTGCCTTTTCTGGGATTGGGTCTAGTATGAATCGGTCCTCTGGTGGACTGTATTCAGGGAGTTGTTGCGCTTCTCTCATGTGCCTACGAAGTGCATGTCCCAGCTGTATATATCTGTATCTTTCTGTATCGACTAACTGATATTCCTTTTGTAGATCTTTGAACTAAATTATCGCCTGGCCCCTCCATACATCACCGAGGTGTGCTATATCTAGCAATTTCCCCTTGCCAAAGCCCTGCAGTTTGCCCACCTCCCTTAACATATCACTGTCCCATAGCGGGGTTCGTTCGGTCAGTCTATTATCCCACCCTAGGAATTTGTTAGGCCTTGTCCACACCTCTAGCACAGTCTTCGTGTGTGGGGGCATACTTTCCCTCGCTGCCCTCTGATATAATGCTCCTGGGTATCCTCTAGGGCCATCACGCAGTGATCTACCCGGTATGCGGGGTCATTTCTATCCGCGAATATCCAGTCATTAATCGTCATTAGTTGCAACGCCCAATAGTACTTTTGGAGATCTGGTATAGCAAGACCACCCTCGTACACCCCTCTCTGTAGTTTGGTTAATGCAATTCTTGCCCCACCCCCATCCCACAGTAGTTTCCGCAGTTCGCTATCCACTTCCCTGAAGAATCTTTCAGGTACTTGATATGGGGTGTTTTGGAGGACATATAACATTCGCGGTAGCGTCATCATCTTGAATAAGACTGCTCTCCCCATCAGGGAGATCGGTAATGTCCTCCAGTGGGCGACATCTCGCCTCAGTCGTTCCATTTGGGGCTGCAGATTTCCTTCCATAAATCCCGTTTCTGTCTTAGCAATAATGATACGTAGGTATTTAAAACAATCTTTGACTTGGAGCTTTATCTCCTCACTAGGCGCAGGCACGAGACCGTCAGAGAGCATATACAGAAGGGACTTGTCCCAATTGATTTGGTATCCTGAGTACCCCCAAATAACTGAATTTATTTTAGTAACCTGCTTATTGTAAAGCGAGGTCTTGTCGCGTACAGGAGGGCTTCGTCCGCATACAGTGATATTCGTTCTTCCCACTGTCCGCCCCCTGCTATTCCGGACACCACTGGATCCCCCCTCACCCATGCCGTGAGTAATTCCAGCGCCAGTGCGAACAGGACGGGGGAAAGAGGGCACCCCTGCCTTGTCCCTTTATGGAGGGCGAAGGAGCGGGAAACAGAGCCATTCACACGCACCCTAGCCAATGGGTCCTTTACAGCAATTTGATCCAGGATTGAAAACGGGGACCAAACCCAAATCTTTCCAGAACTGCAAAAAGATAGTGCCTTTCGATATTATCGAATGCCATGCGCGTGTCCAATGACAGTAGCGCCGCTTCCTTCCCGGGGTGGGATTTTATTAAGTGCTAGGCCTGGGCGGTGAACTCCGCTCCGCTCGCGGAGTTTGCGGAGTTTTCCGCACTTTGCGTTACGTGGAGACCCGGAAAACTCCGTTTCGCGCAGCGTAGCGGAGTTTTTTTCCTCGCTCGTGTTCACCAACGCCAAGTTGGCGAGCGCAAGCGAGGAAAATCCACCTCCCGGCGAGATTTTTCCTCGTTCGCGATCGTCACCATCAAGTTGGCGAGCGCGAGCGTGGAAAATAAACCTCCCGGTGAGATTTCTCAACGCGGGGGGGTCAGGTTTCTCACTGCGAGTGGTCGCGTATGCTCGCGACCGCTCGCGTTGTGAAACTGCTCGTTCGCGTTGAGAACGCTGCCGCTCGAGTAAAAATCTACTCGAGCGGCAGAAAAGGAAAGCTTGCGTTGTGCATGGTACCGTTCGCAATGATTGCACAGTGCGGACAAGCATCGGGCACTGTGCAGTCACCACGAACAGCATTTTTCTATCGCACTCCGCCGCTCGCGGAGGTCTGCGTAGTGCGGCAGAGTTTCTTTACCATTTCGCGTAGTGCCGCGTAGTGCAACTCCACGAACTACGCCCAGGGATATTAAGTGCATCACCCCATAGAGGCGTCTGAGGTTGAGCCTGGTGCTCCGGTGAGGCATAAATCCAGATTGATCTGGGTGTATCAATGTCGCGATTGGCCCCAAAATGCGGTTCACCAGGACCTTAGCCAGGATTTTGACTTCCATATTCAGCAAGGATATGGGCCTGTAGGAGCCGCACTGGTCTGGTGGTTTGCCCGCCTTGGGGATTACTACAATGGTAGCTGTCCGTTGATCTAGCGGCAGACCGCCTCTTTCCCTAGCCTCATTAAACATTTACATGAGATGCGGCGCTAACATGCTCGCCATTCCCTTGAATAACTCCACAGGTAACCCGTTTGGTCCCAGGGCCTTCCCAGCTTGTAAGTCCTGTATGGCTCCCATTATCTCTTCGGTTGTTATGTCTTTCTCAATGTCTTCCCTATCTTCATCGGACAGCACTGGAAGCCTCATTTCAGCTAATAATTCCGGACAGTCCATTTCTGACCTGGCGGGGGTGGATGTATAGACCGCATTGTAATAATCTGCGAAAGCCCTCGCTATCTCCTCACCGGTATTGTGTCTGTCCCCCCATGAGTCGCATATCTCAGCCACCCAATTTCTTTCCCTATCCCTCTTTTCCAACCAGGCGATCATTTTGTTGGCCTTGTCCCCCAAGTCGTATATTCTTCTTTGTGTGGCTAATGCAGCCGATCTCGTGGTGTTGTTCGCAAGATCCCTCATTTCCTATCTTTTGATATCTAGTCGATGTTCGAGTGGTGAGTCGGCCCTCTCCCCTTCTATTATCCTGGCCTCCAGTGCAATTACTTCTTTTTCCAATGTATGCCATTGTATCCGTTTTTCCTTATTGCTTCCCCCTATTTGAGGCTGAACGTGTCCCCTTATGACTTCCCACAGGGTGCATGCCGAGTCCACTGTTCCCTTGTTCTCCTGAAAGTAGAGCTGCGCTCTTTCTTTGACTTGTTTGGTTACTTCCTTGTTCTTAAAGAACCAAGAGTTTATTCTGGGTGGTAGTGCGTTGGTTCGTACCGGCCCCCGCAGGGCCACCTCCACCGGAGAGTGATCCGAGATGCCTCGTGGTCCGATTCGGGCATTGCAGAACCACGCCTCACTCCCCCTGTGTGTTAAAACGTGATCAATGCGAGAAAACTACCATGTGCTGCTGTTTAGAAGGTGCATTGCCGGGTTCGGGGATTGTGCAGTCGCCATAAGTCTACCAAGTCCATGGCCTCCACAAATGTCCGAAGTGGTTCTTCCCCTCGCCCCCTGTTTGCCATAGTTTCCCTATCTCTCCTTGGATCGATAGTGGATTCATGTTGCCCCCCCAGCATCAAGATTCCTGGATGGAGATCCACCAAGAGGGTCCCCAGCACTGAAAACGCCTCCATGTGTATGGCCGGCGGTATGTAACTTGAGACAATATTGATAGTCTGCCCCTCCCACATCCCCGTGAGTGCTACAAACCAAATCTTCCCCACCACCAGGGGGAGGCCTGTCCTTACCAGTATTCCCACTCCTCTCGATCCGGTTGTGTAACCAGCATGAGCGGCTAGTTTGTAACCATATCTGTCCAACGCTCTGTATTTGTTACCCTTCAGGTGTGTTTCTTGGAGCAGCACCAGGTCCGGGGAGTGCCGGTGCAGATATTGTAGGACTATTGTGCGTTTAATACGGTTTCCCAGACCATTCACATTCCACGACATGACTCTAAGGTTAGTGACGCTTCGGTGCCTCCCGTGGTGCCGCCCCTTCACACTCTGGCCCTCCCCCTGGGATACAACAACATCTGCAGAAGCCATGTCCGTACTGGCCCCATTACTGCATTTCCGGCGTACTGTACCAATACCACAAACTGACATTTCAATAATAAATGAAAAACATTGCCAAAATAGAAACAAAAAAAACACATTGTACCCCAACTATAACTTCCCCCCTGCCTGCTACCCTTTTGGCGGGTTTAACAACCACCCACCTCCCCAACTCGTAGAGTGCCTGTCGCCCTTGAACTGATAACTAGTCAGGGGTTGGCAGGTTCCGAACAATTAGAGCCTCGCCCCGAGCCCCCGTCCACCCCAAGTTACTTAGTTCCTGTTTTAGCCCTGCCGACATTGTAACTGGCCTTGGCCGCCAAAATTGTCCCTGTGGGTGGGAGTCTGTTCTCATAATCACCCTACCCCCTCCCTCCTGTACCATGGCATACAACCTTTTTCTTGTAGTCATCAATGCGGGACCTCCGCAGTGTCCTTATCTTCCAGACCCACCTTCCGTTTATGCCTTGTGCCAAGGAATGCATTCCCTCACTCACTCACTGTTCCCCTTGATCACCTTTGGTGACCTCGTCTTCTCTCATGTTGGGAGTTATGGCCCACTGTGCACCACCCTTCCAGCTATTCCCAGGTTTCCTCTGTGGAGTTGAAATACCATGTTTTCCCCTTGGTGACTACTCTCAGTTTTGCTGGAAACATCTTAGAATATTTGATATCTTTGGCCCGCAATTCTCTCTTTACACCCACGATGGTCCGTTGCTGCCGTTGGACTTGCAATGTAAAGTCTGGAAAGAACCAGATCACCGCATTCTCATGGTGCAAATCCCCATGCAAGCGTGCGGTCTGCAGAATGATGTCCCTGTCGCGAAAGTTGAGGATACGCGCGATAATTGTTCTGGGTGGGGCACCCAGCTTTGGCTTGGGTATAGGTGCCCTGTGCACACGCTCTATTGTAAAGTAGGTGGAGAGCCGTTTTGGCTTTAAATGATTTAGGATTTAGTCCTCCTAAAACAGGTCGACGCTAGGTCCCTCCATGCCCTCTGGAACCCCCACCACTCTTATATTGCTCCGGCGTGCCTGCCCTTCTTGATCTTCTAGTTTAACCGCCATATCCTCTTGTTGTTTTGTAAGGGCCTGAACGTGTTCCTCAAGACTTTTCGTACTGGTCTGCAGGTGCGCCACTTCCGTCTCTGTTGCAGAAACTTTGTTTGCCATTTTGTGGAGATCCGCTCACAAGAGGTTTACATCCACAGTCACAGCATCTATTTCTGGATCTATCGTGCCCTTCAGATCCGCAATGGCCGCCATTATTGCGCTCAGTGAGGGTTCCTCAGTCTCCTCTGGTCGCTGTTCCTGGGCTGCCGCCATTTGCTTTGGGACCGCGTACTTGTCCATTTTATTGGTCTGCGCCCCAGCTTGCCCCTTTGGCTTCATTTGAGTGCACTGCGTAGCGATCGTTAACACTGCTGTTTCTTAAGATTCAAGCCCACTGAGGTACTTCACTCCGCAGCTGTACTCTGTCTCTCCCCGTAGGGCCGTGTGGGTTTGGGTAGAGCGCCTAGGATCGTGCTGGTCAGCCGACTTGTGTCGTGGCAGGGGTGGCGGACTCCACCACCAGTTAGAGGGTCCCTGGCCGACTCTCCCTGGATGCGATTGCTCGCTTTAAGGCCTTATACACAGCCTTGTAGTCCCTCTATGCTCCCTGTGTCCTGGATAAGGTGATCACTTCCACCGCTGCGGTGGGCACTGTGTATAAGTACGACGAGACCCCTCCTCCATCGATAGCGCACCCTCCTGGGCTCTGTTGTCTTCAGCCACTTCGTGTTGGTCACCCCTATCGCATCGGTCCCGTCAACCACTCTGTTCTCTTCAGAGATTGGCCCAATCCTTCACTGCCACTGAGTATGCTGTCTGCCCCTCAGGGTTAATCCTCATCTGCGGTATTGAGGTATCTGGATGGCAGGGGGGACCCCTCCCGTGTTCGCCCCAGCCGCCGTCTACTTCGGCCACAGCGTGTGTGCTCGTCGCTGCCACCTCGCTACGCTCTAGGGCAAGCAGTGTATTTTGTGTGGGCCCGCCTCCCCTCCACCATAGTCGCCGAGGCCGTGGCCCCCATAGCCTTCTCCATCTTCACGCGGTTCACCTTTTCTTTGTTGCAGGCCGGTCTTTCCTCAAGGGATCGATGCGAATAGGGGTGCCGCGCCGCCCAAAACGCAGTGCCTCTGCAGTTTCTAGATCCCCGATCGATCACCAGCAGGCGGCTCCCGCTCCCCGGTCCACTAATGGCAGGCCTGGCAGTCGTCCTCTGTCTCTGTACACCTCAGGGCTGTACAGTGTCTGTGTAGGCCCCGGCTGAGAGCACGTTTCTCCCGCGGGGGCTGCTCTGCCGTGCTGTTCCCGCACATGCAGCCCCGTGCCTCGGACAGCACCCGGGCAGCGGATGGAAGCAGTGGGGTGCCCAGGAGATACCGGAGACACAGGCTCTCCCAACCCCCAGGCCGGAGGTGGTGGAATCCTTGCTAATGCTGCACAGGGAGATGTGGCAGCACCCTCCCGAGTGGAGCCCGTCCGTCCACCCAGTTCGGTGTTAACTTGCAATGCCCCGGTGAGTCCCAAAGGGGGGGCCCGCTGACCACTGCGGCCCAATTGCTGTGTGGCACTCCGCGGGCCGGAGGCGCGCCGTGGATGTCGCCTCTCGCATCTACCGGTCCGCAACTCGCCTGGAGTGCGTGTCACCATCTTGTAGGCCTCACTGTTGCTGGGTTAAAATTGCACTAAATAGGCTACGATTCGTTGCAGCGCCATGTCCGCCGCTGGCCCTCGGTGTTCCGCCACACTTCACTGGTTTCTAAGTTGCGGCAGGATCGACTGGATGGTCGGATGTTGGGGTACTACGGACCCAAGAGCCGGAGCTCCGCTAGAAAGCCGCCATCTCGATCGGCTCCTAAGCCACGCCCCCCGTGACCAGTAATCTAAATCTGCTGGAACGCAACAACAACACTTAAAAAGCATTGTCCAGTGATTTTTCTTCGAAAAATATAAAGTACATTTATTACAACCACACTACTAAACAGAATGCATTAAATTACAAATATATACATCAGGTTGATGAAAATGCCTTTGATGACACTCATGGATCACATTTGAGCCCTAGTGGGTCATGACCCCATGATCACAGTACTCCCAAGGGGGTGTCATTTTAAATAACATAGGCCTATTTACTTTGCCGAGGGGCCACCACATCAATATATAAGGCAAGCTTATTGTCCTTGTCAAGGGGTCACCACATCAATATCGAAGGCAAGCTAGGGGAGAGGAGTTGGCCTAACGGCTAGGGCGGTCGACCTCGAATCTGGGGAACTGGGTTTGAGTCTCGGCAATGATGCTGAACATCCTGTGATTCTGGGCAAATCACTTAATCTCCCCGTGCCTAACAAAAATGAATGTGTCCTCATGTAATGCAACTGGTGCTATGTAAAGCGCTCTGATACCCGATACCTTTGGGTCAAGTTTGCGCTATGTAAAACTTCGTAAAATAAAAAATAAAATATCAGCTTTGTCAAGGGGTCAACACAATATAAACTCTAAGGCAAGCATATTGACTTTGTCAAGGGGACACCATATTATAACATAAGGCAGGACTATTGGCTTTGTCAAGGGATCATCACATCAGCAAAAACAATAATCAAATATAAAAAGGCAGCATAGAAAGCAATGGAACCATTACCCATACACCTATGCAACTGTTATAAATGTAAGAATTGCATTGCTCATCAACAACATTGTCAATAAACACTTCTAAAATCACAAACGTGTCAGAGTCTTTCATTAGCCACTTCAGGCATAATGCCGCCATAAGACCAACCACCATGGGTCTCTGCGCTCCAGAGCTAAAGAGCATCAAGCACCAGCTCTGGCAATGCTTAAAATTTTAAAACCTCTCTGGGGGTTATGTTTTATATATGCCCTGAGACTTAGGGCAAGTTTTATAAAAACACATTTGGAAGTTGCTGCTGCACTGCCAGCAGCCCCCTTACCCTGCTTGCAGTGAGCGCGAGCAGGTGGTAAGAAAAGGACAGCGTGACTTTCTCACTCCCATCTTGTTGGGTGGGGTCCCCAGGATGGTCATCAGTTGTGGTGGACCTTTGGAGATGGCGTCCCTGGGTCTATATGAGTATCTGCAGGAGGGGTCCTACATACAACCCCTCCCTAAGAAAGTTGATTTCGCCAACCCTTGGGAAATAGTCTACCTGGGGAAATTTAGAAAGTAGCAGTGGAGCCCTACATAATTTGTCTTTCCCTGTAGGTATGTAAAAATGGGCACATCTTCAATGGTGCATCACTCAGGCCTATTGGGCTGATTTTGAAGATCATGGGCACATGTTGCTCCTGGTGGTGAGCTCCAGCCACTAGGAGTATGTTTAACAGGCCTCGTGTCCTTTAAAGGGGCACACTTCACCGGGAGCTGAACTTACTGGCTCCCTGCACCAGTCTTCTTCGATCCTGGCTTGTGATGCTCCTTTCCTGCTGGTGGCTGCCCACTGCGAGACAGCAGAGCACCCTCCTGCCCAAGCTCCAGAGCATCCTGACTGCCTTGCAGGCACTTGGGGTGGCAGTGTTGTCCCGATCTTCCCCTGTCTGGTTTTCAGAGGGCATAGGAGAGCCACAAAGAGATCCATTAGTCCTGGATTCAGTTACAGGCAAAGCCCTTAGTCTTTCTTTGCAGGGCATCAGGTGGCTCCTCCTTCCAGCTGTCTATGATTCCGGTGTTGTTGCCTTTCAGGTCCAGGGTCTTGTTCACTGTTTCTTACTTGTGCAGGGGTTTATAAGTGTGGGTAGAAATTTCTAGATGCCAAGCACACCTAGTCAATCCTAGGATGCCACATCATCCCTCCATTCCTGTCCTAGGCCTCCTGCAAAGCAGTCTTGGACAATCCAATATTGCAGAACCATTTTTTGCCGGGTCACAGCTCCCAGTGTCCACCCAAAGGTGTGGCTATGGTAATTGGCAAACCCTCCACACACACTAACCCCAGCAATGTTGCTGAGGGTGGGAACCAGAGGCACGGGGCCAAAGGGCGAGCCAGCCTCCACTATCTCATGAATACACAAAAGTGGGCTGCCCCTTGAATCAATTCCTATGTTTATCTCAAGAGTTCTATAGAGATGCACTACCAGTGGGGGCATCTCATAAAAAGTTACGGACTGGTCTCACACACCGCCCGGTGTCATGCTTCATCATCGGCTGTCCTCGCCCTCTAAAAACTTGGTTTGATAGAGGGCGGGCATACACCTGGAGACAGGGATGCACTTCTAAATCTAAGTGATGGCCGTGGGGGAGTGATAAGTGATTTAAAAACCATTACATTAGTCCATGTGCTATGCTTTATTCAAATGGTAAATGTATGGTGGTTAAAAACTAAGTGAATGGTGGTATGGGATATTATTCTCCCTTCACCGTATGAACTGCGGTCGACATGTTTCTGCTGAGGTGTCCCCGAAGGGTACGTAGCATTCTTCAGGACCTAAAAAAAGGGGAGGGGGGAAAGGGGGGGTTATATACCCTATGTGTTCACTTCCTTTTAACTAGTGAAAAATGGAAGGAAAATCCTGTCGCTAGATCAGGGGAGGGGTTAAAAAAACACACTATGTAGGTGGATACTTCCCTCTTGGTATAGTACCACTGAGAGTAACTCTGTAGAGAAAGGAAAAACAAAAACAAAACATACAAACCAAACCGTGTGAGTATGTAAACAAATAGTTTATAAACATCATCCATCCCGCGTCATTCCTATAGCGCACGTGGTGGTGTGAAGTGGTCTTTATGAGACACGTGGCAGGTGCAACGTGTACTCACACCGTTAAAAAGTGGTTGTAAACCAACTCTTACCCTGTATTTCTACCCTAAACGCTCCATGGGAGGGCTGAGGTGGAAGGACCTACTTAGACTTTCTGTAGGGAACAAACACATAAAACCACTACTGGTAGTTAAGGGTTAGTCACCAGTATTCAGAAAGAACCAGGACCAAGGTTCCTAGTTAAAGCAAACATAACAAGGTGAAATCCAGAACTAATGGACCACCTATTCATTCAAGTTCACACCAGCATTCCTTCAGGCATACTCTTACTGTCTAGTTTCAGTGCTTCCAGCCGTTCTTCCCGGAGGCGTCCTCTCTGTCTCCCCGCTGATGGTAAATGGTGAGATTCAGAGGGTTTTTATACTAAAGAGCTGTGACTAATTAGTGAGCTAATCAGTGTTAATTGGGCCCGTTAAGTGAGTTTCCTGTGTCCCTCTACGGGACTGCCTGACCGCCTGGTGGGAGGCGTAACTGTAAATCGCCCCACCCGATTGGTCAAAACATGCCTCCAACACTACCAAGGCCATTAAGATAGTAAACAATGGGCTTGTGAGGTTTGTTTCCTGTGTCCCTCTTGCGTGAGCCTGACCGCCTGGTTCAGGGTGTGTATTCAATGAAGGTTTCGTTCGGCATTGGTCAAAACCTGCCTCCAACACTATCAAGGCCATTTTAGATAGTTAAAAATGGGCTTGTGAGGTTTGTTTCCTGTGTCCCTCTTGCGTGAGCCTGACCGCCTGGTAGAGGGTGTGTATTCAAAAAGGTTACGTTCGGCATTGGTCAAACGGCGCCGATACCGATGTTATGGTCCTTCCCCTTCCTGCGGGAAAACAAATGCAGTTACGAGGTCATTAGCTCCCATGTTTGTGAGGACGCCCATGTTCATTACCGGGTCTGATCAGTCTCCCGGTATTTGAGCATGCGCTGAAGTAGTGGGAAACCCGCTACCGCGCATGAGCCTAGGTGTATTCCGTGAGACGCTTGCCCTGCTATGGCTCCTATGATTGCGCACTGATAACTACCAGCGTGGATTACAGCAGGGCCGCTCGAGATCCCCGTAAAGTGAGGGGATACCCCAAGAGTTCTAAACACTGTGAGAAAAAGAAAGCAACATTACTCTGTTCATAATGGGATTACGGGCCAATGGTACCTCACTTGTTATATGTGTGAAGTACACACTAATGATAGTCAGTGGTGGTAATTGCTACAGCTGGTATCTATGTTTGATAACATGGGTTTACACAAACCAATGTGTTCCCCATGCCAGCTTGATCTGTTTGAATTTGCGAGCATAACAATGGGCCCACTCTTAGTGAACTACTTAAAATAAAGTAGAGGGGTAGCAGTAGAGAATAGTCCCTACTCTATTAGGCCAGCTTTCTTGGAGTTGGTTGTTGACTAAAGAAGGTGTGCATGGTCAATTCTATACATTTTCTATTTCGCAAGTTGCAGCCATGGTATCTCATCATTTAAGCCTTTATCATCGCTGCGAAGCCTGTATACCCAGCGCTGTTCTCGGATATGGAGTTGTCTAGAGATATCAGTCTTTTGTTTATTCATAACCTCAAGCACCACCCATCTGAGGTCCAGGTCGTTGTGGCCTTTCTCCGTGAAATGTTTCGTCAGTTTGGTGATGGTCTTCCTGCACCTAATCGTACTCCGGTGTTCGCTGATCCGCGTCTTCACCTTCCTGGTGGTCATCCCGACATACTTCAGGTTACATGGACAGGATAGGAGGTACACCACACCTTCTGTATTGCAGTTGCTGAAATGTTTTAGCTTCCAGGGTCTCTCTGTACCTATGTCGACTTCTTTTGTTGTGGTGGTCAGCCGGCAGCACACACAGTTGCCGCATGGGTAGTGGCCTGTTGGTCTCGGTTGGCTCCACAGAGTCATCTGATTCTCAATTTGATCATTGGGAGTTTTGGAGTGTACCAAGGTGTCCTCAAGTTCCTACTCCGTTTGTATGCGAATAGTGGGGGTTCCCACTTCTTGTTCCCGCTGTTTAAGATGGCCCATTTTTTCTTTATAATATTCTGGATTCTGTTCGACACGGGCGTGTATGTTGTAACGCAGACCAGGCGGTCTTTTTTTCTTTATGTGTTGTCTCCAAAAGGGCATCCCGGTTATTATTCCTCGCCCTTTTCCTTGCCCGTTTAACCATCTTCTTGGGGTAATGTCTCTCCAGGAGTTTTGTCTCTAGTTGTTCTGCCTGTATCTGGAATGTATCTATCTCAGAACAGTTCCTTCGAATCCTCAGGAATTGGCCTACAGGAAGGTTCTCACGGAGGGCCCTCGGGTGGTAGCTGTCGCAGAACTGGGAAAGTGGTTCCAGAGCTGACCCAATAGGCAACACGCTTCGTGGAGTGGGTCAACAGCATTGACCCCCACCTCAGGTTCACACATACCATCGACAAAAATCAGGGTGTTTTCTTGGATCTGGATATAACCTTAACATCAGAAGGAATATCCACACTAGTCCACACTAAACCAACAGACAAGAACAGTTTATTAATGTATGACAGCTACCACCCGAGGGCCCTCCGTGAGAACCTTCCTGTAGGCCAATTCCTGAGGATTCGAAGGAACTGTTCTGAGATAGATACATTCCAGATACAGGCAGAACAACTAGAGACAAAACTCCTGGAGAGACATTACCCCAAGAAGATGGTTAAACGGGCAAGGAAAAGGGCGAGGAATAATAACCGGGATGCCCTTTTGGAGGCAACACATAAAGAAAAAAAAGACCGCCTGGTCTGCGTTACAACATACACGCCTGTGTCGAACAGAATCCAGAATATTATAAAGAAAAAATGGGCCATCTTAAACAGCGGGAACAAGAAGTGGGAATCCCCACTATTCGCATACAAATGGAGTAGGAACTTGAGGGACACCTTGGTACACTCCAAAACTCCAAATGATCAAATTGAGAATCAGATGACTCTGTGGAGCCAACCGAGACCAACAGGCCACTACCCATGCGGCAACTGTGTGTGCTGCCGGCTGACCACCACAACAAAAGAAGTCGACATAGGTACAGAGAGACCCTGGAAGCTAAAACATTTCAGCAACTGCAATACAGAAGGTGTGGTGTACCTCCTATCCTGTCCATGTAACCTGAAGTATGTCGGGATGACCATCAGGAAGGTGAAGACGCGGATCAGCGAACACCGGAGTACGATTAGGTGTAGGAAGACCAACACCAAACTGACGAAACATTTCACGGAGAGAGGCCACAACGACCTGGACCTCAGATGGGTGGTGCTTGAGGTTATGAATAAACAAAAGACTGATATCTCTAGACAACTCCATATCCGAGAACAGGGCTGGGTATACAGGCTTCGCAGCGATGATAAAGGCTTAAATGATGAGATACCATGGCTGCAACTTGCGAAATAGAAAATGTATAGAATTGACCATGCACACCTTCTTTAGTCAACAACCAACTCCAAGAAAGCTGGCCTAATAGAGTAGGGACTATTCTCTACTGCTACCCCTCTACTTTATTTTAAGTAGTTCACTAAGAGTGGGCCCATTGTTATGCTCGCAAATTCAAACAGATCAAGCTGGCATGGGGAACACATTGGTTTGTGTAAACCCATGTTATCAAACATAGATACCAGCTGTAGCAATTACCACCACTGACTATCATTAGTGTGTACTTCACACATATAACAAGTGAGGTACCATTGGCCCGTAATCCCATTATGAACAGAGTAATGTTGCTTTCTTTTTCTCACAGTGTTTAGAACTCTTGGGGTATCCCCTCACTTTACGGGGATCTCGAGCGGCCCCTGCTGTAATCCACGCTGGTAGTTATCAGTGCGCAAGCATAGGAGCCATAGCAGGGCAAGCGTCTCACGGAATACACCTAGGCGCATGCGCGGTAGCGGGTTTCCCACTACTTCAGCGCATGCTCAAATACCGGGAGACTGATCAGACCCGGTAATGAACATGGGCGTCCTCACAAACATGGGAGCTAATGACCTCGTAACTGCATTTGTTTTCCCGCAGGAAGGGGAAGGACCATAACATCGGTATCGGCGCCGTTTGACCAATGCCGAACGTAACCTTTTTGAATACACACCCTCTACCAGGCGGTCAGGCTCACGCAAGAGGGACACAGGAAACAAACCTCACAAGCCCATTTTTAACTATCTAAAATGGCCTTGATAGTGTTGGAGGCATGTTTTGACCAATGCCGAACGAAACCTTCATTGAATACACACCCTCAACCAGGCGTCAGGCTCACGCAAGAGGGACACAGGAAACAAACCTCACAAGCCCATTGTTTACTATCTTAATGGCCTTGGTAGTGTTGGAGGCATGTTTTGACCAATCGGGTGGGGCGATTTACAGTTACGCCTCCCACCAGGCGGTCAGGCAGTCCCGTAGAGGGACACAGGAAACTCACTTAACGGGCCCAATTAACACTGATTAGCTCACTAATTAGTCACAGCTCTTTAGTATAAAAACCCTCTGAATCTCACCATTTACCATCAGCGGGGAGACAGAGAGGACGCCTCCGGGAAGAACGGCTGGAAGCACTGAAACTAGACAGTAAGAGTATGCCTGAAGGAATGCTGGTGTGAACTTGAATGAATAGGTGGTCCATTAGTTCTGGATTTCACCTTGTTATGTTTGCTTTAACTAGGAACCTTGGTCCTGGTTCTTTCTGAATACTGGTGACTAACCCTTAACTACCAGTAGTGGTTTTATGTGTTTTTTCCCTACAGAAAGTCTAAGTTGGTCCTTTCACCTCAGCCCTCCCATGGAGCGTTTAGGGTAGAAATACAGGGTAAGAGTTGGTTTACAACCACTTTTTAACGGTGTGAGTACACGTTGCACCTGCCACGTGTCTCATAAAGACCACTTCACACCACCACGCGCGCTATAGGTATGACGCGGGATGGATGATGTTTATAAACTATTTGTTTACATACTCACACGGTTTGGTTTGTATGTTTTGTTTTTGTTTTTCCTTTCTCTACAGAGTTACTCTCAGTGGTACTATACCAAGAGGGAAGTATCCACCTACATAGTGTGTTTTTTAACCCCTCCCTGATCTAGCGACAGGATTTTCCTTCCATTTTTCACTAGTTAAAAGGAAGTGAACACATAGGGTATATAACCCCCCTTTCCCCCCTTTTTTAGATCCTGAAGAATGCTACGTACCCTTCGGGGACACCTCAGCAGAAACATGTCGACCGCAGTTCATACGGTGAAGGGAGAATAATATCCCATACCACCGTTCACTTAGTTTTTAACCACCATACATTTACCATTTGAATAAAGCATAGTACATGGACTAATGTAATGGTTTTTAGGTCTCGCCTAGGCAGCGCTTGCGCTGTCTCGTTGAGACATGCAGTATACACTATAGTGGGGAAGCTTCGTGGAAGCTCCGCCCACTCTCCGCCCATCATTTTCATTGGCTTGTATCTTAAATGCTGCCTTCCGATTGGTTGTAGGCTTGTTAGTCCCTCCTTATGATGGACATGTCTTCATTTGTGTCCTTCCACGGCTATTGGCCCCTTTACTGCACAGACTACTTTCTTCCTGTTCCTCCCCTCCTCCCTCTGCGCTTCTCTCCCACACGCAGGCCGCCTACCCAAGCATACGTCATCGCCACAGCGCTTCCTGTGCCTCCCCCCGCCCTTCTCTCCAGTGTCACATCTTTTCCTTGTTTTAGAACCATGCAGGCCACCGTACCCAGGCATAAGTCATCGCCACGGCGCTGCGATTGTGCCATTTCAATAGTCGCAGGCTACTTGAATTCAGAATACAGCTGCCCTGCATAGGAAGAAGGAGAAAGTGCAGGAGCAGCTAAAAGTAGCGATCGAAGCCGGAGGAGTTCGCGCGCATAGAACACCGACACAAGCATTGAGCAGTGCACCGAAATAAGCGAGCCGGCTGCAGGGGAGCCCCGCACCGATCCCAGGCTCACGCTGCTCCAGGGGGTGGCTACTCTGCACTACCGTCATGCACAGCACCTGATCCTCCAAAACCTACGATTAAACATTAATTACAACCTTCAATTATTCTTTTCTCTGCCTCTAGTGTTAATCTAACAATTGTGGGAATAGGTCCTACCTCAAGATGGCCGTCACGTTACTTTTGGGTTTCGAACATTCGTGTCCTTTGTTTGTTTTTAGTGAAGGTTTCTTGGGTGTCAGTGAGCAGGGCGCGTGCTGGGTGGCGTGCGTGTGACGTTTCCTGGCAGAGTTGGGCTCAGCTGTTTGCGCTATGCCAAAGTGCCGGTGTCTCTGTTGCGGGGGCCGCAGACAAAGTCCCGCAAAGGCACAGAGTTCCAGAAGTTTTCATAAATCCGCTGGCGGAGCACACTTTGCTCTGCCTGCATCAAAGCTTTGTCGCCTCAGAGCCGCATTATTTGTGTCCAGTAGCGGGTAGTGAACCAGGGCCACTGATCGGGTCCCTCCCGCTGGGCCATCACCGCGCAGAGCATGGAGGGGGTGGGGGTTGTAGCTGCCCTTTGCGAGGTTCCGCAATATCGCCCCTTTTTCGCCCCCTTCTGCACTTTTGCCCTACAAATCTGCCCCCGTTCCCTTTCCTGCCAGCCGCAACCTGCCCTGCCAGGCTCCCTGCACCATTGTCCAGATTACTCTCCTCCTGCACTGACCCCTTCAGAGCCCTCCTCTACTGCCCGTCCAGACCTCCTCTTTAGGAGCTCCCTTTTGCACTGCCGTCCTAGCCTCCACCCCCTCTGAAGGTGCAAGCAATAGAGGAATGACGGGTCCAGATTAATAACCGGGGCTAGTCTAGAAGTATGCTGAAAAGGATCAGGAGGTAAGGGCTCAGGTCTTTCATTTTTTGCAGCTATAAAGGTACTCTCCATTACTAATCAATTTCATCTAAAGCGCTTCAACCTCTCGCCAAGAGTAGTAGGCGCTATAAAATGTATACTGTGTTGGCAAAGGATTTTCTCTTTCGTTGTCGAAACACCATGGAGTGCTCGCAGTCAGCCCTGCAACCGCCCACCAAGAGATTTCAAGAGCAGGTTTATAATAATTTATGCCAAGCAAAGGGACGGAATGCAGTGAGAATGGAAGTTAACTTGATGTGTGTAACTTGTATAGCGCACATCAAACGTGCATTTCTCTCGCCGATTAATAATCGTTTTCAACCTGCATGTTAGTGGTACACTTGTAACCTGCGCTCCTTCTGCCGTATGAACTCAACCCCTGAACTGTTTTATCAGTGGGGAATGGGAGTGTGCTTTACAAATCGAAAGACGGAGTAAAACTGTTATAAATATTTTTAAATCCTAAGAGAGCTGTGTATGCCACCTCCTTTATTCAATATATAAATATAATAATATTGCCCTTTTTAGTTTTTCAAAAAACATATATCTGTGGTATTACCGTGGAAGGATACTATTTAGTTTGTGACCTAGCGTTGCAATGCCAATCGGTCTCGCTATTGGGATCTTATATGTATTTAGCTATGCAGCACATTAGCGGAGGGGGAGCGTGACACTCTGCATTTTAGCTAATGTCTGCGGAGGGCTTCTGCTGCCTCAAAAAGCGCCTTCTTTATTGATACGCACTTACCCTGACTTCTAGTGCGAAAGTGATTCAGCACCCACGCTAATGTGCTGCATAGCTAAATACATATAAGATCCTAATGGCGAGACCGATTGGCATTGCCAATGCTTGTTAAATCACTTATCACTCCCCCACGGCCATCACTTAGATTTAGAAGTGCATCCCTGCCTCCAGGTGTATGCCCGCCCTCTATCAAACCAAGGGGCATATTTACAAGCCCCTTGCGCCACTTTTGCGCCGCCGTTGCGTCACGCATGTGACGCAGCGGCGACGCAAACCATGCTCCGCATTGCGCTATATTTACAACGTGACGCATCTAGGGAGATGCGTCACGTAGTAAATCCCTGCGCCACATGAAACCTGCGTCAGGTTTCATGTGGGTGTACCGGCGCAGGGGGCGTTCCGGCGCAGGAACGCCTCGGAAAAGTGACGTAGTGAAATCTACAAGATTTCACGCAGTCACTTTCTCGGCGCTGGTGCGTCAAATCCTTACGCCTGCTTGAAGCAGGCGTAAGGATTGACGCACCATGTTAGGGATAGGGAAGGTTGGAACAGTGCTGGAGTTGCGTTGCGCTTCGACACAACTTCAGCACTGCGCCAACCTTCCGCCGGCAGATGCGTCACGCATCTGCTTATCCTTGCGCCACGATGCGCCGCATTGTAAATGCGGCGCATGGGACGTGGCGCAAGGGTAAACTTGCGTGACGCATTTTCCCTGGCGCATCCCTGCTGATATGCAGGGATGCGCCAGGGAACGTAAATATGCCCCTAAGTTTTTAGAGGGCGAGGACAGCCGATGATGAAGCATGACACCGGGCGGTGTGTGAGGCCAGTCCGTAACTTTTTATGAGATGCCCCCACTGGTAGTGCATCTCTATAGAACTCTGTAGATAAACATAGGAATTGATTCAAGGGGCAGCCCACTTTTGTGTATTCAATTGGCAAACCCTCCCTTGTGGTGATTCCAAACCAGTTCCAGCACAGCTCCTCTTCCCACTGGGATTGGAACCAGTCTGACTAGAAGGACAATAAAAGGGGCAGGCCCAGGCCTGCATTTGCCTGTAACAAGTAAGGCCCCTTTGAAGTTAATCAAATTACTGGGCACAACCCCCAGGCCATCCTATCAAGAGCAGTACAACACTGCCCACACCTAAAGTCTTTTGTCCCTGTCCAGGGAACAATTCACACAACACTACGGGGGTGGGGGCATCCAGCTGCCAGGTTACCATTGAATACTTACAGAAAAGCCTCTAGAGCTTTAGGCAGGAAATGGTAACTTTATAAAAGTACCTGTTGCCTAATAGTCAGCTGAAAATTCGATTTCACCATTAAATTCAATTTTGTATAACTATAAAAATGAGTCCTTGAATTATTTCTTCAGCTGCTACCATTCCACATTTAGCATTTATGAACTGTATTAATGTAGCCCAGTGTTTTGGTATGGAAGAAGCCAGCCTTGCTGCAGTGAAAATAGATTTTGGGAATATTCCACTGTAAGGACGTGTTGAACGTTAACTTTAAATGCCCCACTTTTTTAAATACCATACACCCTTCCTTTATGGGCAATAAGGACTATTTAGGGGTGACTTATTACTATTTAAGAGTAAGGATTAAGCCTGTCAAAATGGGCTATTTTTACAAGTTGAATTTTCAGTCTAAAACTGGCACAAGCATGTTACCTGTGCAGCTACAAGGCTGCGCATGATGGTAGTCTTTCACGTGAAGCCTGCATACCTGCACACATCTGTATGCACATGTGTTTGCATGTAACCTATCCAGTGATCCTTAAACTATGTACACAGTAGTGGCCTTATCTAAAAAGGCAGACACTGGTGGTAAACACACTAAGGGCCCGATTCTGATGCGGGTTGGAAAAGCTTCCCGACCGAGGGCCTGATTCTGATGCGGTTAGAAAGGCCTCCTAACGGCATTTGCTCCTTCCAAATCGGATCGGGAACGTGTCTTCCCGACCGAGGGCCCAATTCTGATGCGGTTAAGAACAAATGTTCCCATTGAAGTCAATGGGAGTTCAACCAAATCATATCTGGAAGCATCCAGATGCATCCTACTCCGCCGGTCGGACTTTCCCGATCCGAGTGGGTCGGAAACCATTTCCCAACCGATTCGGTCGGGAAGCTTTTCCAACCCGCATCAGAATCGGGCCCTCAGTCTAATTACCATGAAATTACCATGAGTAAGACTCAGTTAGTGAGACTCACCCACAGTAAAGGTCCAAAAACCGGGTGACCAAAAGCAAAACTTCCTGGCGGACTGCAGGGCAGAGCCCATTGCAATATCTCTGGCAATGTAAAAATGTCCCTCTTCTCTCCAACTGCTGGGAAGCTGCCCCATTGTCACTTCTGCAGCCCTCAGGTCCTCAGGGCAGGTTTCTAGTAACTAAGTTTAGCTCAGGACAGGGGGGCGCTAGGTGGCGCACGAGCAAGATGGCCGCACTGATGTGAGGCTCCTGCAGCTCGGCGCGATAATCCTCTTATTTATCCTGCCCAGGTTTTCACCTACGTGACATAGATGTGATCCAGAAGAGAGCGGGAGCCCGAGAACCCGTGCTGTGATTTCTGGCGCTGTGGAGGTTTGTCTTCCCCTGAAACTGACGCCACCGGGGCTGAGCGTGTGAGGGCTGTGCCTGGCCTTGAGCGGTGCTTGGAGGCGGTGTGCCACACAAGTGCCGCGGCGGCCACGAGGTGTCCAGGCCGCGAGGGTGCGAACCGCGATATCACAGCCTGTGGAGTGCGGTGAGTGCGAACGCTGCTGCAAACACTCGGAGTGAAGTGCATATCTCGTAGGGGCATGAGAGAGCCCAGCGCGGAGCCTATCCTTCCTCAGTGAGCGGCCTGCCCTTCTGCAAACATCAGATGTGGAGGGCGCCGTTCAGGTGCAGCCTGCACGGGAGCCGGATCGGCCTGTAGAGACGGCGCGCAGTGGTGCCTCCGTTGTGGGGCACGGGAGAATAGAATTCTCTTAACGCATGGGAGGCTACTGATCTGAGGCGGCGAACTGCGACTTACGGCCCCCTTGCTCTCTATAGCAAACACACTCTGCAGTTACATCCTTAATAAATACCTAACCTAACGAAGGGCACAACAGTGGGCGCAGGAGATTCAGGTTTGGGTGCCTGGACACTGTTCCTGATCGGTAACAAGGGGCCTACCCTAGGGCCCGGTGCACAATTATTGCCTTGATATGTGTCCTAGAGGACTAATGATGCTGTGATGAGCGGGCATTCCAGAGTCTGACATCGGCTGTGCAGAAAGTTGGAACAGTTACGCCGTAGCTCCCCCCACTCAAAGTCAAGAAGGTGATACCCTCGTGCTGATCATTGGGGAACTGGGCTGAGGTGTAGAGTTAGGAGCCTTGTCAGATGAGAAGTTGTAACGCAGATACTGCTTACGGATACCGAAGGACAGCGAGGAATTGACAAATCGCGCAGCTGGGACCCGCGTGGCGAGCCCACGAAGCGCCTGGGATACAGTCATTGTGCTGAATGAGAGGAGCGGCCTGACATCGCTGCAGGGTGTAGTTGCGGTGGGACGGTGGTCAGTGATAATCGTACGCTCAGGTTGTTGGGTGAGGTGCCACCAGCTAGATTTAGACGTGCCGTGACAGTCTACCAACGATGGGGAAGACCGACGCAAAACAAACAAGGCTGACATTCGACGCAAAAAAGAGTGCTCGGCTACAACAAGAGGAACCTGAAGGGAGTGTGGACACGATGGAGCAGGGGGCAGTGGCCTCAGCTGATGCAGACATGAAAGCGCTCCTCCTGGAGGTCAGGCAGGGACTCTCTACTATTTCAGACAAAATGGATGCCATGACCACCCGCATGGATTCCATAGTTCACAAGCTGGAGGGCCATGAAGAACGTATCAAAGAGACGGAGCGCCGCATTTCCGACAATGAGGACGCCACTTCCCAGGCTCAAAAACATATGGCACAAATGGACAAGTTACTGAAAATCATTGCCGCCAAGAATGAGGACATTGAAGCGAGGAGTAGACGAAATAACGTGCGCATCCTTGGTATCCCAGAAAGCACAAACACTGGGAAAATGGAGGAGTACGTGGAGCGTTTGCTACTGGCTACGATAGGTGCGGAATCCCTCTCCTCTCACTTCATCGTCGAAAGAGCGCATCGTACCCTGGGGCCTCGTCCTCCGCCAGGAAGCACGCCCAGACCTATTCTTGCTCGACTCCTAAATTATCGCGACCGCGATGTAGCTCTTAAAGTGGCCCGAGAAAAGCGACAGCTCAGTTTTGAGGGTAACTCATTTACTATGTACCCGGACTTCACAGCTGCGGTGCAGGAGGCGCGGCGCAAGTTTCTTCCTGCTAAACAAAAGTTACGACAAGCCCAAGTGGACTACGCACTACTGTACCCGGCTCGTTTGAGGATTACTCACTAAGGCAAACAGACCTTCTTCACCAAACCACAACAGGTGGATGAATTTCTGAAAAGACTTAAACGTCAGAATACGGTGACCGCCACGCCGAATCCCTCGCCCAGATCCCTATCGCCAAGCACGGAATAGCCTGGGAGCTGTGAAGGCTGAAATGCATCATCTGTGGGGCGTGGGACACTCTGAGGATGAGCAGCCCTGGGACTGATGCGCCCTGCTCCGGCGGAGGCGAGCCACTAATCCCAGCCTGAACGATAAGTAACACACTGGGTAAACAAGACATTGTGTGCCGAGCACCCTCACCCTCATAGAGGTCGCAGTTACCATCTCCTTGACTCTTTGAGGGAGAGGTGTGAACGTGCATGTGCCTAGGGGATCCCCCCCGAGGGTATTCCCCCTTTCTATCATTTTGCACTGATTGGTGCTGTTTGTTGTGGGTTTATTTGAGGGTCAGGGTGGGGTAGATGTATATGGCATGTTTGGGATGCTTCAGTGGGTGGGTGGGGGGAGGAGAGGGGTGTATTTGTCTGTGGTGCATTGTGAGTAGGACACAATGGGGTAGACAGAGATGCGAATGTTTCTCTGTTCATTCAACAAATGACATGGCTCTTCATTGGTACTCCACGCATAGCCATAGGGACAATGGCTAACCTGACACCTATTCAAGACACAAGAAAGGGAGAAACCCTGTAAGTATGATAATAGGGACGGGGTAACTACAAGAAACAAAAAAACAGTCCCTAATGTGGTTGTCCGGATCTGAATATGCTAACCCGGAAGTCGTTGATGTCGGAGCAGGGAGGCCGTAGGAACTTCATGAGAGTTTATCCTCCAAACCGCGAAGAAGATAAATAGCAACACTATCAGTTCTTTCTCCGTCTAATTTAAAAAAAATTCGGTTTAAAGACAATCAGTGGTATTTTTATCTGATACTGTTGTTGATCAACTATCGCTGGTCTAAGAAAATATAATTTTTTCTATTCATCGGTGGCTCCACACAACGCAACTATTAATTATGAATACCATATAAAAAGGTATCCTTCCAGTTCAATTATATCACGACGAAGGCTTTATGCCTAGTTAAGCATCAAGGAATCGCCTAGCTCTAGTTAGAAAACTCTGTCCTGAAGAAGGTGTTTGCATCAAGATACACCGAAATGCTGCGTCAACTTTTTTTGTGTAGTTTTCGTTAAGACTTTGCACCTTGACATTGATTATTATATTTAACATTATGGTTTTAAGCTTTGTACATTCAATTCATGAAATGTTTTTAACAAAAATTTTAAATAACGATTTTGAATAAATTGGATATCTTGATTTTTACTCATTTTATTGGTGTGGATTTTGTATTGATTGAATGTGTATATATGTAATGAGTTATGCTACTGGAGTTTTTTGATACAACACATGATCCGGACAACCACATTAGGGACTGTTTTTTTGTAACCTGACACCTAATCAGCACTTGCGGATCGTCACTTGGAATGTCCGGGGGCTGGGGGATCCACGGAAACGCCGCCAAATACTGGCATACTTAGACCGCCATCGGGTGCACATCGCCATGATCCAAGAAACACACATTAACCCCCAGCATGTCACCACTTTTGCACATAAGTGGGCAGATCACAGGATATTCTCATCGTACTCGTCGTACGCTAGAGGCACAGCCATACTTATAAAAAAACGGACCCCGTTTGCCCTAGTGGGTACACTAGTAGATCACCAAGGGAGGTATTGTCTGGTCTGGGGGCGCCTGGGCATGGCATCGGTCACCTTGGCATGTTGTTATGGTCCAAACGTTGACACTCCGGAATTCTTTACTGTGCTGTGGGGCAAGATAGCAGAGATAGGCTCTACTCACTTAATATGGGGGGGGGGGATTTCAATGTGGCCCTAAATCCCGAACTGGATAGGTCCAACCCAGCTCCACATCATTACAACACATCACATGGAGTTATGCAGGGCATAATGGCGGATAATAGCTTGCTTGATACATGGCGTCATCTATATCCCCTTCAGCTGGAGGGCACTCATTTTACTACACAAGCGGCTTCATGGTCACGTATAGATTATTGTATAACATCCTGTGGGCTAGGCCCCTCGATAAAAGAGGTTGCACACTTGGTCAGAACATACTCTGATCACTCCCCTGTCCGGCTCACCTTAGACCCTCCGGGATACAGTTTCCCACGTCCAAGCTGGAGGTTGCAATCTTCTGCGCTGCTGGATCCACTATTCCATACTGAATTGGGAGAGGAAATCCAAGACTTCTTTCACAGGAATAGGGGTTCTGTTGACAGTGTCGAGACCATATGGGAGGCATTCAAAGTCACAATTCGGGGGTTTTGCATCTCCAAAAGCTCAGGCATCTTACGGGATATACAAAACACGCTACGGAAAATAGAAGTAGAACTTAAGACCCTGGAGGGGGAGCTCACTGGTGGGAGTGATGGTGTCGCTCAACTTGAATTTCGTGAGAAACTTTCGGAATACAGTACTACTGCAGCATGTGAGACGAAGTTCAGGGGCAGATATTGGGAGGCCCGCAGATAGGGGGAGAGGCCTGGGAAGGCATTGGCTGAGACAATCAGAAAGCCACATTTCTCTAACTACGTACTGGAGATATCGGGCCCTGGCAACAGCCTGTATCGAGATACTGCTGACATACTAACTACCTTCACCACACATTATTCCTCATTATACACTTCACAGTGGAGGGATCATTTCGGGCTCGATGAATTCTTGGGGGATGTGGCGATTGGTCGGCTGGGTGACTCACAAAGGGAATTCCTATGCGCACCATTTGAATCGATGAGATTCGGGAAGCCATAATGCAAATGAAGTCCGGAAAGGCCTCCGGCCTAGACGGGCTACCCGCAGAATTTTATAAAACTTATATAGATCAGATGGCCCCAATTCTAAAAGAAGTATACGAAGAGTCGCTTGAGATTGGCACACTTCCCCACTCCATGAGAGAGGCGCTCATCACCTCCCTGCTTAAACCTGGAAAGTCGCCACTTCTCTGCGATTCTTACCGGCCATTGTCCCTAATCAATTGTGACACCAAAATTCTGGCCAAGGTCATAGCCAACCGCTTAACCCTCCTAATGGACAAGCTTGTTCTTCCAGACCAGGCGGGCTTCATCCCAGGGCGGGCCACTACTCACAACCTGCGCACCCTGTTCTCTATACTACAGAATGTGGACCCGGATCTGCCGCTGGCGGCAGTTTTCCTAGACACCACGAAAGCATTCGACTCAGTCGAATGGGACTATCTGCTGGGGGTGCTGCAGCGGATAGGCTTTCCTCCATTGTTTCTATCCTGGATAAGGTTACTGTATCAGCTCCCTACGGCCAAAGTCCTAATTAATGGCCATTTGTCCGCCGCCATCTCCATCTCTAGAGGTACTTGGCAGGGGTGCCCCTTGTCCCCACTGCTCTTCGCCCTGGCGATAGAACCGCTGGCGGCTAAATTGTGACAGCATCACCAAGACAAGGCGCTGCGCTGCAATCTACGTCAGATCCTCATATCTCTGTATGCGGACGATATAACTCTTTATGTTCGGGACCCTCTGCACAATATTAACCCACTCTTGCGAGAATTCCTTGTCTTTGGGAAATTATCCGGGGTACATATTAAGTGGGGAAAATCGCAAATTTTTCCTCTCACATCTGCGGCCACAAGGTTTTCCCTGGATTTCCCACTGGAATGGTGCGCCACAGATTTACGCTACTTAGGGATTCGCATTTCAGGCGACCGGGAGGAACTAATGCGCCTTAACTACGGCACTACTATGGATCGCATCGCAGGGTGTGTCACACGATGGATCTCCTTACCGCTCTCGTTGGCGGGACGCGCTTCTTTGATTAAAATGGTGGTGCTCCCGCAGCTACTGTATCTCTTTTTAAATATTCCATACCACCCAGGCCGACATTTCTTTAAGACACTGCGGTCAGAGATGATCAGGCTGGTCTGGGGGGGGAAACAGCCGCGACTCCAATGGAATATACTCACGAAGCCGTATGCACAGGGTGGCTTTGACATTCCGAACTTCGAGCTCTACTATACATGTGCGCAGGCCCATTATGCCTACTATTGGTTCCACCCTCCCAAGTATATGTCACAGGTCGCAGTGGAGCAGTGGCTGGCGGACCCCATCCCCCTGAATGGCGTTCTCAACGCTGCCCCGCGTACACGAGACACAGCATCCACCACGATAACATGCACAGTTGACGCTTGGAACCGTGTTTTGACCCTCCTACAATCTCCAATGCTGTACTCGCCTTTGCTGCCCCTTTCCTATCATCCCCGCATGCCATTACTTCAAGAAAAAGGGTTCCTTAAACTTTGCAAACGCACTCAAATTACAACATGGGGGGACCTCTATCACAATGAGACGTTTCGCTCATCGGATCACCTCTTCCATGAGATGCAGCCCTCCTCACTGAATATATTCCTATATGTCCGGCTCAGACAGGGCATACGGGCGGTCACTCCAGAGTTTCCTTGAGAACCTCCCAGCTTCACTCCCTTACATCTGATGATGCGTGCTGACTCCTCGCGGCACCTGGTATCCACACTTTATCACACCATCCATACCCAACAGACGGGCTCTCCCAGCCCTGCTCGCGCACACTGGAACTCGGAGCTTGGGTATGAACTGACGGATGAGCAGTGGTCATACGGCTGTCTACAGACCGAACAAATATCTGCTAGTGGTAGGTTACGCATCACGCATTATAAATTTTTGCAAAGATTATATTATACGCCAGTAAAGATGTTTAGATTTAAATTAAAAGACACTGATAGCTGTGAGCACTGCGGTGCCATGGGGGCTGACTTCTTGCATCTGGCCTGGGAATGCCCGAGGGTTGGTGAGTATTGGGTACAGGTTTTTGAGGCGATGGAACTGATGACGGCGGTTCCCATTGAGCGCACCCCTCTGACAGCATTGTTGGGGTACACTAGACCCATCCCTAAGGCGTGCCGACGTTACCTCACAATTGCCCTTCTTCTGGCTAAGCGCCGTGTGGCTTGTAGATGGGGTAGGGGACGGGCGCCGAAATTCAAGGAATGGCTTAATGATTTACTGTACTGTCAGGAGCAGCTGACTACCTATGCAGAAACACTCCCCCGGGCATCCCGTCCTAAAGATATATGGGACCCTCTCAAGAGCTATCTCATGGCGAGAGCATCCGATACCCCACCTGATACCTTGACGGGCAGGGAGTCATAAGGCCCACTTCCTTCTGAAAGCGTGATGTGTACCTGGGTTGACCACTGGACTAAACAACTTACTATGCCTTTCTCTAGGCCCCTTGGGGCAGGGTAATGTGCCGGATCTTCCACCTGTATCAGGATGCCACGGTGGGGTCCCGCAGTGCAGATGACTTTGTTAAAATATGTACAATCTATACCACGCTTATGACAACAAGTTCAATTACTGCAAGCTGTATTAAGATAAGAGTTATGCAGTGGTATGGTCAGGACAATATTATGGAATGTACTGTGGACTACTTAAGCCTTGTAGCATTACATGCTAAGAACAGATGATATTGTTCGAGCTGTATTCGTTAATGTCTGCCGAATTATACCAATGCTTATAATGTAATGCTTTTTTGTCTATTGTTCATGACTTTAAAAACAATAAACACATTGTTTTAAAAAAAAAAAAAAGGTTAGCTCAGGACAGGACTCCTGCAGGATCTAGTCCTCTGCGGTCAACTGGGTCTTTTTTCCATGGGTCACTAGAGTGCTTTTAAACTGAATCACAGCCAGAGCACAGTGGTGCCCCTGTCATCCATATTTGTATCACAGAGGTGAGTGTTTGAACACACACTACAGCGCACATATGATATTTACCTTCCATGCCACTTGTGCAATTTCTGTTAGATCTATCATGGCACTAAAGGAAACATATATATAGACCAATTGGGTGAAACTAAATTTGGGAGTGCTAAAGTGGAAAGAATCTACCAGTAAAAATATGTTTTAGGAAAATGCAAAAAATGCAGGGCAACTATGGAGCAAAAGAGACTTTGCTACACAGTAGCGTATTTGCAATGGCCCCAGTTTGGGTGGGTACATGCTCTTTGTGGGCATCTGAATTTACATTGCACGCGCTGCATCGCCGTGTTGGCGATGCAGCGTGCGCAATGTAAATTGTTTTATTTATTTATTTACTTACTTAACTCCGTTCCGCCGTATGTCGGAGTCCACTACCCCCCCACCCTGCCCCTCCCCGCCCCACCGCCCCACAGCACTCCCTTGGCGAGCCGCCACTGCTGATTGGTATGTCATTGCCCCTCCCCAACCCTATTAGCCATTCAGAGTTAGAAAATTGTCATGGTAAATCACCATTTTCCAAAAAGAGTTCTGACCAAACTTTATTAAAATGTCAGATGTGTGCGCACTTCAGGGACCATCTCTTTTCTTACACTCTGGTTCCTCTAAACAGTCAGTTAGAGTGAGGCTGTCATTGACTCTCCCTATCACTATTGTGTCTTGAGAGTTACTGGCATTTATTCTAAGTATTTCTACTATTTTAAAGGGCTGCCTGGCTACATTTGATAAAAGGCAGGTGTTTCTCTGTTCTCACAAGAGTCCCTCAAACCCAACCGCCCAGATATACAATTATATTTGAACCTTTAATTTCTCGAAAGCTACTAAACACATTTACACCAAACCACAAAAAGCACAATCTGCAGATCAAGATCTATCTTCTTGTCAAATTTGGTGTAATTCCATTCAGCAGTTTTTGTGGTAGTGTTTCTTAAAGCTTACTTGGCGCCCGCGTGACGGATCACTCTGAATCTTTACCTGCACAATCTAGTTAAAAAGTAGCACCTTTTTGGAAAGTTTTGTGCAGACTCGTTAAACGGGGTCAAAGTTATTAGCAACACAAAAAACACAGTTCGCATGGAAACACTGACCTAACTATAACTACCCATAGGTGACTGCCGCTGGATAATGTATATATGTGTTCACCCAAAAAACCAAAGGTTAAAGTAACATTATAGGTAGGTGAATATGCCAGTGACAACAATAACATTTTTAATTGTGAACTCAAAAAACCCATCAGTTTTCATAGTTAGCAACGCTAACTATAACTTTCGCCCCGCTCCATGCCCTGCTTATGACCTCTCATATTACATCACTCATGAGAAGTTCTATGACATCCTTTATGACATCACATCATTATGAAAAATCCTAAATTATGCTGAAGTCAGATTTTTAATTACAATTTTGAAAATGCCACTTTTAGAAAGTTGGCATTTTCCTGCCCTGGCCATTTAATGCCATATGTATCAATATTAGGAATAGTGTTTACCTAATTGCCATTTCCTGTGACTCACAATTAGGAAATCCTATTCCTAATTTATGAAACTCACAGAGTTTCATTTAGCGATTCCTACTGGGTCGCTAATCCACCTACCTAATGAATATTAATGAGTTAGGTCACAATTTGCAACCAATTGGGAATCAACTCCATCACAGGGATGGTGGACTGCAGAGTTCAGCAGACCACCAAGTCTGTGATTGCTTTTAAATGAAGCAGCATTTTATTTTTAAAAAGCAACTTGTTTTCCTTAAAGGAAAACGGGATGCGTATAAAAAGAAAAGTTTATTTTTTTAACTATGTTTAAGAAGACACAGTGGTCCCATGGACCACTGCCTTCTCTTAAACAAACTTTTTTTTTACATTGACAAATGGAAAGGGGTCCTGAGGGGACCCCTTCCAATTTGTGAATGCATTACCACTACACTTTGTTAGTTGGTAGTTTATTAATGTTTTGCAACTGGAATTCGATCTCAAAACATTAATACAAAAAATTCTGATTCAGTATTTGTAAGAGACATGCCTTCCAAATACCAAATTGATATTTGGTCGCAAACCAAAATTGTGAGTTGGTAACGTTCTACCGAATAGCAGTTTGGGTTTTATACATAACACAATGATTTGTTGCAAATGGGCCGATTCTGCAAATTGGCCAGTGTGCGACTCGAAAAAAGCTTGGTACATGTGACCCTACGTGCATGTAGACTGTACCTGGGTCACATGACTGGGTGTAGCTGACAGTTGAGCTTTGTTTATTCCTTCAAGACTTCCACACACAATAGAGGGCTTAGGTGGGGCTGGATGGGCCCTCACTGGCAGGATGGGGGGGGATGGGCACAGCCCTACTTACACATGAACAGGCTGTGTCCTGCCTCCATACAAAGGGTTGCATACTTCCTGTAGTTAGCCTGGAGCCAGGACAGGGGAGCCAGGATGCCTGGAGACTTCAAAGGGAAACTTCTCCCCCACTTCAAAGTCAAAACTGGGTATAAATACTGGACCTCAGTCGCCACCACTTAAGTGCACTTCTGGACCTGTGGATACTCTGCCTGGAAGAAGGACTGCTGAGCTGCTTTGGACTGCCACTCTGCCAGACTGATGCCTTGCTTTGCTGCTGCCTTGCTGTCTGAACTGCAGCCTGCTGCCCTCTTGCCTGGGTGAGAAGGACTGCCCTGGCATCTCGTGAAACCAGCACCCCTGAGTGACTCCATTGGCTAGTTGGCTGTCCATCTCACTTTACCCTCAAGAACAAAAGACTCCAACAACTTTGCTCCTGCACCTGGAGTCTGCCATCTGCAAGTCTACCCTGCCAGTGGTACCATCCCAGTACTTGACCCTTAGAATTAGGCCTAAGATGCTCTGCAAGGCTCTGTGGATCCAATAGAACCGATGCACTCTTCTGCTGTGCAAGCAGAACCGACACAACCCTGCTGCTGCGTGGATTAGAACCGCTGCAAAGACCTGCATCACAGCCCATCACCGCATCGGAACAGCCACTGTGCCACACATCTTTTGGGCAGGCCTTTGCATATCTCATTGACGGCAGCCTTGACGATGATGACAGACTACGCACCGCAGCCTGGCAGCTCCTTGGAGCCGATGCATCGCTTCACTGCACAACACATCCTCGACTCCGGACTTCGCATTGCAAGCCCTTGTCGACGGGATCTTCGATGATGACGCAGCAGGACCTCACACCCCAGCCTCGCCGCATCTCATAAGTGATGCATCATTTTGATTTCGAGGAATCACTGACAAAATATCGACGACCACAATATTGAGGTACAGAAATATCGGGACATAAATATCGATGTCAAGAATATCGACATCCTATCTACAACATGGTAAGTACAAAAATATCGAGAAAAAAATATTGTTGTTAAAAATATCGAAGTTCAAAATATTGTTTTTTTAATATAAAAAAATATTGTAAAATAAATTAAATAATACATATAACTTAAAACAAATATTTATAATTATTAGAAAATGTTAACAATTATAAATAATACATTTAATGTAAAAATAAATTAAACATATATATGTATAAAATATAATATATATACTTACTTAATAATATTTATAAATAATTATTTTAATACCTTATAAATTGTTAAAAAACATTTTAAAAATTATAAATACATATATATACACATACACCAATAATATAAATAAAAATATAAAAAATATATATAACAAATTAAAAAATTACAATATTTTTAATCTTTTTAAAATAAATTATACACTACATTAACTAAAACAGTAGACAAAATATTGTATAGCGGAAGGGATAAAATTACTATTCCAACTCCAGAGAGTGCAACAGTAGGGAAAGTATTGGATAGCGTAGGGGTAAAAATTACTATTCCCACTCCACTAAGTGCAAAAGTAGGGAAAGTGTTGGATAGCGTAGGGGTAAAAATTACTATTCCCACTCCAGAGAGTGCAACAGTAGGGAAAGTGTTGGATAGCAAAGGGGTAAAAAGTACTATTCCCACTCCAATAAGTGCAACAGTAGGGAAAGTGTTGGATAGCGTAGGGGTAAAAATTACTATTCCCACTCCACTGAGTGCAACAGTAGGGAAAGTGTTGGATAGCGAAGGGGTAAAAATTACTATTCCCACTCCAATAAGTGCAACAGTAGGGAAAGTGTTGGATAGCGTAGGGGTAAAAATTACTATTCACACTCCAGTGAGTGCAACAGTAGGGAAAGTGTTGGATAGCGTAGGGGTAAAAATTACTATTCCCACTCCAGAGAGTGCAACAGTAGGGAAAGTGTTGGATAGCGTAGGGGTAAAAATTACTATTCCCACTCCAGAGAGTGCAACAGTAGGGATAGTGTTGGATAGCGTAGGGGTAAAAATTACTATTCCCTCTCCAGTGAGTGCAACAGTAGTGAAAGTGTTGGATAGCGTAGGGGTAAAAATTACTATTCCCACTCCAGAGAGTGCAACAGTAGGGAAAGTGTTGGATAGCGTAGGGGTAAAAATTACTATTCCCACTCCAGAGAGTGCCACAGTAGGGTAAGTGTTGGATAGCGTAGGGGTAAAAATTACTATTCCCCCTTCAGTGAGTGCAACAGTAGGGAAAGTGTTGGATAGCGAAGGGGTTAAATTTACTATTCACACTCCAGAGAGTGCAACAGTAGGGAAAGTGTTGGATAGCGAAGGGGTAAAAATTACTATTCCCACTCCAATGAGTGCAACAGTAGGGAAAGTGTGTTGGATGGCGTAGGGGTAAAAATTACTATTCCCACTCCAGGAAGTGTAACTGTAGGGAAAGTGTTGGATAGCAGAGAATTAAAATTAACATGCCTATCAATTAAAGAATTTTTTTAATTAAATAACCAATTAATAATTAATTAACAATTAATTAATTATGAAGACCAATAAATAAAAATTAATAATTACTTTATTAAAATTAAATTACTTCCCACCCTATTCCCCTATAAACCCACAACGTGCTCCTAAAATACATTACCACAATTAATATAATTATCAATTAATCAATTAATACAAATTAATTACCAATTAATAATTAATTTTAAAAAAAATCCAATACAAATTAATAATTAGTTTATTATAATTAAATTACTTCCCACCCTATTCCCCTATAAACCCACAACCCACTCCTAAAATTAATTAACACAATTAATATAATTATCAATTCATCAATTAATAAAAATTAATTACCAATTAATATTTAATTTTCAAAAATTATTTATCAATACCAATAAAAAAATAATAATAATTAGTTTATTATAATTAAATTGCTTCCCCTCTATTCCCCTATAAACCCACAACACACTCCTAAAATAAATTAACACAATTAATATAATTATCAATTAATCAATTAATAAAAATTAATTACCAATTAATAATTAATTAACCATAAATTATTTATCAAAACCAATACATAAAATTATGAATTACTTTATTATAATTAAATTACTTCCCACCCTATTCCCCCATAAACCCACAACCCACTACAGAACTAAAACGCAAAATTTAATTAAAAATAATTAATAATTTCAAAAAATTATTATTAAATTTACTATAATTAAATTACTTCCCACCCTATTTCCCTATAAACCCACAACCCGCTACTGAACTAAAACGCATAATTTACTATAAAAAAATTAATAACTTCTAAAAATGTTATACATATATTTAAAAAAAATACAATACTTAGCAAAAAATATAGAACACATACATATAAAATACATACAAAAATACATAACACCAATATAAACATCGATATTATTAACAACGATATTTTTGCAAACGATATTACTGACTTTGATATTAACAAAAACGATATTTCTTACCTTTAGGTCAATATTCTAGTCACCGATATTCTTGATGTCGATATTCTGTTCCTTCGATATTTAAAACTCGATATTTCTGTAGGTCGAAAATAAAAATTCGATATTATGTCTGTGCACCGATTTCGAGACACGTCTTTGACGCGGATCCTCGCAACGCTCTGCACACCAGGATTTCAGGTGCTCTGTTCAGCAGGCCTAACTGGGTCGCTGTAGACAGCCCGCTCTCCATCTCGGTCGACCTGAATTTGTGACTTTGTACCGGTCCATCACTTTAAATCAGTTTACTTCTACTTCTAGAGTAATAACTGGTTCCCGCACACTTTTTAAATTGATACATTTTCAGACCACACGAAGAAACAGTGGAAAGCTTTTTAATGGTCTATAATAATATTTCCTGGGGGTGTTAACACTTTTAAGGTTTCACCTGCACAGCGCATGTGCTTGTAACTAAAAACAAGCATTGGCAAAGTCAATAGATTTCACCTATGCGAATTCTATTCTATCAATCCAGCAGTTTTTGTAGCGCAGTGCTTATCACCCGTGAGCACTGGGCTGCTGGGGTTACTCGAAAAACCAGGTCTTGAGTTTCTTCCTGAAGTCCATCGGCGAGGGTGATGTTTGGAGGTGGAGAAGGAGTGCGCTCCAGGACTTGGTGGCAAGTTGGAAGAAAGAGCAGCCTCCGCTGTGGCTACGGTGGATGTGCGATGTCTGTGCAAGGGTGATGGAGGCAGACAAAGGTTTCTGGAAGGTTGGTGGAAGTTCAGGCTGTGGTTTATGTATGCTGGTCCTTGGTCATGAAGATTTTGTAGGTGTGTGTAAGTAGTTTGAATTGGCGTCTTTTCTGGATGGGGAACCAGTGGAGGTTCCACAGGTGCTGAGTGATGTGTGTCCGTTTGGGAAGGTTGAGGATCAGTCTGGCCCCTGAATTCTGTATCGTCTTGAGCCTTCTCATTAGTTTGATAGTGGTTGCAGCGTATAGTGCGTTGCCGTAGTCCAGACGCCTGGTTATTAGGGCTTGCATGTCTGTTTTTCTCATGCTTTTGGGGAGCCATTTGAAGAATCTTCGGAGCATGTGAACAGTGTGGAAGCAGGCAGAGGAGACTGTGTTGATTTATCATTTCATGATGAGTTTGCTGTCCAGGATGATGCAGAGGTTGCAGGCGTGGTCTTTTGGTGTGGGGGTGGGTCCAAGTTCAGCGGGCCATTAGGTGTCGTTCCATAGGGAGGTATGGTTGCCAAAGATCAGTACCTGGGTCTTGTCCGTGTTGAGCTTCAGACAGTTGTTCTTCATCCAGGCTGCAACATTCTTCATGCAGTTGTGGAAGTTGATCTTGTTGTTGGTGGTTCGACTGAGTACGAGAGGATGAGCTGGGTGTCATTGGCATAGGATATGATGTTGCTAGAGTGGGTTCTGATGAATTTGGCTAAAGGCGTCATGTAGGTGTTGAAGAGGGTGGGGCTGAGGGATGAGCATTGAGGGACACCGCAGATGGTGCTCTTGGGTTTCGAGGTGAAGGGGGAGGTGGATTCTCTAAGTGCATCCCGTGAGGAATGATGCAATCCATCTGAGCGTGTCTCTCTTGATTCTGATCTGGTGCAGTCTCTTGATGAGTGTGTGGTGGGAAACAGTGTTGAAGGCTAAGGAGAGGTAGAGAATGCTCAGGGCAGCTGATTCTCCTCTGTCGAGTAGGGAGAGGATGTCATCCATGGTGGCGATCAGGGTGGTCTTGGGGCTGTGGTTGGCATGGAAGTCAGATTGGGATGTGTCTAGCAGGTTGTTTCTCTCCAGGTGTTCGGTGAGCTGATGGTTGATGGCCTTCTCCAGGAATTTGGCGGTAAATTGGAGAAGCAAGAAGGGGCAGTAGTTCTGGAGTTCGCTGGGGTCTGCGGAGTGTCTCTTGCGGAGATGTCTGGCCTCTGCTTGTTTGCATACATCAGGATAGGTGGCTATGATGATGGATGCATTAAAAATGGTGGTGAGTTGGTGGCTGATCTTGTTGTTTTCTACGTTGAAGAGGTGATGGGGCAGGGATCTGTGGGTGTTCCTGAGTAGATTGACTTTGTCAATGGTTTTTTTACATATTGCAGAGCAGTAAATAAGGAAAAGTGTAATGACATGGACAATGCTGACCACGTCATAGCACTTTTTATTTTCATTTTAAGCCATGTTCCACAGCAGCTAAACTGCTGCACAACATGTAAAATAAAATTGACAAACCCAATAGATTTTACATAGGGGAAATTGTTGGCTTTGCCAATGTTTGTTGGTCTTCCTTCGGTGTATGTTCTTAGATGAACTCAAGGAGGACTCAGAATGGCAGAATAGGGAGTAGAGTCTGGTGTACTTACACTGACGGCCTAAGTCTGGTGGGTCGTTGGTGAAAGGTTTCCGTCGGCCGATCCCGTAGAGGCACAGCCAGCGGATACATGACGGTCCACTTGGTTCTCAATAAAGCAGGTGGAGCCTCACGTTTGTGGAAAGGCTACTCGCCATCTTTGTGGTGGAGTACCCTGTCTTCCAAACTCTAACTCGGGACCTATGTTTTTTATGTATCATCTCACCTAGGGGACCTGTATGACAACCTTTTTATGACACAGTAGATCCCGCACGAGATTACCTCTCCATTTATTACCTTGGTTTTTAAAAAAGACTTTTAGAAAATCGATTTAAATAATTCCAATTCGCAATTGAATGAGAGTAAATCATAGAATATCTAAACAATAGATTGTACGTGTAAGGGACACTTAGATAATAATTTAAAAATATTGAAAGTTTCATCTTTAATAACATTATACATATATACCTGACAAGCAGATGTAGAATAACGGTACACTCCCTCCCTAAATCTGGAATTTATCGTATTATTCAGAGAGAAGCGCTGGAAATTTATCCCAGATGGGATGCTGGCTGTACCCTAAAAAGTTGTTTTAATGTTTTATTGTAGTAGGATGTCATTGATAAGCTTTCAAAAGAAACGTAGAGAAAAATGTTCCATTGTAGACTTTGAAAACAACATTCCATTCATAGTGATCTCACACAATGTTCTTTACACGTTAAAGTTCAAGGTCAAAGACCCATGCCTCAACTTCCCTGCTTTTTATTTCACGATTTCTGTTTGACCTAATACGTTTCCTCCGCGTATGAGACTCATAATCAAAGCCTTCTGGCAGGCGTTGCACGTTTCAAAAAGTCTTTACTACCCAGCAGAGACATTGACGCTGCTGGAGTGGGGTTATCCCATAGTAAACTACCTTTTCTAAATGGCTGGTTATCACCCCACTGTCCAGAGAATGACATGACCCTTGACAGATGGCAAATGAGTAATATTGGTGGGGTTGTAGTTTTTTTTTTTTTTACCTTCACTGCAGATCGAAAAACGGCAAAATGTCCGGTTCTGATTAATCTACGATGCACGAGTAACATGATCGTTTGGGTGTCGAAGTCTTGAGGAATCAGGAAGGTGAAGTTGTGTTTGGAGGTTGGGGTGAGTCAGGTTTCTGTAAAGATAAATGAGTCCAGGTTATTGAGGCTAATGAGATTGGCTGTTTCAACTGCATGCAGGACTGTTGAACGAACATTGATGAGCAGGGGGTGCCCCTTCCTGCACAAAAACAATCTCCCCATGCTGCAGGCATCCTTGCACCATGGTGCAAGGGTACATGTGCCGGCGCAGGGCAGCAGTTTGTGCGCCAGCGCAGGGAAGAGCACAGAGATGCAACATATTGTTGTGAATATATGCTGCATCCTTGTGCTCCGAAACTAACGCAGCGCAGCAAAATGACTTGCGGCACCGCACTGCGTTAGTTTCTCGGAAATAGGGCCTGATGTTATCAACTCAGATGCTTCTTATAAGTAAGGTAGCAAGCTCGTGCTCTATTTCAAAGAGCTTCCTGTACTTATTAATCCAATGTTTCTCCTTCAACAATTTAGTGAGTGGGATTTAGCTCTAGTGGGGTCAGACCAAAGAATCTCCGAACTCATTTCCCTTAAGCTGGATTCCACATGCCGGAATCACCACATTTTGTTAGTGCTTTGATGCACAGTAACCTCGAGCTAAGTCTTTCTATAGACCTCAGCATGTGGATTCTTGTGCAACCACAACCAATAAAGAATGGAATGCAATATGCTTTTGTCAGCTAATGAATGAATACCTAACTCAAGGCGCAGAGGAATTTTGAGGAGTACCTTGTGATTCTACTTCCTTTTTGTCCAGTATCGGACCCTGAGTGAAGTTACTGGCCGTACATATGTTGAGGCTGTTGTTGCTATTACTGCTGTTTTGGATACATTGGACGAACTGTAAGCAGAGTACAGCAGCTACATATTATTGATGTACACAATGGTTTCACATTTATGTGTGTTGGGTATTCTGGTGGAGTTGACATTCTAGGAACTAGGGTTCCTGGCACTTACTTTTCTCTGGTTTGTCATGCTAGTTGTAGATTTCATGACAGCATGAGATGATTAAGCTAGTGGTTATGCAGACCATGAACGGTTGGCATGTGGTGATTATCTAGACCACATTATGTGCACTGTGGGTGTCAGTGACACAGTAGACATTGGTATTGGCACTTTGCAATGATTAGAATAAATATGCCAATCATGGATGATTGTGATTTGGTCATTGGTTCTTTAGGATCCTTTCTCATAAGGGTTCACATGTCCTGTTTTGGATGAGGCTATCTACGCACAACATATACCTAATCACTATACTGTGGTGGTGAGTATGATTGTTAACTATAATTATAGTATACTATAGTACATATTTCCTATACACAAATTGATTGGGTACTGGAACTTAGGGATTTTATGGTTTCTGTCTCCTACAAGTGCAGGTGTGTTAGTCGGATTACTGTGTCCTGAAGACACAGTATTAATAATATAGGGCCGAAACATTGACAACCCCTCCCAATTGGTTGTCACAGATGAGAAACATATAAGGGACTGTTGATTCACATGAACTGCCCTTTACTTATTCTACTAACTTACACAACCATTGGGCTATTGCACAGTGTCTTAAGAAATATTTGTTGTAAATATGATCATTATGTGAGCACTGTGTCGTCTGCACTTCACATATATCACATTGTTTGTACTGTACTGCATATGGATCTATGTAATATACTTATAGCAGAAACTGAGATTGTTGTTCTTGTGCAATTGAGCTAAAACATAAATCTCGTCATAAATTTTATTGTAGATTCCTCTGATGTACAGATGAGGTTTCCCCATTCAAATGAGTCCCACGTTAGCTTTTGTTTCGCTAATGTGTTGTGACTCTTGTCTCCTGGGAATGAAGGCGGTAGTCTTCCACCACCATGAGGGTACCGCTTTGGGCGCACCTCCCAGGACAACAAGACAGTAATCCATCAGACAGGCCAATCTCATGGCATACATGCATGATCCGTGTTTGCCTATGGCAACAAAAATTAGCATTAGGGATCCAGACAACAGCACAGCTGGGTACTTAGGGCAGGGTTACATGTCTTTTACCACGCAGAGGAGTGTTTTGCCCCAATTTTATGAAAATCATAAATTTGATTTTAGCGTCATTTCTAGTTAGGAGTGTCAGTTTTTTGTTGTCGATTTCAGGGATGTCAAGGTTTAGGTCAGCTAGAAAAGTACCCACATCATTCACAAATAAACAAAACAGTGTGTGTGTGCGTGTGTGTGTGTGTGTGTGCAAAGCCTTGCAGCACTCCTAGCATGATGGAGAATGCCTCTATGCATTCTCCTTGGTGCTCATACCAAACGTTTGCCATAGTTCCATTGCGTGAGTCCCTAATAGATGATAACAAGGCACTATCAAGTCCTTGAACTTTTAGAGAATGCCAAAATTCATCTATGTCCACCATATCAAAGGTGGACTTCAGATCAACAATGTTATATAATATGGAACTCTTTCAGTTGTCTGTATTTAGTGCAGATATGTTGGAGCTTCATGACCTGATCAACAGTGCTAACACTGCACCTAAATCCAGCTTGTAAATTGAAGTGAAAATCATCTGCTTCCAGACTCTCCTGAATATGATTTACTATAAAACGTCATTAAAGTTTCCCTGCACCATCCAATAATGAGATAGGTCTGTAATTATCAGGAATCGACCTGCTGCCTGTTTTGATTAGGGTAACTACTGTAGCATTACACAAGGCTCTTGGGACAACATTGAAGGGTATATTAAAAACTAGTATGGACTGAAACATGTCGGCTTTTACAGGATGAACCTAATTGTCCCCTTTTGCACATTCTCTTTTAATTATATATGAGGCACCTATTAATAAAGGTAGTTCCTTCGGCTTTACCTCAAGGTATTTTTAACTATCTGGATTCCACTTTTACCCAGCTTTTCTTTTATTAATACCTCCCTCACGCCGAGTTTGAGTCCGCCCTGATAGTGCCATCTTATCAGAGTGAGATTAGGTGGCCAATGATGAAGCATGCAACAAAAGAGTGGTCGAGGCATTTCTCCCCTAATGTAATTTGCATATTTGCATAACCTAGGGAAGTAGGCTGGTGCCCTAGTTGGACACTAACATTGTCACCATTGTATCTTTTTCATATTTTGCGGATTGGCCTTTAAAGGATATGTAATGGGTGTACCTCCAACTCTCCCTTAGTAATAGAGTACATCTATCTTATCAACAGTCACAAATTCCACCAGGGCAATATCATTGGAGTTTATGGGCCGAATACAAGGGAAGAAGACAAGGGGCAATATATAGCAAATTCAGCAGTCATGATCTATTGTAAAGGTAGCGTTTCACAGCATCTGGGAACAAATCAATATAGTCCAGATTAAGTATTTTGAAGGCAGGAAGCTAGGGCACTTCAGATCTGATGCTGGATTATGTTTTTTTCCATTAGTAGCCTCTGTTTAGGTGTAATTTCCATTGGGTTCAGTATTAGGGTTGAGAACAAGAGGGGGCATTCTCAATGTAAATGCCTGTTGCTGATCAATAGGCTGGTGATCATGATGGGCCGGGTTCCCTTCCTCCAATTTTCTCTAGAACCCCAGTCAATGGACAGTTGGTGCCTGTTTAGAAGTATAGAGGGGAAAAATAACTTGTCATATCAATTTCTCAAGTATAATAATTCATGACTCTGAACAATCACAGACTCCAGGTTCTAGGTAAGTGGGTTTGTTACAAAGCCAAAAATAACTAGACATGCAAGCACCTCAAGATGAGGTTGTAGAAATACATCGGAACTAATACAAAGCCAAACCTAGGGGTGAAATTAAATCTCTGAAGCATGAAAAGAACGACGAATTCCAAAATAAGAATGCATGCAATAAGTGCCCCACGTCAAGATCAGACTTCATTGGAGGGTCGTAAGTAAAAAGCATTAGTCTGTCCCTACTCTACCACTAACGTAACATCCCTACTTAGCATTCCCCCCGCAAGTCAGGAAAAGGTGTCAGCGTGTTAAGACTTCCTTAGAAGTGCACTCACGTTAAATAGGTCAAGAAGCCTAAGGCTACGGAGCTCGTTCGAAGATGCTCCTTCTCTCGCCATCGATCTCCTTTCCTCTCCTAACTCAACCCCCGGGGGCCCTATCCCTAATTCCAACACCAAAATCATAAAACACGCCCTTTGCACATCATCCGCCCGCCTCATCGAGCTGGACACCTCCTCGTAGGTGATTTTCCACTCAGTTCCGATACTCCCGGCCTTTAGCTCGATGACCTTGATTCCCAAGCCTTCACCAGTGAAAAAGAACACCGTCCCACATTATCAGCACTCCTTGTACAAATGTATCCTCTCCTCCCTAAGCCTAACTCCTAAAACAAAAGCATTATTCTAACTAACAAGATGGATTTCTCCACCTGCAACAGAAATGTGAGAAAAGAACAAATCCAACATGCACATGAAATTCAGCTTGTGAAATCAAACACGAGCGCTTCCAGGGAGAATGCATTTCAGGCCTACAGAAATCGGTCAACATAAGAGAATAGCACACAGGCCTCATGAAACTACATATAAATGAACACTTTTACTGAGGATTTCTAAGTCAACACGTTACATGAGCACATCAATTATATGAATAAGTGTAAGCATCTGACACAATTCTGCACGTTAATGTTTTCAGCTAAACACGTATGTATTGCAACATTTATTTCTTCACATTTATGTGGAAAATATACCTAGCACATCACTTTTCACATTATTACAGTACACATTCTACGGTCCCATGTTAATACGACATAGGAATAAATGCAGGTGCTATCTACTCGTGATTATAATGCACCCTTACAAATGAAAGAGCACAATCGCGCTCCATCAGTCATTTAGTCGCAAACAGTTCGTGTCCACAGCTTACAGGCGATTCAGAGCCATTTTGAATTTCCGAAGTCTTTTTCTGGTAATTCTTGTATATTTTTACCCCTCTCCCTTTTTGGAAATTTGTCATGAATTTTCCCTCTTTTTTGCCTGCAAGAAGATGGGGAAAACAGGGAGATTGAGGGGGCATCATTTAATTCATTAATTTTTGCAGGAGTTGATGAGGGGAGCAAGGTATCCTCCTTGCTTCCTAGAGGTACTTGGTGTGTCACACCATCAGCGTCTTTAGATAATTTCTTTAGTGAATATATTTTGTCCTTGGATTAGTCTTTACATCTTTTAACCCCTTGACCGCGATCGGAATTCCGCTCGTGTGCTGGACATTCCGATCGCGGGTGCGGTCGTGACGAGCTCAGCTCGTCATGCGCACAGCGCTACCGCGCAGCATGACGAGCTGAGCTCGTCACGCGCATCGAAGGGGTTAAATCCTTTGGTAATGCAGCCTTTTGGTGAGAAGGAGATACTGGTCAACAGCATAGATTTGCTAGGCTTCCTGGTGGACAATGGAGCCATAGAGAAAATACCCTGGCCTTGTGTAATGGGTGTGAGAGACTTTGATGCTGAGGCAACGGACAGTTAATCCCACGGTCTCTCACTTTACAAAACTCCATATTGGAAGTAATCTGGGTCGCAATGACTAAAGTTGGCTCCAATTTTACTTCCCTGTGTGGTGGTTCCCTGTGTTGACGGACTGGGTAGATTTGTCGTATGCTTACACAGGACCTCCAACAAACCAATTAGCATTGTTAAGACAGAATCATTAGTATATCTATTTTTCCAATAGTTACAGAATTGAACTAAGAACTCTATGAAGGACATGTAAAGATTCAGAAACCAAGTTGATCTCTTCTGTATGAGATCCTTCAGTAAGATCATGCATCAATGGAGTAACTAATAAGTTAATCCGATCCTCTGGACCTAAGAAACTTGTATTTGGATGGGCTGTCGACAAACTTTGCCTAATATGCACCTGCACAGCAGTCACCAAATTTCCTCTTGATTATTGCATGTCCAAAGATTCTGGGGTAATTCCTACACTCTCCCATGAGGTTGCTTGCACAGCTTTTTTACCTGTTGCATTCAGGGGGTCATAGAACTCCGTCAGGAAGTGTATATTCCAAAACCGGATGAGAACAACTCCATGGAGTTTATACTGCCAGAGGAATATTTTCTTTGTTGACCAATAAGGATATTTGCATGGTGGCAGACACATGTTTCCCTGTTGCAACGATTATACTCCCTGACTTTATAATATCATCAGTTGGGATTCTTGTTCCATTAACAGGTCTCCTCATTATGGAGTCAGACTGAAAAATATCACATTATCTATCTTGTTGAGCCCAAATTAGAATGTTGCAGTGCATCTAATACAGGATGGAATATAAGTGGGTGTGGGATGCGATACTGCTGGACCTCTGCTTGGATCACCTTTTGTATGGCAACATGGATGAGAGGAGAGCCAGGGCAGTAATTTGCGGTGGCTCCATGGCAATGACAGACAAGCTTAACCTAGGGGTAGGCTATATGGTTGGATACCTTCGTCCTCCACTGGTACACAAACTGCTTCAAAGACATTTTTCACTCCTGATTGTGATTTGCACTTTCAAATGCAAATGTGTCAGATTTTGGAGTGGATGTAACTGGCATAATTCTCTCTAGCATAATTACCACAAAATTACCTGTAATTATGCATAATTACGTGAGAAGCATAATGCAGCATCTAGCGATATTTTCTTAGTGCAAAATGCACCCTCAGATTTAAAATGGGCCAGAGGATACATTTTAATGGCACTAAATGCTACAGGACACTAACAGCAGCAGCAGGCAGCAGCTCACTCTCTCTTAGGGGCATATTCTCAAGGACTTATCGCCGATTTATCTGCACTTTAGTGCCGCAAAAGTGGCGATAGATTTATCGCCCTATTCTCAAGTTGGTGCAAACTGCCAATATCGCCAGTTTTCCAGCGATAGCTGCCGCAAAAAACATCCCCACGGATGAGAGTGACAACTAACGCTAATGATATGCAGAGTAGGCGTTCCCGTGAAAAAACACACGAAAACACCACTTCGCAATATTCTCAACGACCAGCCAGATCTGCGATGGGATCAAAAAACAGGCGATAAGGCGCGTTAGCAGCAGGGATTTAACACCTGCCTTTTACTGGTGTTAAGCAGGACGACAACCTGCAGTATGAAAGGGAGCCCAGCCCAGAGCCACATCTGAAGACCAATACATGTCATGGAGCTACTGATCATGCAGCTCGGAGACCCAAGAGGTCCACAACACCCACCGCCACCACCCCCAGGCCCCCCCCTGGTCCCCCCCTGGACTACCACCGAGGCAGCGCAGAACAAGACAGCTGACACACAATTTCAGAATGTGGGGAGAGGTGGGAACCAAGTATGTGTGAAGGAGGCAAGTCACCCATGAATAGGAATGTACACAATGCCAAGTGTGGCGGTGATGTGCTGGACAGACTTCAGTATGCAGAGCACTGACATGTCCATGTGGACATATACTGCTGGTGTTTGTAGTGTTGTGGACAGTGGACGCAACTATGTTACCTCAGGCAGTGGGGAAGACCTCGGTCATGTAGCTGTATCGTCCCCCCCTGTAAGCTTAAGCAGAGTGGGCTTGTCCGGCGTATGCCAGTCCAGCGTAGGAGTGTGAATAAATAGGCTGGGGCTCTGAACGTGGTTCACTTCCGGGATGGCCAACGTGTCTGCCAGGGCGGCGCCCCTCACCCTGCCACGAGCCCGCCGCCGTGACCACTAACCTCCTCAGCCGATCGCTGGCTTCCGTGACACAGGCCCCCAGCGCACCCAGCGGCACAGCACCGTGGAGTTATGTGTGTGCTGACTACTGCCTTCTGCCTACACTGCGGTCAGCAGGTCCCCCAATTCAAATCGAGTCTTGATTTATTGATGGCGCAGTCCAGTAGGCAACAGACATTGCTTCCAGTGCTGCCCGCCCAGACGACGCATCATTGCAGGCTGCGCACCCGCTGAGCGCTTCAGGTGCCACTAACTCTGTGCAGCTCAAGTCAATGCCACGTGGCTGTGGGCCCTTGCTGACCGCTGCCTCCGGCCTACACTGCGGTCAGCAGGGCTCGCACATATCAAATACCATCCTGACCTGCAAGGACGCACCATCATCGCAGGCCACGCACACGCTGAGCGCTTCAGGTGCCACTAACTCTGTGCAGCTCAAGTCAATGCCACGTGGCTGTGGGCCCTTGCTGACCGCTGCCTCCGGCCTACACTGCGGTCAGCAGGGCTCACACATATCAAATCCAATCCTGACCTGCAAGGACACGCCATCATTGCAGGCTGCGCACCCGCTGAGCGCTTCAGGTGCCACTAACTCTGTGCAGCTCAAGTCAACGCCACGTGGCTGTGGGCCCTTGCTGACCGCTGCCTCCGGCCTACACTGCAGTCAGCAGGGCTCACACATATGAAATCCAATCCTGACCTGTAAGGACACGCCATCATCGCTGGCTGCACACCCGCCCCCACCGCCAGAACCACCTCCAACCAACAACTGCCAGAGTCGGAGGAGTCTTACAGCCAGCCTATCAAAGTTGCTCACACCTGTCTTGGATGCCATCATCAGCTTGATACCCTGCTCAGCTCTTCAGGTGCCACTAACTCAGTGCACCACAAGTCATGGACCCTTTATGATTGAATCTTGTGTGTGATTCCAGATATGGTGCCCCTACCTCAGTGCACTGCAAGTCATGGACCCTTTATGATTGAATCTGTGGGTGTGATCCGATGATCACTGTTCAGTTGTTGCCAGCACCAACCACTCCCTGAGGGCTGGCTTACACTCACCCCACACACATCCAGCACAGGCGTCACTGGACATGTGACCCTGGTAATAAAAAGGGGCCGGGCGCACGTGCCCGTAGCCAGTTCCACTATCTATCTCAGTGTGTCCGTGTGGTCATTATGTATGCATCATGGCCCCGGGCCCTACCACATTACATTGTGCTGTGGACAGCGGATGCAACCATGTCACCTCAGGCAGTGGGTAAGACCTTGGACACGTAGCTTTGTCGTCCCCCCCTGTAAGCGTAAGGGGAGTGGGCTGGGCCGGCATACGCCAGTCCAGCGTAAGGGTGTGAAGAATTTGCCCGGGGCTTTGGGCGTGGTTCAGTTCTGGCCTGGACAAGGAAGTAACTAATGCGTGTGTCTCTGTTGTAGTGTCGGCGCCACCCGGCCCGCAATCGACAATGTTGCAATGTAGCATGCACCCGGAGGGCGGGCTCGCACGAACGGAGCAATGAAGGAGCGCAAGACCGCTCGGGGTCTTGGCTCATACATGCCAAGTGTTGTGTGTATCTGTATTGTCGCAGCATGAGCCAAATGCCTAGCCTTAATCGCAGCTTGAGTTCAGCCAGGCATGAACTCTACATCTGTGTCCGCCCTATCCTTACCAAAGGCCTACACTCACGTGGCCGCCCTCCTTCAATGGCCAACATCACAGTGTCGTTGTCAGGCTTGTGGACATGCGCAGACAGGCATGACAATGGTGTGCCGTAGGAGTGCAAGTGATGCAACTGCTCAGCGCACACAAGTAAATAGGTTCGGGGGAGGGAGGAGCAGCTGTGAGGCAACGTAACACACAGTGATGCCGCTCATTTGCCACATGCAAGACATGTCAAACATGAATCCCAAAGTCGCACACATCCCACCCCACCCCCAACAAGCCACATCACATTTCCTGAATGCAAGCAGATGACAAACTAACATTAGGGATGAAAGCTCCTTTGTCTGAACTATCAGGCGGAAGCACATCTGCACCTCCGACCTCGGAATTGCATGTGCCCGGCACCCCCTGACAGATACTATAGCAGCTGATGATGACTCCCACACTACGCACAGCCCGACGAAAGACCAACGTATACACACCCCACACACAGAAGTCCTTGCTCGAAGTTATCTTGCATGGAATAGCCTTCACACTTACTCCCACACCATCCCAGGCGTACAACCGTTGCACACTAAAATAACTCATTGATCCGAGCTGTGGCATTTCATCCACAGAACTGGCGCAGGTCAGAACAGTGCCGCTTCAACCAGAGCCACTAACGCAATGGCAGAACATCCCAGACACATGCACAACCCCTGTCACGTGGAACTGTACCGTGCACGTATGCTGCATTTACTGGGGGCACTGCCATTGGCAGTGCTGCGGATCAGTTACCGGCTAAGCTTCCGCCTTGCCAATGTCACCTGCGTTCAGCCTGTGTTGCATTGTCGATCATGCATATTCGAGTGGTCCATGGATGTCTGCCTATCGAACAGGACGGTAGCTGAACTGGATTTTGACATGTGTGTGCACCCTCTGTTGGCCCACGGCCAGGAGTGTCACTGTGATACCCGTTTATGGGATGCCTTGATACTTGGCATACATGCTGGCAGCTGGACCTGGGAGATTGCACAACTCCTCGTGTGCAGTGACCACATTGAACCGCTCCCCTATTGGGCTGTAGTGCTAATTGGTGAAAGGGGGTGGACGCAGCACATCTGTCCGGACCTGCTAATGGATTGCCTCGCCGTCCTGTTTGATGAAGTCGACAACGAGCTCATGTTGGAAATGATAGCCTACGAAGCTGCAATCGCTTTCATGGACGTCTAACTACGTACCTGCAGCCACAACATATTGGAACCCATTGCACATGTCCCAACACCTTGTTGCATCTTGGAGATCTGGTCACATATCCCACGACAACAGTGGACATGGCTGCATTCGCCTGGACTCCGAATACATGAGCGGACAACAACGCGGGTTAACACACACCTGTGAAAGGTGAGGCACTCCCCCGGAGTGGACAGCGGCGCTTGGCAACGTTCCTCATTCTGACATACTGCTGCATTGGTCTGCATGTTGTGGCACTTATCTTGCCCTACTGACACGCAAATGCTAATAAAGTCTACGCACCTTCACTTGTATTCAACTGTGATGAGTGTTGATTTGAATGACAATGTGTGTCTCACTGCATATCTGGGTCACGGCCATACATGCGCATTGATAGCATTACCCAGGGAGTACCTTTTTGTGGAATCACTGTCCCTACATTCATCCATACTTTCATACTTGATTGATCATAGCCATGACACATCTGTGTGAATTAGAATGTTTTATTCGCATTCAGTGAAGTGTTGAAGCTGGACCAGTACAGGGCCATGCAAACCCCACTTCCCCACTTTACATTGTTGCCCCGTGAAGGGCCAGCCAGAGTCCTTTAGGGATTGACAAGTTCATCGGAAGAGGAAGACTTCAATCCGCAGTGTGATTGCTGTGTCATTGGTAACCAAATAAAATATGGCAGTCCATGTCGAGGTCCAAGGTGAGTGTTGCTGAGTGTATCGGGGGACAGTGGAAGGTGTTATTCCAGGGCATGATGCAGAGGGCAGAACCAAGCTGAAACAGGCCATATGGCGGAGATGAATGCTACCACTTCATTCTTACCACAAAGCCAGATTCATCATCATCTTCATCCTCTGATGTGTCAGGTGCCTCACATGTGGGTGGTGGTGTTTAGTTTGCATCACTGTGTGGCACTGACACATCAGGGGCCGGAGGTGGAATGTCTGCCGCACTGTGTGGCACTGACACTTTAGGAGGCGGAGATGTGGATGGAGTAGTAGCAGCAGCATTCATCCGCGCCAGGCCTTGTGGCGGCAATGCCATGACGAGGATCTGCAGGGCATGGAAGATCACAGCTACATCTCGCTGGTGTGCAGCCGTGGCAAACATTCTTTCCGCCTGCATCCCCTCCAAGCTCTCCATCATTATCCTTATGTGTCCCAACTCCCGGCTGACATCGCTGGAGCCACTTTGACTAGACAGTTGTTCTTGGCTCAGAGTCATGACTCCAGTGATGTCAGCCATGGATTGTTGGAGAGCATGGAGCGGACAGTGGGTGTCCGGTAGGGACTGCCATGAGGTCGAACCCCACCCGCAGCTGATCAGCCATCTTCTCCTGGCACCCTAACACACAGCGTTGGAATGCCACGTGTTGGTTGGGGGCGTCCTGGGAGACAGCTGCAGTGGTGGGTGCTTCCTGCTGTGTGGTCTGTGCAGGGGGTGGCATCTCCTCGATGCAGCTGGGCTGGCCTGCTCCTGGAGGTGGGGTGCCGAAGCTGTCCATGAGCTGTAGGAGGGCGTCGGTGTCGATGTTGGGGAGGTCCTCTTCATCATCAGTACTGAGTTGTGGGCCTGCTCTGCAGGAGGTGTTGATTCTCCCTCTGCAATGTGAAGGGGAGATGTAGATTGACATTGTGTTCACATGTATGTTCACGCATTGTACAAGTTTACTAACAGACTGCATGACAATGTACATTGTGACTGTTTGTGAGGAGATGCCTATTTGATGCGGGACAGTTGACATTTCTACACCATCAGGGATGTGAGGTTGTACTTGTACATTATCATCTCACAGTTTCCTGCTATGCCAAATGCGTATGGCCATTTTCTACACACAAGCGGCAGCAGTTGTGTCCTCTGTTCTGTTGTGAAAGTATTGCAGTTTGTACCACATTGTTGTCAATGTTGAGGTGCTCTGATTCTTATGTGTGTGTGCTGCATTGTGGGTGTGTTGCCCCTTCAGCTTTGATTTGGCTGGCCCTTATCCATTTCAGGCGGTGTGCCTTTCACTTCTGTGCTTATACAGTGCTGAGATATTGCAGACTTGGGTAAATTGGGCTCTTGGTCGGAGTTGTGACTCTTGGGCATGGTTTGTCCGCAGATGTGCTATACTTAATTGTGCATGTGTGCCATTGTGCCCATCTCCCCCCGTCCCCCCAGTCCCTGGTCGTTACTCACCATCTTGCTGTTGGCTCAGGTCATGTTGTGCAGTGTCCGGTCCCCCAACTCCTGCCACCGTCTCCCCAATGATGACTCGGGTCACCATTTCCTCCATCTCATCCAGCTCCTGGTGTGTCGCTGGACTCCCACCTCCAGTCTGCATTGCTGCTTTCAGGTTGGCTGCGAGTTTCAGCTTGGTTTTGCGCTTCACATCAGTCCAGCTCTTCTTGCAATGGTCCACTTCCCTTCTCTTCACTCCGACTGCATTCACCTTGGCCAAGATGGACTGCCATATTGTATTTTTAGTTGCCAATGACACAGTGGAGGTGATGAACAGTTGGTGGTGGTGTTCTATCACCTCTGTAATGAGGATCTGGTTTTCCTGCGTACTGAAACGCGGGTTCCTCTTCTTCTTCTCCTTGCCGAGGTCCCAGGCTGGTCCTCCGTGGGGATTGTGGGGTTCTGGTTGTCCTCTGTACTTGCTCCGGCTACCTCCATGGTGCTTCGCAGTTGTTTGTGTTTTGTTTGTGTTTTTTGTTGCCGCTTTTATAGTGGTTTTTCCCGCCTGACTTGTGGGACTTGCAGGCCTGGCGCTGCTTATCGCTGAATTTTTTATCGCAGTTGGGCCCATCGCAACTTTTTTCACGTTCGGGTTTAGATTTTTATCGCCGTCCCGGTAATTTTTTCTCGGACATTTGACGCGTTATCGGGAAACTATTGCATGTTACCGCCGTGTTGAGAATACGGCGTTAACACGGAGTTATTTTCCCGCGATAGACGGCGATATGAAAAATTGCGTTAACCTATTTTAGCGATGATTATCGCACGTCCTTGAGAATATCCCCCTTAGTTTGTTGTTCCCAAATTACTCTTGATTGCTCCAGCTGGCATGATTGCGTAGTTTCAATAATTTTTGCATCAGAAGAGTAATGCGTAATTACTGAAATTCCTCTGATTACTTCGCTGTAATTAAACTTTCGCCCATGCCTAGTCAGAGTCAAAATGCAGTGCAAGAAATTAAAGCGCCTATGCAGTGAAACTGTTCTTATGAAAAGCACTCTGACACCCGTTGAGTGTAGCTCCTGCTATATGAAACTGCAAATAAATACACAAAATTAAGTGTATTTATAGATTTTACCAGAAATCCACCAGCCTAGCATGACAGGTATTCTAACGTAACTCAGATTGCTCCTGCCAGTCATAAGCTGAATTTGGCATGTGACATTTGGGAAGATTCTACAAGTTTCCTTGATTGACAGTAGTGATGATCAGTAATTTTACCAGGGAGGAGGGCGGGGGGGCACACAGGCACACATACACACTCACTCCCATGCATTCACGCACTCACACAGACACCCCTTCACAGCACTAACCCACAAATACACATACATTCATACATACACGCAAGCATCAAACATAAAAAATGAATAAAACTTACCTTCACTGCAGCTATCTGAGAGGGAAAACTCAGAAGTTCCCGGAGGGTTGAGACTGGTGCCTTCCCTCATTGGCTAACCTTAGGTCACCCAATGAGGACAGGCAGCAGTCCCTCATTCTTCAAAGAGATGGGATGGGGTCACTGCGACTGCTGACCCTACCCTGCCATGTGACGAGGTGTCACTGATTGACACTTGACCCAGGGCACTTTAGGGATTAAAGCTGAAGTGCCCAGGACTGAGGCAATCGGTGATGATCCCCTTCGGCATGAGGGGAAGGGCCTTGAGGCACTTTCCCCAGGCTGAGGAAGTCACACCTACAGGGCTGTAAAATTCTCAGCCCGGCAAAGTTCATCTCAGGCAGCCAGGAGCATGTGCATTTAGCTCATGTCTAGCTCCTTGCTGCCCAACCTAAACAAGAAGAGTGTCCGTGAGGCTGGCCTTAGTTCAGCCTCACAGACACTCTTCTTTCCAGGAAAAAGGTGGGGGACATGACTCCTCAGTACATACAGATGGGCCGAGGCTGATTGACAGATAGCAGTAAGTGCATAAATACTACAAAAGCATGTGCATATGTGTACACATGCCCATATCAACACAACCTGCAGACTTTCATTTTCACAAAGTCCAAAATATAGGCAGACGTCAGTTTACACAGATGCACAAAAATACAAATATGCAAAGGCACACCGACACAAAAGTAAACAGATATACCACACAAGTCAACTTTAATATATAAACCTGTGCATCAATGCTACAGGATAATCTGTATTAGTGGGATTTAGGGCGGTGTCTAGCAGTGGTCTAAGGAGCAATGTGCAGCCTGGGAGCCCAGGTGGAAGTGCAGCAGGGTGGTGTGCCTGGCACAAGAATTAGTGATGTGCTAATGAGAGCACTCTGTGCTGTGCATCAGGAGAGCACTGCGTGATGTACATGAGGGCAGCACTAAATGTTGTTCATCTGTGGAGCGATGAACAGTGCACAGTTCAGTGTTGCTGGTGTGGGCAGGTTGATGTGTAGGTGATGGCGCCTGTTGACTTAGAATATGGGGAACACATCACAGTAATCTGTAACATATATGACACCTTCTGCCATTCACTGGCTTTCTGCCACCGGCATTTTGCTTGCATGAATTTTCAAGCATGTGGTTTTATTGATAATTGCAGCATGACAAGTCACAGTTATAAAGTTTGACTTGAAAGCAAGAACTGATAGAAATTGTTACATATGCGGTTGCCACTTGGCAGCAGCCGACTGTACACTTGAACGGAAGAAGGTAGAAAAAAGACATACATTTCCTTTTCTTGATGTAGACAAGTTTTTTTAAGGTTTTATGTCAGTTGAATATGCATATCGCAAAAAAAAGACATATTCTTGGATTTAAATGTTCTACATTAGGACCACACAAACATGGACCATAGCAAAACGTTTAACATGGCAAACAATTAGAGCACCATTCACTTTCGGCGTAGTTTGATAGCATTCGCCACATTCAACAACCCACTCTTCTCTTCCCCGTCTTGCAATCATGGGAGACAGCACTTATTTGCCGAGCACACTATACGCTCATGCTCCACCCTTTGATCAAACAAACCAGTCCTCAGCTGTCTTAAACATTACAAGTCACAGTGTCTTACAGATAAGCCAGGAACTGTCATGGAGGCATAACATCAACTTTATGAATAGCATCTGTTACCAAGCATACCAAAACCACCAATGGCTTAACAATGCAGTCAATACCACGACTGTGTCATTACCACGAGTTCCATTACAACGCAAGTCATTACAACGACTTGCTTTAGGGAAGTGCTGGACTTTGGAACAGATTTAATTACTATTCAAACTCCAGTCAGAGCATCAGTAGGGAAGGTGTTGGACCTAAAACCCAACACCAGTCCAACACCGCATTCCATAAAGCAAGTCGTTTTAAAGACTTGCGTTGTAATGGAACTCGTGGTAATGTCGCAGTCGTGGTACTGACTTCGTTGTAAAGGCACTACGATGTAATGCCTGCGTTGTATTAGATGTTTCCCCAACTTTATTAGTCAATTTAACCAGGAAGGTGTCCCATTCACCGATTTTCTGCTGTGATTTCGCTCGTTTTGCCAGTACAATTAAAATTTTTGCTTCAACGTCCACCCATCTTACACAGTTCCATATTCCACCTTTCAAGGGGCAAGAGGCACCATCATCCTTCCAGCCCATCAATATTTGTCTCGTAGACGTCCGTCTGCAAACCGGAATATCATTCTACGCGGTTTTGATCTGGGGTGGAGACCAAAAATGGAGATTCTCAGTTTTGGTACCAACTCAAGGTGTGTCTTCTCTTGTACATATAGTAACATTTTTCAGATGTCTATGGTGCCAGTAATGGGCAAGGCCATAAAATGTCTAGTATATCCACCCCATTAATCAGACATGTAGGAAGTCTATCAAAGGACCCTGGAAACCTCCTATGCAATCTGCTGGGCATCAGGTAAGTATTTTGCAGTATGTTAAATTGAAACACGTTAAACTTTGTTTCTCGGGCCACAGTTTTAGGGTATGTCCTGATATTTTGCCATTTACTGTCTGAACTGCCACCACCCAAATCCTCTGCAGATAAATTCTCTTAGTGTTGTCAGATTATACTTGGTCACATCCACTGGCACCCTATCTATTTGTGTCACTACTTTACATGGCTTGCCTAATCTCAGTAGTGTTTCTAGCACTGCAGGAGTTTCTAAGGTTCAGTTCTCTAACTCATGTGTATTTTGTTTCACCTGTGCACTGCATTAAAGGACAAATATTGTCCCACATCTATCGAATGGGACTGCCTAAGGTTCTGTAAAAACACTCTTCGATCCAATCCCCAAACTTTGCGACCTCCGCAGCCTCCCAAGTCAGTACTTCAGTTTTTCAGTCCAGTTTATGAAAGACCAGCAGGAACCAGAGTTGCACATTAGGGGTAAAAGGCACTTTAGATTTAGGGGCCGATTCCGATCTCGGTCGGAGGCGCACCCAATACAATTCGGTCGGGAAAAAAGCCATGCGAATGCCTGTTTCCCGACCGATCCGTACATCATTCCTAACGAGTAAGTACGATGCGCACAACAGCATAGAATCCGGCCGAGTCGTACTCACCCAATCCAGGTCCTGTTCTCCGACCGAGGCGAATCCGGAAACGCAGAATCGAGTCGCACGGAAGGGAAAATGCAGCCCCGTCCGGCCGAACAAGTACGATGCGCTTTCCGTACGCGCCGAACCCGTCGCTACGTCCGGCACGTCAAAGCTTCCGGGAGAGGCGCACATAAGCTCCGATTCGCGCCACAACACGATCCACGGCTACGAGGCGAACACGCCAGCGACGAGGACGACGCGAAGCAACGAGAAAGACGAACGAGACGAACCAACCATGAATCCCTTCGTTCCGATCCTACCAATATTCTACATTTACTACCGGAACAGGCACGAACGCGTACGGCGCAGAAGGTAAGTCAGACACCAACCACAAAAACATACAACACGTACACGACACATCACACACACACAGAGGGATGCAGAATTTACTTACACCAGCAACAGCAGCACCATAGGGGCGGGATGCCCATCACCAATGCCACATATGCACACAGGGGCCTGGATGCGCACCACCACTACCACCCCTACCCAGGGGGCTGGATGCCAACCACTACTACCACCCTTAGCCATGGGGGTGCCAGATGCCTACCACTACTACCACCCTTAGCCAGGGGGGCTGGATGCCTACCACTACTACCACCCTTACCCAGGGGGCTGGATGCCTACCACTACTACCACCCTTACCCAGGGGGCTGGATGCCTACCACAACTACCACCCTTACCCAGGGGGCCTGGATGCCTACCACTACTACCACCCTTAGCCATGGGGGTGCCAGATGCCTACCACTACTACCACCCTTAGCCAGGGGGCTGGATGCCAACCACTACTACCACCCTTAGCCATGGGGGTGCCAGATGCCCACCACTACTACCACCCTTACCCAGGGGGCTGGATGCCAACCACTACTACCACCCTTACCCAGGGGGCTGGATGCCTACCACTACTACCACCCTTAGCCAGGGGGGCTGGATGCCTACCACTACTACCACCCTTACCCAGGGGGCTGGATGCCTACCACAACTACCACCCTTACCCAGGGGGCTGGATGCCTACCACTACTACCACCCTTAGCCATGGGGGTGCCAGATGCCTACCACTACTACCACCCTTGCCCAGGGGGCTGGATGCCAACCACTACTACCACCCTTACCCAGGGGGGCTGGATGCCTACCACTACTACCACCCTAAGCCAGGGGGGGGCTGGATGCCTACCACTACTACCACCCTTACCCAGGGGGGCTGGATGCCTACCACAACTACCACCCTTACCCAGGGGGAGCTGGATGCCTACCACTACTACCACCCTTAGCCATGGGGGTGCCAGATGCCTATCACTACTACCACCCTTGCCCAGGGGGGCTGGATGCCTACCACAACTACCGCCCTTACCCAGGGGGGCTGGATGCCTACCACTACTACCACCAGTAGCGGCCTGTGGAGGGAGTTCCGTGGGGCGGTGAGGCGGGGCGGGGGAGGGGCAGGGTGGGGGGTAGTAAACACCGGAATATGGATGAACGGAGGTAAGTAAACAATTAAATAAATAAAACGAATTTCGCTGCGTGCGCTGCTTCGCATCCATATTCCGGTGTTTACTACCCCCCACCCTGCCCCTCCCCGCCTCACCGCCCCACGGAACTCCCTCCACGGGCCGCTACTGACTACCACCCTTACCCAGGGGGACTGGATGCCTACCACAACTACCACCCTTACCCAGGGGGGCTGGATGCCTACCACTACTACCACCCTTAGCCATGGGGGTGCCAGATGCCTACCACTACTACCACCCTTAGCCAGGGGGCTGGATGCCAACCACTACTACCACCCTTAGCCATGGGGGTGCCAGATGCCCACCACTACTACCACCCTTACCCAGGGGGGCTGGATGCCTACCACTACTACCACCCTTAGCCAGGGGGCTGGATGCCTACCACTACTACCACCCTTACCCAGGGGGCTGGATGCCAACCACTACTACCACCCTTACCCAGGGGGCTGGATGCCTACCACCCTTAGCCAGGGGGCTGGATGCCTACCACTACTACTACCCTTACCCAGGGGGCTGGATGCCTACCACAACTACCACCCTTACCCAGGGGGCTGGATGCCTACCACTACTACCACCCTTAGCCATGGGGGTGCCAGATGCCTACCACTACTACCACCCTTGCCCAGGGGGCTGGATGCCTACCACAACTACCACCCTTACCCAGGGGGCTGGATGCCTACCACTACTACCACCCTTACCCAGGGGGCTGGATGCCTACCACTACTACCACCCTTAGCCAGGGGGTGCCAGATGCCTACCACTACTACCACCCTTACCCAGGGGGCTGGATGCCTACCACAACTACCACCCTTACCCAGGGGGCTGGATGCCTACCACTACTACCACCCTTAGCCATGGGGGTGCCAGATGCCTACCACTACTACCACCCTTAGCCAGGGGGCTGGATGCCAACCACTACTACCACCCTTAGCCATGGGGGTGCCAGATGCCCACCACTACTACCACCCTTACCCAGGGGGCTGGATGCCTACCACTACTACCACCCTTACCCAGGGGGCTGGATGCCAACCACTACTACCACCCTTACCCAGGGGGCTGGATGCCTACCACTACTACCACCCTTAGCCAGGGGGCTGGATGCCTACCACTACTACCACCCTTACCCAGGGGGCTGGATGCCTACCACAACTACCACCCTTACCCAGGGGGCTGGATGCCTACCACTACTACCACCCTTAGCCATGGGGGTGCCGGATGCCTACCACTACTACCACCCTTGCCCAGGGGGGCTGGATGCCAACCACTACTACCACCCTTACCCAGGGGGGGCTGGATGCCTACCACTACTACCACCCTTAGCCAGGGGGGGCTGGATGCCTACCACTACTACCACCCTTACCCAGGGGGGCTGGATGCCTACCACAACTACCACCCTTAACCAGGGGGGGCTGGATGCCTACCACTACTACCACCCTTAGCCATGGGGGTGCCAGATGCCTACCACTACTACCACGCTTGCCCAGGGGGCTGGATGCCTACCACAACTACCACCCTTACCCAGGGGGCTGGATGCCTACCACTACTACCACCCTTAGCCAGGGGGTGCCAGATGCCTACCACTACTACCACCCTTACCCAGGGGGCTGGATGCCTACCACAACTACCACCCTTACCCAGGGGGCTGGATGCCTACCACTACTACCACCCTTAGCTATGGGGGTGCCAGATGCCTACCACTACTACCACCCTTAGCCAGGGGGCTGGATGCCAACCACTACTACCACCCTTAGCCATGGGGGTGCCAGATGCCCACCACTACTACCACCCTTACCCAGGGGGCTGGATGCCTACCACTACTACCACCCTTAGCCAGGGGGGGCTGGATGCCTACCACTACTACCACCCTTACCCAGGGGGGCTGGATGCCAACCACTACTACCACCCTTACCCAGGGGGGCCTGGATGCCTACCACTACTAGCACCCTTAGCCAGGGGGGGCTGGATGCCTACCACTACTACCACCCTTACCCAGGGGGGCTGGATGGCTACCACAACTACCACCCTTACCCAGGGGGCTGGATGCCTTCCACTACTACCACCCTTAGCCATGGGGGTGCCAGATGCCTACCACTACTACCACCATTGCCCAGGGGGCTGGATGCCAACCACTACTACCACCCTTACCCAGGGGGCTGGATGCCTACCACTACTACCACCCTTAGCCAGGGGGGCTGGATGCCTACCACTACTACCACCCTTACCCAGGGGGCTGGATGCCTACCACAACTACCACCCTTACCCAGGGGGCTGGATGCCTACCACTACTACCACCCTTAGCCATGGGGTGCCAGATGCCTATCACTACTACCACCCTTGCCCAGGGGGCTGGATGCCTACCACAACTACCACCCTTACCCAGGGGGCTGGATGCCTACCACTACTACCACCCTTACCCAGGGGGCTGGATGCCTACCACTACTACCACCCTTAGCCAGGGGGTGCCAGATGCCTACCACTACTACCACCCTTACCCAGGGGGCTGGATGCCTACCACAACTACCACCCTTACCCAGGGGGGCTGGATGCCTACCACTACTACCACCCTTAGCCATGGGGGTGCCAGATGCCTACCACTACTACCACCCTTAGCCAGGGGGCTGGATGCCAACCACTACTACCACCCTTAGCCATGGGGGTGCCAGATGCCCACCACTACTACCACCCTTACCCAGGGGGGCTGGATGCCTACCACTACTACCACCCTTAGCCAGGGGGCTGGATGCCTACCACTACTACCACCCTTACCCAGGGGGCTGGATGCCAACCACTACTACCACCCTTACCCAGGGGGCTGGATGCCTACCGCTACTACCACCCTTAGCCAGGGGGCTGGATGCCTACCACTACTACCACCCTTACCCAGGGGGCTGGATGCCTACCACAACTACCACCCTTACCCAGGGGGCTGGATGCCTACCACTACTACCACCCTTAGCCATGGGGGTGCCAGATGCCTACCACTACTACCACCCTTGCCCAGGGGGCTGGATGCCAACCACTACTACCACCCTTACCCAGGGGGCTGGATGCCTACCACTACTACCACCCTTAGCCAGGGGGCTGGATGCCTACCACTACTACCATCCTTACCCAGGGGGCTGGATGCCTACCACAACTACCACCCTTACCCAGGGGGCTGGATGCCTACCACTACTACCACCCTTAGCCATGGGGGTGCCAGATGCCTACCACTACTACCACCCTTACCCAGGGGGCTGGATGCCTACCACTACTACCACCCTTAGCCAGGGGGTGCCAGATGCCTACCACTACTACCACCCTTACCCAGGGGGCTGGATGCCTACCACAACTACCACCCTTACCCAGGGGGCTGGATGCCTACCACTACTACCACCCTTAGCCATGGGGGTGCCAGATGCCTACCACTACTACCACCCTTAGCCAGGGGGCTGGATGCCAACCACTACTACCACCCTTAGCCATGGGGGTGCCAGATGCCCACTACTACTACCACCCTTACCCAGGGGGGCTGGATGCCTACCACTACTACCACCCTTAGCCAGGGGGCTGGATGCCTACCACTACTACCACCCTTACCCAGGGGGCTGGATGCCAACCACTACTACCACCCTTACCCAGGGGGCTGGATGCCTACCACTACTACCACCCTTAGCCAGGGGGCTGGATGCCTACCACTACTACCACCCTTACCCAGGGGGCTGGATGCCTACCACAACTACCACCCTTACCCAGGGGGCTGGATGCCTACCACTACTACCACCCTTAGCCATGGGGGTGCCAGATGCCTACCACTACTACCACCCTTGCCCAGGGGGCTGGATGCCAACCACTACTACCACCCTTACCCAGGGGGCTGGATGCCTACCACTACTACCACCCTTAGCCATGGGGGTGCCAGATGCCTACCACTACTACCACCCTTGCCCAGGGGGCTGGATGCCTACCACAACTACCACCCTTACCCAGGGGGTTGGATGCCTACCACTACTACCACCCTTACCCAGGGGGCTGGATGCCTACCACTACTACCACCCTTAGCCAGGGGGGTGCCAGATGCCTACCACTACTACCACCCTTACCCAGGGGGACTGGATGCCAACCACTACTACCACCCTTACCCAGGGGGGCCTGGATGCCTACCACTACTAGCACCCTTAGCCAGGGGGGGCTGGATGCCTACCACTACTACCACCCTTACCCAGGGGGGCTGGATGGCTACCACAACTACCACCCTTACCCAGGGGGGGCTGGATGCCTTCCACTACTACCACCCTTAGCCATGGGGGTGCCAGATGCCTACCACTACTACCACCATTGCCCAGGGGGGCTGGATGCCAACCACTACTACCACCCTTACCCAGGGGGGGCTGGATGCCTACCACTACTACCACCCTTAGCCAGGGGGGGCTGGATGCCTACCACTACTACCACCCTTACCCAGGGGGGCTGGATGCCTACCACAACTACCACCCTTACCCAGGGGGGGCTGGATGCCTACCACTACTACCACCCTTAGCCATGGGGTGCCAGATGCCTATCACTACTACCACCCTTGCCCAGGGGGGCTGGATGCCTACCACAACTACCACCCTTACCCAGGGGGGGCTGGATGCCTACCACTACTACCACCCTTACCCAGGGGGGGCTGGATGCCTACCACTACTACCACCCTTAGCCAGGGGGCTGGATGCCTACCACTACTACCACCCTTAGCCAGGGGGTGCCAGATGCCTACCACTACTACCACCCTTACCCAGGGGGCTGGATGCCTACCACTACTACCACCCTTACCCAGGGGGCTGGATGCCTACCACAACTACCACCCTTACCCAGGGGGCTGGATGCCTACCACTACTACCACCCTTACCCAGGGGGGCTGGATGCCTACCACTACTACCACCCTTACCCAGGGGGCTGGATGCCTACCACTACTACCACCCTTAGCCAGGGGGTGCCAGATGCCTACCACTACTACCACCCTTACCCAGGGGGCTGGATGCCTACCACAACTACCACCCTTACCCAGGGGGCTGGATGCCTACCACTACTACCACCCTTAGCCATGGGGGTGCCAGATGCCTACCACTACTACCACCCTTAGCCAGGGGGCTGGATGCCAACCACTACTACCACCCTTAGCCATGGGGGTGCCAGATGCCCACCACTACTACCACCCTTACCCAGGGGGGCTGGATGCCTACCACTACTACCACCCTTAGCCAGGGGGCTGGATGCCTACCACTACTACCACCCTTACCCAGGGGGCTGGATGCCAACCACTACTACCACCCTTACCCAGGGGGCTGGATGCCTACCGCTACTACCACCCTTAGCCAGGGGGCTGGATGCCTACCACTACTACCACCCTTACCCAGGGGGCTGGATGCCTACCACAACTACCACCCTTACCCAGGGGGGCTGGATGCCTACCACTACTACCACCCTTAGCCATGGGGGTGCCAGATGCCTACCACTACTACCACCCTTGCCCAGGGGGCTGGATGCCAACCACTACTACCACCCTTACCCAGGGGGCTGGATGCCTACCACTACTACCACCCTTAGCCAGGGGGCTGGATGCCTACCACTACTACCATCCTTACCCAGGGGGCTGGATGCCTACCACAACTACCACCCTTACCCAGGGGGCTGGATGCCTACCACTACTACCACCCTTAGCCATGGGGGTGCCAGATGCCTACCACTACTACCACCCTTACCCAGGGGGCTGGATGCCTACCACTACTACCACCCTTAGCCAGGGGTGCCAGATGCCTACCACTACTACCACCCTTACCCAGGGGGCTGGATGCCTACCACAACTACCACCCTTACCCAGGGGGCTGGATGCCTACCACTACTACCACCCTTAGCCATGGGGGTGCCAGATGCCTACCACTACTACCACCCTTAGCCAGGGGGCTGGATGCCAACCACTACTACCACCCTTAGCCATGGGGGTGCCAGATGCCCACTACTACTACCACCCTTACCCAGGGGGGCTGGATGCCTACCACTACTACCACCCTTAGCCAGGGGGCTGGATGCCTACCACTACTACCACCCTTACCCAGGGGGCTGGATGCCAACCACTACTACCACCCTTACCCAGGGGGCTGGATGCCTACCACTACTACCACCCTTAGCCAGGGGGCTGGATGCCTACCACTACTACCACCCTTACCCAGGGGGCTGGATGCCTACCACAACTACCACCCTTACCCAGGGGGCTGGATGCCTACCACTACTACCACCCTTAGCCATGGGGGTGCCAGATGCCTACCACTACTACCACCCTTGCCCAGGGGGGCTGGATGCTAACCACTACTACCACCCTTACCCAGGGGGGGCTGGATGCCTACCACTACTACCACCCTTAGCCATGGGGGTGCCAGATGCCTACCACTACTACCACCCTTGCCCAGGGGGCTGGATGCCTACCACAACTACCACCCTTACCCAGGGGGTTGGATGCCTACCACTACTACCACCCTTACCCAGGGGGCTGGATGCCTACCACTACTACCACCCTTAGCCAGGGGGTGCCAGATGCCTACCACTACTACCACCCTTACCCAGGGGGCTGGATGCCTATCACAACTACCACCCTTACCCAGGGGGGGCTGGATGCCTACCACCAACACCACCCCCACTCATAGGATGGACAATGCATGACACAACCAGCACACCACAACCTAGGGAATGCAAGAAAAAGACATCCCCCAACACCATGACAAGCGTGTGTAGACTGTGTCAAATGCCTACAACACTGAACATGACTTTGAACATACAATGTGACCCCCTATCACATGTGCCACACATATATGTGTGTGGCCCCCACAATGCAAGCAGGCCATGACCATTGTGGCAATGGGGTCCAAACCCCCATCATCACAGTGACCAAAAGGTAAGTGTGGGGTCCATAGCTGAAGCACATTTTGAACATTGTGGCAATGGGGTCCAAACCCCCATCATCACAGTGACCAAAAGGTAAGTGTGGGGTCCATAGCTGAAGCACATTTTGAACATTGTGGCAATGGGGTCCAAACCCCCATCATCACAGTGACCAAAAGGTAAGTGTGGGGTCCATAGCTGAAGCACATTTTGAACATTGTGGCAATGGGGTCCAAACCCCCATCATCACAGTGACCAAAAGGTAAGTGTGGGGTCCATAGCTGAAGCACATTTTGAACATTGTGGCAATGGGGTCCAAACCCCCATCATCACAGTGACCAAAAGGTAAGTGTGGGGTCCATAGCTGAAGCACATTTTGAACATTGTGGCAATGGGGTCCAAACCCCCATCATCACAGTGACCAAAATGTAAGTGTTGACAAAGAAAAAGCTGCAACTGCATGGATGATTCCTGGTCACAGAACATAAAACACATCAGTGGCAAAGTAGTGCATGTGTCCCATTGCAACATACATTGGGGGAGGCAAATACTGCAGTGCAAATAAGACATACCTTAGGCCATGTGCAGACAAACAACACCCATGGGGGCTGACACAGTCAACATTCATCAATCACACAATGACAGAAGTGACCATCAGAATGCAGACCCACATATTTGCACCAATGGGCACACAAATGCAGATACCCTGTGGAGACTGTAGATGTGAGGTGAACAGATACCATACCATGGCAGCAATGAGACACACAAACCATGATCATTGTGCTGACCGATGACCTAGGAGTCCCAGGGGCAGCAGGGGAAACCCACCAAACAACATACAGCCAATGGCACACTAAAGATATGCCAATGCAGTGGTGCAGATGCACAAACACAAACAGGCAGACCCACACTGCACATCAAACACAACAGGTGGGGGGGGGGTGCCAGTGTCCCCAGGCAACCACACAACACATGAGGAGGCCTGAATACCAATTACACAGATGTGCATACAGTGCCACACAAAGGTAACTCATGGATCCAAATCCCCTATGTGGGCAATCAGGCATTGTCAGATGAGAGGGAGCACAAATCACACATGTCACACAAGCACGTAGGAACAGCAACTGACACAGCAAGACACAGACACACCACAGCACTACCCCCAAGGCCCCACAATGTGGTGACCCTGGGCTGCATTACAATCCCACTGTGATGACAAAGCTAAATGTCGTTCACACTGTGAACCACAGTCATGTGTCCTGAGCAACAAACTACCATCACACCTACACAAGCACAAATCAATCAGCACGGCCAGTAAGCCAAGGCCAACATGGAGGCAGGGGTCTAGCCGGGCAACAACTCTCATCTGCACACACTCAACACCACACACCTCGACCTCCAACAATGTGCAGCAGTGAAGCACACATGCACTGGTGACATTGCACATGCACCCATGACAATCCCAGGGTGGTGGGTGGGAACCAAGGTGCAGAAACACATCACACATGGCCACTCAACAAGACTCCTGAATGTCTGACACACTGCACACTACGCTGTACATGGACATGACGGCAATACCACACCAACCAATGGGATCCCAGCCACAGTCACACACCAATGAAGAAGCCAAGGTCACCCACAAAGAACACACATAGACAACAACCAACATTGCAGCCCAGACCCTGAGGAGTGCCAGCAGTCACACACACAACGTGTCACAATCACTGAAAGATAACACAAACTGGAAATCACATGACAGGTGTAAACAACAAGTGCCAAGGGGAAACCTGACTGTGACCCATCTGCGTCTGCACACAAACTCAGCCCTGACAGCAAACACACCTATGGGTGACACCCTGATGACCAGTAATGTGCCATGCACCCACATCACAGAGAACCCAGGGAGAAGACTTTGGGGGAATATAGGTCAACTCAGCAAGCATCACAAACAGGTACAACACTAGGGATCCCAGCATGCACAGCAAAACGGAAGTGAACACACAGACATGCTCATACAACACACACCTTGGGTGCAGGCAATGTCACAGGAGTACACACTGCCATGAGGGGACTCCACTCCTGTGTGAGGAAAGCTGTGCCATATGTTGCCTCAGTAGGGCCCCATCATGTCAGCTGAGCACTTGGTCACACAATCAACAATTAGCACCAAATGAAGGCTCCCGTCACATCAGCCTGGTCATGGGAGTGCTAACGAAATCATCAGCACAGATCCAACACACTTGTATAGCAATGTTGCACTGACAACACAGATGAGTCCTTCCCCATTGATGCCCAAACCTGCATGTCCAGTGGAGATGGCCACACGGTCAGGGAAGTAGACGAATTGAACAATGGCAGGCACAACAGATGTGCAGGGGTGGAAGCCACAGATGTGAAATTGCTAATGTAAGTAGGAAATCCCATTGCCAAATACTGAACACATGACACCCTCAGATGCTGCTAAGGATGACATGGATACACCACAGGATAGGACACATTCCCCCTGAACCACATGTGTTCCTGCACAGTAACACTTCATTATCATGAGACCAAATATCACCATCACTGCAGCAAGGGCATGGTTAGCATCATCAACAACATGTACATCAGAAGCAGAAGCACTAGAGAACAGAAAGTTGCTTTATTCAGCATATGTGTGTCCAAAAACTCAGAGAACAGTAATGCTCCAACAAAGGCCAGTCCATCAAGTAAGTCAATACAGGGTGACAGTGGCAGATGTCACCCTACGCATGCCTGCACTGCACAAAACCAGGGACAATCCACTAGGAGGGGCAACCGGGGGGGCAGGCCAGGCACCGCAGGGACAGGATCAGGGCTCACCAGGAGGAGGCAGGGAAGGGGTGGTGGGTGCTGGAGAGCCACTGACAACTGCAGTGGAGGTGTCTGACATGGTGTGTGCCGGCACAACTGGGGGCATGACTCAGATGTTGTGGGTGCCGGCACGACTGCAATGGACCCAGCAGATGTAGTGGACAGGTCCGCCACTGCAGTGCCCAAGTCAGACAGGGTGGTAGTGGACTCCACTGCAGTGCCTACCTCCAGGGGAGGAGAATGGGGAACAGGCAAGGTGGGCTGGACAGAGGGGAGGACACCCTCACCACATCAGTGGCACAGACAAGCGCAGCGGGGGTGTGGTGCCGGGAGAGCAAGTGGCAGGGGAGAAGGCCGGATCCTCTTGGGGATGGTATATCTGTGGGTGGGGAAACCTGGGGCAGGGTGTGGTGGGGGCACCTGTGGAGTGGGGGCCTGAGGGATGGAGGAAGGAGACCTGGTGCCTGAGCTGCAGGGCGGCGGCGGGGTCTTGCTCTTACGACTCCGGGGGACTTGCGGGTGGGGGCCTCAGTCTGTCTGCGCCTGGGGGAGGGTGTCCGGGGGCGAGGGGCACTCTGCTCCATGTGGGTGGGCTTCCTCTTCCCCCTGAATGCTGTATCAGCTGGATCGGAGGGGAAGAGGCCGAGGTCACTGAGGAAGAGCCGCTGTGTCTTTGGGGTTGCAGGTGAGGCAAGGGAGGGTGCTTTGGAGGGAGAGGCAACTGAGGACTGCGCAGTGCTTGTGGATGCGTGTGTGTGTTCCAGGGCCCCATCTCCTGTGAGTCTGGTTTCAGTCCCCTGACTGTGCGTGCGTGTGCGTTTTGTTTGTGGCGTGTGTGTCTGTGTGCTGGACGTGTGTGTGCTGGTGTGTGCCTGTGCCGGTGTGTGTGTGCTTGGGACGGGTAAGGTGCTGGGGAGTGTGGATGGAGCAGAGGCAGGAGGGGTGAGGGACTGTCTGAGGAGGGACACTGCTGCCGTCAGGGAGGAGTCCATGGACCTATTGCCCCTCTGTAGGTCAGACATGCCCGATGAGATGCCCTCCATGAACGACACCAGCTGAGTCAACAGAGCGGTGTGCGCATGGAGGACACTCAGCATGGCTGTCTGCCCTACATGGAGCTGGCGAAGGAGGTACACAGACTCCTCACTCAGGGCAGCAGGGGACACAGGGGCAGGGGGTGCGGTGCCTGGCCCAAAGGAGACACGCTCCCGAACATGGGAGCCTCCACGGACCTGGGGAATGGGAGCCGATGGGAGGGCGGTGGTGGTGCTGGTGGTGGAGGGGACAGCAACACTAGCTGGGGTGAGGTGGCTGCTGACACCCGCCTCCATAAGGGAGTCATCCTCCGAGCCGCTGTGGTCCTCAGCTGAGGTGGATGCTGCTGAGGACTCCTCGGTGTGGCTCCCCTCGCCCTCCGTGCCACTGGGTCCCTCCGACCACTCCTCGGCTGCTGACCCAGTCTGGCTCTCCGGCTCCTCCTGGTCCGTGGAGCTGTCCCCTTCCGTGGCCGTGGATGTATCTGCAAACAATGGGGAAACAGACAGACATCAGTCACCTGCACCAAACGCACACACCACTGTGAGCACAGCACATTACAGAGCAAGCCCTGGCATCATTAGTTGAACATTGCTAAAAGTGCCCTAACTGAACAGGAGAAGCCAATTGTCAGTCTGATGCCAACCATGGCACTCACATCCCACATGGCCTTGCACACATCTGTCTGGTGTCTGTTGGATAGCAACACCCCAGTGTGGACACATGCACCACCTACACAGTAGTTGGACAGTGCAGAGGACACGGTGTAGCGTGTGGACATGCACACATCACAACTCTTGCCACTGAGTCAGTACAGGTTTCCGGATGAAATGGATGCCCAGAGTCAAATAGGAAATGCATGTGATGCATACCAGCAACAGACACCATGATGCACCCATGTCCTGATGGCCATCGCCACAATGGTGTGCATGTAGCACATGTCACTCCCCTGCAGGATCACCAATAAGTAGACACATGCCATGGCGGAGGCATGACTGCTAAGTCATACATCACTGTCTCAGTGATGTATGACTTGGCAGCCAGACAACAACACTCTGCACTGTGTCACAATAGTAGGTCATGGGGAATGCAAGTCCTGGAGCTGCACAAGTGCACATGTACATCCCCCACACAACACATCATCTTAACCCTCATCTGTCCAGGTCATACCGATTGGACATATGGGAGACCTGTGACACTACCCTCTGAACCTGAGCCCCTCACAATCTGCTGTGAATGGGAAACAGCTGCCTGAACTTCACATTCGCATACCCCAGTCTGCACGGGCAGCTGATCAAACACCTATGTGACACACAAGTATCGTCTCCTATGGTCACATCTCCAGTGGCATGCTGAGCCCCTACCGAGAAACACCCCAGCAGTCCTGGCAACAAATCCACAGCACACTGACACAGAGGCAGACACCTGAGGGGTCAAATCACTGTGCACAACGTGTCAGCTGATACACGGGAGTGGGAGTACAGGTGTATTGGATGGGCTGGAGTAGGCATGACTGTCCTGCCCCACATGAATGAGGGATGAGCCCTGGACAGTGGATAGCTGGCTATGTATGTGTGACACACGTAATCTGCACACTCCTGGGGCCCAAACATTGTTCCCACCCACTGCATGGGTGTGTGCCAGATACCCCAGGCACATGTGGTGGCTCAGCTCAGCAAGTGGACCGCATAGCAAAGCAATACGCAGATTACATGTCCGAACACAGGCATTGTGTGAACAATGGACCCACCCATGATGCCCACAACAGAGTTAGGGAAACAGATGCTGTCCCCCACCTTGAGTGAAGCAAACTGCAAGGACACAGTCCCAAGTGACACAATTCCCTGAATGTAAGGGCCACACCTGGGTATCAGATGAGGAGTGGGCAGTGCACAATAGAGGGACATGGCTCCTGGACAACATGACTGCTGTACTGTGGCAGTTTAACCAGGCCAGAGGAGGGCACATAGCATGTAATACAGAGTTCACAGTGCAGTCTTTGACTCACCCCCTCCTTGCTGCTGTCTGGCCTTCAGTTGCCCATCCAGGTCTGGAAACACCACCGCCAGGATCTGGAGCATGTGGGGGTCAGGGTCCGTGTTCCGCCCCTCCTGCGAGGAGGCGACAGCTTCAGCTGGACCCGTGCAATCCTCCGGGTCCAGCCCTGAAGGTCCTGCCACCTCTTCTGGCAGTTGCGGATCCGGCGCTTGTAGACCTCCACGGACCGGACAGCCCAGACGATGTCCTTCCAGATCTCCTGCTTCCGATGGGCATTAACCTGTCAGGATGACAAAGTGAAAAGGCCATTACTACACATGCAACATATCCGTGCATGACACAGTTGTATATACATGTCTCAATCACAGGGGCACATGATGTACACATGCAGTGCAACGCTGCCCATGGACAGTTTGCCAGAAGTCACTACATGGTATCATTGCATGGGAAGTAAAACCTTGTTCAAATGCACTGTCACTGCACCATACCTGTCCAGTGCATGTCACTACACACTATGGGGGTGACAACTACTCAGTGAGCCTGCTAGCCAGTGGCGTGCAGACTTTCAGCCTTGCTAGTCAGACAAAATGCACATTCAGAAAGGCAGTGCACAGAACACTCACCTGCTCCCCTGGTGTCCCATATAGCTTGCTGTACTGTGGAAGTAGGCTGTCCAGCAGGGCCTGGTTCTCCTCAAGTCTGAAGGCTGGGGCTCTCTCCACAGTACGTGCCATTGCAGGGTCCAGAGGGGGCAGAGACAGCAGCAGTGCAGTGGCAGATGTCGTCCTGGAGCATGTAGTGCAGGCAAGTGAGCTCTCAGGGGAACAGCCAGCAATATATATGTGCTGCAGAGGCAGATACTGTCCCATGTGTCCAAAGTGATAGGTCCAAGTCGTTTGCATCTTCTGAATCTGGCCAATCCATGGAATAGCAGCACCAATACACGCCCACAGCATCCTTCAAATCTTCAACTTCATGACATACATGATTTTGCAACATTGTTGTGGGTGACCAACTGAATTTCCAGCAACCGACTCGTTCGAATTTCGAAACGCGTCCGTTGCCAGGCTAGGCCATTGACAATGGGTGCGCACCGATCGGTCCATTGCTGTTCAACGCGTACAGGGTACAACGCGTACCCGCACACATTGAATGCAATGGGCCGGCCGGGTGCACCGATCGGTCTATTGCGGTACAACGCGTACAGGGGTACAACGCGTACCCGCACACATTGAATGCAATGGGCCGGCCAGGTGCACCGATCGGTCCATTGCGGTACAACGCGTACAGGGTACAACGCGTACCCGCACACATTGAATGCAATGGGCCGGCCGGGCGCACCGATCGGTCCATTGCGGTACAACGCGCATAGGGGTACAGCGCGTACCCGCACACATTGAATGCAATGGGCCGCCCAGGCGCACCGATCGGTCCATTGCGGTACAACGCGTACAGGGTACAACGCGTACCCGCACACATTGAATGCAATGGGCCGGCCGGGTGCACCGATCGGTCCATTGCGGTATCAACGCGTACAGGGTACAACGCGTACCGCACACATTGAATGCAATGGGCCGGCCGGGTGCACCGATCGGTCCATTGCGGTACAACGCGTACAGGGTACAACGCGTACCCGCACACATTGAATGCAATGGGCCGGCCGGGCGCACCGATCGGTCCATTGCGGTACAACGCGTACAGGGGTACAACGCGTACCCGCACACATTGAATGCAATGGGCCGGCCGGGCGCACCGATCGGTCCATTGCGGTACAACGCGTACAGGGGTACAACGCGTACCCGCGACATTGAATGCAATGGGCCGGCCGGGCGCACCGATCGGTCCATTGCGGTACAACGCGTACAGGGGTACAGCGCGTACCCGCACACATTGAATGCAATGGGCCGCCCAGGCGCACCGATCGGTCCATTGCGGTACAACGCGTACAGGGGTACAACGCGTACCCGCACACATTGAATGCAATGGGCCGGCCGGGTGCACCGATCGGTCCATTGCGGTACAACGCGTACAGGGGTACAACGCGTACCCGCACACATTGAATGCAATGGGCCGGCCGGGTGCACCGATCGGTCCATTGCGGTACAACGCGTACAGGGGTACAACGCGTACCCGCACACATTGAATGCAATGGGCCGGCCGGGCGCACCGATCGGTCCATTGCGGTACTAACGCGTACAGGGGTACAACGCGTACCGCACACATTGAATGCAATGGGCCGGCCGGGCGCACCGATCGGTCCATTGCGGTACAACGCGTACAGGGGTACAACGCGTACCGCACACATTGAATGCAATGGGCCGGCCGGGTGCACCGATCGGTCCATTGCGGTACATACGCGTACAGGGTACAACGCGTACCTGCACACATTGAATGCAATGGGCCGGCCGGGTGCACCGATCGGTCCATTGCGGTACTAACGCATACAGGGGTACAACGCGTACCCGCACACATTGGATGCAATGGGCCAGCCGGGTGCACCGATCGGTCCATTGCGGTACAACGCGTACAGGGGTACAACGCGTACCCACACACATTGAATGCACTGGGCCGGCCGGGTGCACCGATCGGTCCATTGCGGTACAACGCGTACAGGGGTACAACGCGTACCCGCACACATTGAATGCAATGGGCCGGCCAGGCGCACCGATCGGTCCATTGCTGTTCAACGCATCCCTGTACAAGTGACTGGCATATGTCACCATGCCTGTCTCAGATGAACATATGCCAGCCACAGATAGCTCCCAGGGAGTGAGGGGCACACCTACAACACCACAGCCTGTCCAAACTGTATCATAAGGCATGTAAGGCTGCATTTCCTATTGTGTGTATGTTGGTGTACATGTTGTCCTGTGGGTGTCACCTGGGGGCAGCCACCCCCAAGCTGTGCACGTGTTCATGGGGACAGGATCCTGGGTGTTACGTGTACATGACCACTGTGATGTGCAACTGTTCATATCTGTGCATGTGCCATGGTCACATTTCACAGTGGTGTATATGTATGTCATGTCACATACCCCGTGAGTCCCATGTGGGACGGTATGTTTGAGCCAGGGTGACCCAGTGGCACAATAGTGATGATCCTCCACAGTCTGTGTGCATGTAGTGTTTACAATGTCTCTGATTTCATGTGCACAATGGGAGACAGTCTCCACATCCACGTTGTGTGTGCATGGACTTTGATGTTGTGCGTGTGTGTGTCACAGATGTCCATGTCTGTCCTGCAGAGGCAAGTGGAACCACTACCTGTGGGGGTCATGGTTGTTTTGCTGTGGTGTATACATGATACTCCATGTAATGCCAGTGTCCATGTGGCAATACAGGGTCCCTGGGAATGTACCTGTCGTTGAGCTGTGATGCCTGGGGCACATCTGTCCTCACATGTCACTGTGGGGGTGATTGTGACATGGCAGCAGGAGATGGGAACTGTGACACGGCCTCATGATATCCAATGGGCCAACCTGGGACTTATTGATGCCACTTGTTGAACCGTGATGACAGATGTTGGCCATGTATGTACCATACATGTCCTTACGGAACTGCACACTTCATGTAGTTGTGCCTCATAATGATGTATGATGTGATATTGAGTGTGTTCAATGCCGCATATGTGGGGTGACTGACAATCTTGCTTTCTTCTCCTCTGCACTGCAGGGCTCCTGCTGTCCATAGACCATTCCCAGACCTGGCAACGATGGTGGAACGGGACAGCATCTGACGGTACCGCTTCACCATGCAGCTGATTGAGGATTTGGCAGTGCAGTTGGCCCCACATTTGCAGCCTGGCCGGCCGTATCCTACAGCGCTGACCCCCAAGGTGAAGGTGATGGCAGCCCTACACTTCTTTGCCACCGGTACCTTTCAACATACTGTGGCGACTGCTGGTAGGATGTCACAGACCATGTTCAGCCGTGTGCTCCGCGATGTTTTGGAGGCAATGTTGCTATACCTGAACCGGTGCATCTATTTCCCTAGACTGCAACGACTCACTGACATGTAGAGTGACTTCTATGCCCTGGGGAGGATGCCGCATGTCATTGGCTCCATTGATGGGACACATGTGGCTTTGGTGCCACCACAGGCCCAGGAGCAGGCCTACCGTAACCGCAAGCACTACCACTCGGTCAATGCACTGGTGGTGTGTCTCGCAGATATGACCATCTCACACGTGTGTGCCCGTTTCCCTGGTTCAGCACACGATGCCTTTGTGATGAGGAGTAGTCGCATCCCCAGGATGATGGCACAGATGCAGAACCAGCGTGCCTGGCTTGTCGGTGTGTACTGACTTTGTGCCATTGTGTGTGATCTGATCTGTAGTATTCCGCCCACTTTTCCAAGTCAGCTAATGTGCACTTGTCTGTCCGTAGGTGACTCGGGATACCCCAACATGCCGTGGTTGCTGACATCCCTCAGGAACCCTGTGACACCAGCCCAGATGCGCTACAATGAGGCACATGGTCGGACCAGGAGAGTGATTGAGCGGACATTTGGTCTCCTGAAGAGCCGCTTCCGCTGCCTCGACAAGACAGGAGGGTCCCTCCCATATGCCTCAGCGAAGGTGTGCAAGATTATCATCTTCTGCTGCATGCTCCACAACCTGGCAGTGCGGAAGGAGTTGCCTCTCATCCAGGATGACAATGACCAACATCCGCCACCTGTGGAGGATCCTGGCCTGGACCACGATGCCAGTGATGATGATGATGATGGTGATGTCCGCACACAGCTCATCACCAACTTCTTTAGCTGAATGTGAGTATCCTGAGGTGTCATGTCAATGATGTGAGTTGGCATGATATGTGTAGGTGGTGCTCTGGTGCTGTTAGAGTGTGTCCATGGGCTACTTGACTGGATGTGTGTAGCGATGTGTGCTTACAGGTAGTCTGTACTCCCCAACAGTGTTGACATGCTAACTTGGTTCTGGGTGGGTATCTTGTAACATGTATTGTGCATGAGTTTTGCTGTTCTGTCCTGTTCTCCATTTCTTTTGACTGTGTGTCATTTCTGTCCTTCACAGGGTACTTTCAGATTCGTTTGGTCAACTGTGTCCACCGACGACGTCATTGTACTTCCAGGGTGGTAGCTGTTGTGTCCCTACAGGTGATGTGCGCCACACCCATGGACTTCCTTCCTTCTACAGTTGTTGACTGTGTGCCCGCTGCCAGGTGGGATTACCTTGCATCTGTAGTGGTTACGACATGTTGCAACTGTGTAATAAACCTGTGCTTCACTTTGTGATGTGCGTTGTCTGTGGTCACACATTTGACTGCCATTTGCTTACTGCACCTGTGGGCTACTTGACTACAACTGGGAATAGGTGTGGTGTCTGTGCATTGCACCGTCTTTCCTGGCAACATCAGTGTAGGCAATGAGTCAGATGGCCTAGGTGTGTATGTGTTGTGTAGCCCTGGTGGTGTGTCTCCCTCATATGTGTCACGTTGCCATTACTCACATGCCTGTGTTGTACTTGCTGTTGCAGTTCGCATACACAGTGTAATTTTGCAGTTCATCATCCCCATGACAGCACCCACGTTGGAATCACAACAGAGGCAAGTATGGTGTATTAGTGTGTTTATTGTGATACATTTGTGTGAATAGTGCATAGGATGGTTAGTACTGTACATTTATATTGCAATCAGAAGTTCCTAGGTGAATTGAAAGTCCTGGTAGACAAAATCCCCAGTATCGGGGCCACAGTTGTCTGAGACATTGGTCCAACTTGTACTCCCCATGTCATGTGTGGGAGTTGTGTTGCCGTCAACAGGGTAAACAGTTTGTGCACAAAGGTGAACATCCAGAACAGGTTCAGGCTTCCTGGGGTTGCACTTGGCCATCGGCCTCTCACTTGCCCCTCCTCGGACGACCCCTCTTCTTTGGGGGGCCCCTCAAGTACAGGCTGCTGCGGTGCAGGGGACTCTCCGCCAGAGTCATCCTCCCTCCCTGTGGCAGTTGCAGTTTGTTCAGCACCAGATGTTGTTGGCACACAGGGAGGTGTAGACTGGTTGCTGTTCATCTGGCGGAGGCATTGTAATATGCCCCTATGCACCGCCATCATCTCTTGCAGTGTGTCCCACTTGGACTCCACGCAGGACATGTGTGAGTCCAAGCGGGCATGATGGGCAGCCTGCTGCTGTTTCATGTCCCTGAGGAGCCCCACTACCTGGCTGAGATCTCCGGTGCTGGACTGGTACGCATCGGCTATGCGTGCCAGTTGTGGGTCATCATGCACACCAGACACCTCTGCAAGCAGCGACCTCTGTCTCCCACCCCTCCCACCACCCCTGCCGACATGTGCAGTGCGTACAGTGGCACGCACAGATGACCCTGGTCCCCCTTGGGGGTTGGTGGTGGTGGTGGTGTCCATGGCCCCACGTTGGTCCAGGGTCCCTGTGCTGGTGGTGCTCCTTGTTCTGTCCATGTCGGCAGGGATGGTATTTGTGGTGACAGTCGTTGGAGGGGTGGGTGCAGGGGGTGCAGCTGGTGGTCCTGCTGGTGCTGCATGTTGACTTGCACCGGAGGTGCCAGGTTGGTCTTCTTCATCCGAGGAGGGCAGAGGCTGTTCGACACCAGTGAGCTCCGTATCCTCTTGAGCCTGGGACTGGGACTCCTCAGCGTCTGCTGCTGTGTCCCCATCATCACCTGTTTTTGGGAGACACACACAATGTATGTTATGTTTCTGCAGGCATCAATGGTTGACACATCTGACAGTTGTGACTGTGCCTCTGGGTGCGGGCCTGTACATTGCATTGTCCTAAGTTGTCACAGTCAGGGGTTGATATTGGTGTAGCACATTGTCCTGCATTATTTGGGCATTTCTATGTATTTGTTGGGGTGTGAACATGGTCTGCATTGGTTGTATTTGGTTGACAGCCGGCCCTCCTTCCCACCCAGCCAGTCAGTTATCCCACCATGGACTGTGCTTGCACTGCAGGGAGTGAAAGTTGTCTTTCAGGATGTCAGTCAGTGGTGTCCTGCTGTTGGTTGTTGCACAGTTGCCAGCAGGGCCTTGTGCTCCCCACAGCAGTAGCCAGTGTCAGCCAACTTGTGAGTCCTTTTCCACTCCCTGTGATGTGAGCATGGTTGTGGGTGGTGTTGATGGGCCAGTTGTGAGGCTGAGCAATATCTGTGCCTACTACTCCCATCATGCTATTGCCTCCACCCCCCTTCCCAGCATGCCCATACTTACTTGCTTTTGTGGGGAGTTCAGTGTGTTTGGGTGTGAGAGCAATGGCAAGATGGCTGACAGTGGTGTCCTGCTGTTGGTTGGTGTGCAGTTCCCAGCATGCCCTTGTGCTCCCCACGACACAGCACCAGTGTCAGACATCTTTGATGGGCCTTTACACTCTCTGTGGGATGTGCATGCGTGAGTGTGAGCTTGCTGGGCCATGTGGTGGGGGATGTTGAGCTGTGACTACGACTCCCATCATGCTATTGCCTCCATCCCCCTTCCCAGCATGCCCATGCTTCCTTCCTTTTGACTCTGCTTCCCTGTGGGGTGGGCTGCCTGTGCTGACAGGATGGCTGGGAGTGTTGTCCTGGCAGTTGTTTGGCTAAAAGTCCCAAGAGTGTCCCTGTGCTTCACACAACATAACCCAGGGTGGTGGTTCTTTGTGGGATCTTGAGTTAGGATGTGAGGCATTGCATTCTCCCAGGTGGGTTATGTGGAGTTTGTGTTGAGGGGGTGTGTGAGGGGAGGTGCTTGTGACTATGGTCAGTGCTGCAAGTCCTCCTTCCCACCCAGCCAGATATCCCACCATGGAACGTGCTTGCATTGCAGGGAGTGGAAGTTGTCTTTCAGGATGTCAGTCAGTGGTGTCCTGCTGTTGGTTGTTGCACAGTTGCCAGCAGGGCCTTGTGCTCCCCACAGCAGTAGCCAGTGTCAGCCATCTTGTGAGTCCTTTTCCACTCCCTGTGATGTGAGCATGGTTGTGGGTGGTGTTGATGGGCCAGTTGTGAGGCTGAGCAATATCTGTGCCTACTACTCCCATCATGCTATTGCCTCCACCCCCCTTCCCAGCATGCCCATCCTTCCTTCCTTTTGACTCTGCTTCCCTGTGGGGTGGGCTGGCTGTGCTGACAGGATGGCTGGGAGTGTTGTCCTGGCAGTTGTTTGGCTAAAAGTCCCAAGAGTGTCCCTGTGCTTCACACAACATAACCCAGGGTGGTGGTTCTTTGTGGGATCTTGAGTTAGGATGTGAGGCATTGCATTCTCCCAGGTGGGTTATGTGGAGTTTGTGTTGAGGGGGTGTGTGAGGGGAGGTGCTTGTGACTATGGTCAGTGCTGCAAGTCCTCCTACCCACCCAGCCAGATATCCCACCATGGAACGTGCTTGCATTGCAGGGAGTGGAAGTTGTCTTTCAGGATGTCAGTCAGTGGTGTCCTGCTGTTGGTTGTTGCACAGTTGCCAGCAGGGCCTTGTGCTCCCCACAGCAGTAGCCAGTGTCAGCCATCTTGTGAGTCCTTTTCCACTCCCTGTGATGTGAGCATGGTTGTGGGTGGTGTTGATGGGCCAGTTGTGAGGCTGAGCAATATCTGTGCCTACTACTCCCATCATGCTATTGCCTCCACCCCCCTTCCCAGCATGCCCATACTTACTTGCTTTTGTGGGGAGTTCAGTGTGTGTGGGTGTGAGAGCAATGGCAAGATGGCTGACAGTGGTGTCCTGCTGTTGGTTGGTGTGCAGTTCCCAGCATGCCCTTGTGATCCCCACGACACAGCACCAGTGTCAGACATCTTTGATGGGCCTTTCCACTCTCTGTGGGATGTGCATGCGTGAGTGTGAGCTTGCTGGGCCATGTGGTGGGGGATGTTGAGCTGTGACTATGACTCCCATCATGCTATTGCCTCCACCCCCCTTCCCAGCATGCCCATGCTTCCTTCCTTTTGACTCTGCTTCCCTGTGGGGTGGGCTGCCTGTGCTGACAGGATGGCTGGGAGTGTTGTCCTGGCAGTTGTTTGGCTAAAAGTCCCAAGAGTGTCCCTGTGCTTCACACAACATAACCCAGGGTGGTGGTTCTTTGTGGGATCTTGAGTTAGGATGTGAGGCATTGCATTCTCCCAGGTGGGTTATGTGGAGTTTGTGTTGAGGGGTGTGTGAGGGGAGGTTCTTGTGACTATGGTCAGTGCTGCAAGTCCTCCTTCCCACCCAGCCAGATATCCCACCATGGAACGTGCTTGCATTGCAGGGAGTGGAAGTTGTCTTTCAGGATGTCAGTCAGTGGTGTCCTGCTGTTGGTTGTTGCACAGTTGCCAGCGGGGCCTTGTGCTCCCCACAGCAGTTGCCAGTGTCAGCCATCTTGTCAGTTGTTTTCCACTCCCTGTGATGTGAGCATGGTTCAGGGTGGTGTTGATGGGACAATTGTGGGGGTGAGCTATGTCTGTGACTATGACTCCCATCATGCTATTGCCTCCACCCCCCTTCCCAGCATGCCCATACTTACTTGCTTTTGTGGGGAGTTCAGTGTGTGTGGGTGTGAGAGCAATGGCAAGATGGCTGACAGTGGTGTCCTGCTGTTGGTTGGTGTGCAGTTCCCAGCATGCCCTTGTGCTCCCCACGACACAGCACCAGTGTCAGACATCTTTGATGGGCCTTTCCACTCTCTGTGGGATGTGCATGCGTGAGTGTGAGCTTGCTGGGCCATGTGGTGGGGATGTTGAGCTGTGACTACGACTCCCATCATGCTATTGCCTCCACCCCCCTTCCCAGCATGCCCATGCTTCCTTCCTTTTGACTCTGCTTCCCTGTGGGGTGGGCTGCCTGTGCTGACAGGATGGCTGGGAGTGTTGTCCTGGCAGTTGTTTGGCTAAAAGTCCCAAGAGTGTCCCTGTGCTTCCACAACATAACCCAGGGTGGTGGTTCTTTGTGGGATCTTGAGTTAGGATGTGGGGCATTGCATTCTCCCAGGTGGGTTATGTGGAGTTTGTGTTGAGGGGGTGTGTGAGGGGAGGTGCTTGTGACTATGGTCAGTGCTGCAAGTCCTCCTTCCCACCCAGCCAGATATCCCACCATGGAACGTGCTTGCATTGCAGGGAGTGGAAGTTGTCTTTCAGGATGTCAGTCAGTGGTGTCCTGCTGTTGGTTGTTGCACAGTTGCCAGCAGGGCCTTGTGCTCCCCACAGCAGTAGCCAGTGTCAGCCATCTTGTGAGTCCTTTTCCACTCCCTGTGATGTGCGCATGGTTCATGGTGGTGTTGATGGGACAGTTGTGGGGGTGAGCAATATCTGTGACTACGACTCCCATGATGCTATTGGCTACACTGACTTGCCCAGCATACACAGAATTCCTTTCTTTCAGTGGTCTTCACTGTGTGTTGGTGTTGTAGTAGTGGCTACATGTCTGGATGTGTTTGTTAGTTATATTTATGCCACTGCCTAGCTGTAGTTGTAGTTGTGTTTGTACATGTGATGACACGGTTAAATGTAACTTTGAGATGGCATGTGTTGTGTTTATCTGACTGACATACACATTTTGGGATGATTCTGTTCTGGTTGCTGTGTAATTGCTAAGAGTGCACGGTTTGACTCTCCCCTTGACAGTGATGTGTGTGTGTATTGTGGCAGAATATTGTGTACATTTGTTGTGTACTCACCAGGCTCTGGGATGTTTTCTAGTCCATAGACGCTCACTGGCGGAAGGATGGCCCGCACCTTCTCCTCCCAGGGCCTGAGGTATACTGGCTTGGCAGGAGGGCCACTGCCGGTGTATTGGCTCAGGAGATAGTCCTTCTTCAGCAGCTCCCGTACCCTCTTGCGCACGTCATACCACCTGTTCTGGATGTCAGTCTTTGTGCGCAGACATGGTGATTGTGCGTTCACCCTGTTGATGATCCTCTCCCACATCTTTGTTTTCTGGGAGATGGGTGTCTGTTGGACCAGTGCGCCAAACAGCTGTGGCTCTACCCTGAGGATCTCGTCTACCAGGACTTCCAATTCACAATCTAGGAACTTGTGATTCTTCTTTGGGGGCATGGTGATGGGTGGTGATGGTGAGTAATGTGTGTGTTGGTGTGCAGGTGAAGGTGTGTGAGTGTGTGTTTTGCTGGGTGTATGTGAGGTAGCTATTTGTTGGTGTGCTGATGGTGTGTGGCTTGTGTGAGGGATGAGCTGTGGGTGTGTGGTTGCTGTCTGTTGAGTGCTGGCAGGTGAATAGCATTTGCAAAGGATCATGGTTGGGATTTGTGTCCTTTATATGTGTGGAGTTGTGGGTGTGTCTTTGTTCTCTGTCCCCACCCCCCAGTATTTATTGGCTTTGTAATTGCTTGTTTGGCCTTTTTTTGTGTATTTTTCCTTAGTACTTTCTGTGCATGTTGGAAACGTTCTTGTGACCGAGTCGGACCCTGCAGTTGTCTCGTACGGTCTTCTCCGTTTCGTTCACGCTGTGTTTGTGCAGTTTTCTATGCTGCGTACGCGTCGGTCGCGGTGTTTTGTGTTACAGCGGCTCGCAGTTTTGTATGCGTGTCGGTCGTACGGCTTGTCCTCCGTACGACTCGGTCGTGGTTTTCGCGCCTTGCATCGTACTTTGCGGTTTGGAGTTCGCGGGTGCGTTTCGGTCGGATTTGTTCCGGGTGCGTGTCGGTCGGTTCGATTCGCGTGTTTTTCCGGCCGGATTGCTGTTTTCCGTGCGGCTCGGTCGTTCGGCTTGGGTTCAGTACGTGTCGGTCGGATTTTGCACGCTTTGCATCGTACTTGGCGTGTTGGGCGCCACAGGTACGTGTCGGTCGGAATTAATTCCGGCTCCGAGTCGGTCGGTGCTTTTTCCGGCCCGAATCGGAATCGACCCCTTAGTATGTGACGACATTCTAGCCATACAATGCCTCATAGTTAACATCAGTTTTGTACATTTAAATTTTTTATCATATGGTTCAAGATGGCAGAGCAGAGGGTTCAAACCCACATGGGCAGACGTCCCATATCTGAGGTCTGTGCCTGTTGTATTTGACAACCATCTAGCCACCCACTGCAACTGTGCACCCAAATAATGTCCGTTGCTCCAAATCCCACCTTGGTGGTAAGTAACTGTACACTTTTAATCCACCCACATAAACTCCCTGGGAATTTCAATGGAATTTTGGCAAAGTAGTAAAGCAGCATCGGGTGGATAATCATTTTAGATAAAATCATCCTGCTCCAGACCGAAATTGGAAGTCACTGCCAGAATTCAATGAACAGTTTAATTCTTGAAAAGAACTAAGTATGTTTCCAGCTAACAGGTCATCATCAGTGTGATATATTTGTAATCCCAGCTATTAAAAACTGGTGTCCTACCACCTCCCAATGACTAGGAGTGCAGCCTCTTCCCTCGAAAAAACTGGTCCTGATGCCACATGCAATATATATATATTATCTACTGGCGGTCGCCAGTAGATAGTTATAGTTACAACCTATTATCCATAGGAAATCCGCGACATTCTATTTGAAATAACTCTCTTGCCGGTTGACGTATCTTCGCAAAATGTTCAAACTTTGTGGGGCGCTCCGGTCCGCTCCTACCCTGAAAGTCTCGGGGGATTCGTCAAGCGGGGCCGAGAAAAGGGGGTCCCAAAACGCGTTTTCCCATGCAATTTTCCATAGGAAACTTTAGACACGGCTACAGCCCGAACTGCTGAACGGAATTACACCAAATTTGGCAAAGAGGTAGTTCTTGGTTCAGAAAGAACCCTTTTGTTAAATGGTGTAAATCCGTTCAGTAGTTGCTGAGAAAATGAAAAGTAAAAAGATAGATATATCTAGGGCCGCGGATCCTCCCGAGCACGAGCTTTATGTTAATTGGCTGTCAACACTCCAAATCAGGAAGTGTTGGCAGCCATTTTGTCCTCGGTAGAACCGAGGGACAGAAACAAGTGCGCAAGCGCACAAAGGGGGCAGGGTAGAAACACCCTGACCCCCTAGGTCTGCTAAGGGGTCCCACAAGGACCCCTGGGCAAAAATTTTTTTTTTTTTTTAAATCGGCAGGATGCGCTCAGGGAGCGCAAACCCTGCCGAAAAAATCGAGCGCTGGTCTCCCGCGCTTCGATAGGCATTGGCCCCCGGGTGGGCCAAGTCCCGGGGGCATGCTGGGGGTTTAATTTTATGTGTGGGGGCCTCTAAGGGCCCCCAAGCCCCGGGGACCACCACCCCCGGGGCTTTATGTAGAATGGTGCGGGAGGGCTCTGAGCCCTCCCGCAGCCCCGGGGACCACCACCTCCCGGGGCTTCTTTTTAAATTAAAACCTGTGTGGGGGCTCCAGCCCCACACGCCCGGGACCACCACCTCCCGGGGCACTAAGAAAATTACAATGGGGGTCCGTTTTGGACTCCCAGAGCCCCGGGACCACCACCTCCCCGGGGCTGTGCACTGAATGGGAGGGGGCCGCGCGGCCCCCCTCCTGGAAGCCCTTGATGGCCCTGGGGACCACCACCCCCAGGGCCGGCTCCTGCAGTGTCCCGGGTGCCTACCCCGGGACACTGTAGTTTGCTATGGCAGGACGGGAGCCTCGCGGCTCCCGTCCTGTCATTACAAACTGCTTTGGATATTGGAAGAGAGCAGGAAACCTGCTCTCTCTTCCAATATCCAAAGCCGACTGCTTTACACATGGGGAGCAGCATGTTAGCTGCTCCCCATGTGTAAAGCAATGCCGGCTCCCGTAGGACACGGGGAGCCGGCGGGACTGTGGGGGGATTGGGGACCCCCACAGTCCCCAACGAGAGGGCCAGCCCGGGGGATGGGGTCCCGGGGCAAGTAGTGGCCCGGGAGGAGCCACGTGGCCCCCTCCCCAAAAAACAAAAACAAAAACGATCGGGACCGCAGGCCCCTCCCCTTCCTTCACCACTCTGCAAACGCGCCCTGGCGCGTTTGCAGAGGGGGAACGACCCCTTGAATACTGGGGTCCCTGGGGCCAACTAGCCCACCAGGAACCTCCAGTATGCGCCATGGGGCTGCCTTGCAGAGAGGTGTACAGAGGCCACGCCCCTTTTTACACCTCTCTGAAACGCAGCTCTATGGCGCTTTTGGAGGTATATGGTGGGCTAGTTGCACCCCAGGGACCCTCAGGATTCAAGGGAGTTAATCCCCGACTTAAAACGCGCCACGGGCGCGTTTGCACAGTGGTGAAGGGAGGGGCGGGGCTTCAGGTGACATGTGTGCAAACAGGCCCCGTGGCGCGTTTTAAGATGGGGAATTAAATCCTCTTCAATCCTGAGGGTCCCTGGGGCCAACTAGCCCAACAGGTACGTCCAGAAAGCGCCACAGAGCTGCGTTGCAGAGAGGTGTAAAAGGGGTGTGGCCTCTGTACATGTCTCTGCAACGCAGCCCCTGGCGCATACTGGAGGTTCCTGGTGGGCTAGTTGGCCCGTAGGGACCCTCATGATTCAAGGGGACTTAATCCCCCAACTTAAAACGCACCACGGGGCGCGTTTGCACAGATGTCACCTCAGGCCCCGCCCCCTCCCTTCACCATTGTGCAAATATTCCTCTAAAATCAGCCGAAATCCGAATTCCGATTTACTCACCTGTTATCAGGAGAGACCTCAGTGCTGCATCTTTCAGCCCAGTACTGATCCTCAAAAGTAATTTTAACCGTACTTACCGGTAACTTGAATTTCCTTCATAGGCTAACATTGACTGGTTTCACTTGGAAATTCTTCTAAGTGTGGAGTTTTGGAACTTTAAAATATTCCTCTAAAATCAGCCGAAATACGAATTCCGATTTACTCACCTGTTATCAGGAGAGACCTCAGTGCTGCATCTTTCAGCCCAGTACTGATCCTCAAAAGTAATTTTAACCGTACTTACCAGTAACTTGAATTTCCTTCCATAGCATATCATTGACTGCTTTTTGCTGAAAAAGTTTCTAAGTGTTGATTTTTGAAACATACAAATATTCCTCTAAAATCAGCCGAAATCCGAATTCAGATTTACTCACCTGTTATCAGGAGAGACCTCAGTGCTGCATCTTTCAGCCCAGTACTGGTCCTGAAAAGTAATTTTAACCGTACTTACCAGTAACTTGAATTTCCTTACATAGGCTAACATTGACTGGTTTCACTTGGAAATTCTTCTAAGTGTGGAGTTTTGGAACTTTAAAATATTCCTCTAAAATCAGCCGAAATACGAATTCCGATTTACTCACCTGTTATCAGGAGAGACCTCAGTGCTGCATCTTTCAGCCCAGTACTGATCCTCAAAAGTAATTTTAACCGTACTTACCGGTAACTTGAATTTCCTTCATAGGCTAACATTGACTGGTTTCACTTGGAAATTCTTCTAAGTGTGGAGTTTTGGAACTTTAAAATATTCCTCTAAAATCAGCCGAAATACGAATTCCGATTTACTCACCTGCTATCAGGAGAGACCTCAGTGCTGCATCTTTCAGCCCAGTACTGGTCCTGAAAAGTAATTTTAACCGTACTTACCGGTAACTTGAATTTCCTTCATAGGCTAACATTGACTGGTTTCACTTGGAAATTCTTCTAAGTGTGGAGTTTTGGAACTTTAAAATATTCCTCTAAAATCAGCCGAAATACGAATTCCGATTTACTCACCTGCTATCAGGAGAGACCTCAGTGCTGCATCTTTCAGCCCAGTACTGGTCCTGAAAAGTAATTTTAACCGTACTTACCGGTAACTTGAATTTCCTTCATAGGCTAACATTGACTGGTTTCACTTGGAAATTCTTCTAAGTGTGGAGTTTTGGAACTTTAAAATATTCCTCTAAAATCAGCCGAAATACGAATTCCGATTTACTCACCTGTTATCAGGAGAGACCTCAGTGCTGCATCTTTCAGCCCAGTACTGATCCTCAAAAGTAATTTTAACCGTACTTACCAGTAACTTGAATTTCCTTCCATAGCATATCATTGACTGCTTTTTGCTGAAAAAGTTTCTAAGTGTTGATTTTTGAAACATACAAATATTCCTCTAAAATCAGCCGAAATCCGAATTCAGATTTACTCACCTGTTATCAGGAGAGACCTCAGTGCTGCATCTTTCAGCCCAGTACTGGTCCTGAAAAGTAATTTTAACCGTACTTACCAGTAACTTGAATTTCCTTACATAGGCTAACATTGACTGGTTTCACTTGGAAATTCTTCTAAGTGTGGAGTTTTGGAACTTTAAAATATTCCTCTAAAATCAGCCGAAATACGAATTCCGATTTACTCACCTGTTATCAGGAGAGACCTCAGTGCTGCATCTTTCAGCCCAGTACTGATCCTCAAAAGTAATTTTAACCGTACTTACCGGTAACTTGAATTTCCTTCATAGGCTAACATTGACTGGTTTCAGTTGGAAATTCTTCTGTGTGGAGTTTTGGAACTTTAAAATATTCCTCTAAAATCAGCCGAAATACGAATTCTGATTTACTCACCTGCTATCAGGAGAGACCTCAGTGCTGCATCTTTCAGCCCAGTACTGGTCCTGAAAAGTAATTTTAACCGTACTTACCGGTAACTTGAATTTCCTTCATAGGCTAACATTGACTGGTTTCACTTGGAAATTCTTCTAAGTGTGGAGTTTTGGAACTTTAAAATATTCCTCTAAAATCAGCCGAAATACGAATTCCGATTTACTCACCTGTTATCAGGAGAGACCTCAGTGCTGCATCTTTCAGCCCAGTACTGATCCTCAAAAGTAATTTTAACCGTACTTACCAGTAACTTGAATTTCCTTCCATAGGATATCATTGCCTGCTTTTTGCTGAAAAAGTTTCTAAGTGTTGATTTTTGAAACATACAAATATTCCTCTAAAATCAGCCGAAATACGAATTCCGATTTACTCACCTGTTATAAGGAGAGACCTCAGTGCTGTATCTTTCAGCCCAGTACTGGTCCTGAAAAGTAATTTTAACCGTACTTACCAGTAACTTATATTTTCTTCCATAGGAATCCATTGTCTGGTTTTCAGCAGAAAAGTTTCAAAGTGTCGTTTTTCACAAACTACAAATATTCCTTAAAAATCACCTGTATGACTTAAACGCATTCTTTCAACTGTTTACAGGAGATGCACCAGTGCTGGATCCAGGATCCAACACTGAGTAAGAAAAAGTAACGATAACAGTTTTTACCTGCTAAGTGAATTTCCTTCCATAGGATAACATTGGTGATTCTATGAGAAAAAGTTTCTAAGTGTCAACTTTTAAAATACAATAATATTCCTTAAAAATCACGACTGTAACCAAAACGCTTTTACTCAACTGTTTACAGGAGATGTACCAGGACTGAATCTAGGATCCAGTCCTGTGGTTAGAAAAGTAATCCATAAAGTAACTAATTGCATTTAACTAGAAATTCACATTGAGCTGAATGTTGCATTGTGTTTGAAAATGTGTTGCCCATTGCAACAACTGTAACTACTGTACTTAAAAGTCTATTGCCTATGTGCAAAGTATTTAAACTAAAGTAATTCATTCTGAGAAAGTATTTTTTGTAATGTAATGTATAATGTAATTACAATGTAATTTAAAAAATAAAATATGTAAAAGAAATTGTTTTTAAAATGTAGTAAATCAGTATGAAAAAAATTAATATAAAAATTAATACATTTAAAAATTGTCATTTAAAAAACCTTTGAAATTCACTGAAAAACCTTAGGTTTCAGGCACGTTATAGTTACAAATTAGCATTTTAAAAACCTTTGAAATTCACTGAAAAAACCATAGGTTTCAGACACGTTATAGTTAGAAATTAGCATTTAAAAAACCTTTGAAATTCACTGAAAAAACCAGAGGTTTTAGGGACAGTTATAGTTAGTTGGACATTGCACTCGTACAAAACCCGTGAAATTCCCCCGTTATAGTTAGTTCAGCTAACTATAACTCGCGCCCCGCAATGCACTGCTGATGACGTCACATATTACATCACTCATGACATGGTCAGTGACATCACTGATGACATCACTGATGACATCTCAAATGACATCACTGATGACATCATCCACGTGATAATCTGATGCAGCTCCTCACACCCTAATATAACCTTTGATACACCCAATCTAAATTACAGAGTGCCATTCGCAAAACCATAGACACTCCAACACCAATAACTACATACCCACTCACTGATTCTTAGGTCTACACACACACATCCACTCACTCACCCGTACAGTCACTCATACTTATGGTCACTCAGTACAGGACTATCATATGCACTCTTACTCCTATATAGACACTCAAACACCGCCACTCATCCATAGAGGTACTCACACACCTAGTCAGTCATGCAAATAATTAAACACACTGCCATTTACTCACCTATACAGTTATACACACACCAGCTCACTTAATCATACAAATACTAGCACATTGTTACGCTCTTATACAATCACTGATACAAGCACACACTCATCCATACAGCCACTATCACAATCACTCACTCTCGCTTATAGCTATTTATATACTCCAATACACATATATACTGCCTTTCACATATTTAGTTACTCACACATGTACCACTGGGACATACATTCACTCACTAACACACTCTTACACACACTTACCCACCCATACAGTCTATCACAGATGCACTCTTGAAACCATCCACCCAGTGAATCACCCACTCACACATCTATGCACAGTCGCACACACCCCATCCACACAAACACTCAGGCACCCATACAGATACTCATAGAACCAATAAATAACCCATATAGACACTCATGTAGCTATTCGCAAATCCATGCATCCACTTACACACCAACAGACGGATACAGACATTCACACAGTTTAGGCACTAACCCATGCATTCAGTAAGATACGTTTAATCACTCACTTGTAGAGTCAGTCACGCACGTACTAAATCATCCATTCAGACACTTATACACCCACTCATTCTTCAATACGCCTTTCCCTATATATATTAAACATATTTAAACTTTACAGAAACACACAGTCACTGGATGATGTCATCAGTGATGTCATTTGAGATGTCATCAGTGATGTCATCAGTGATGTCACTGACCATGTCATGAGTGATGTAATATGTGACGTCATCAGCAGTGCATTGCGGGGCGCGAGTTATAGTTAGCTGAACTAACTATAACGGGGAATTTCACGGGTTTTGTACGAGTGCAATGTCCAACTAACTATAACTGTCCCTAAAACCTCTGGTTTTTTCAGTGAATTTCAAAGGTTTTTTAAATGCTAATTTCTAACTATAACGTGTCGGAAACCTATGGTTTTTTCAGTGAATTTCAAAGGTTTTTAAAATGCTAATTTGTAACTATAACGTGCCTGAAACCTACGGTTTTTTCAGTGAATTTCAAAGGTTTTTAAATGACAATTTTTAAATGTATTAATTTTTATATTAATTTTTTTATACTGATTTACTACATTTTTAGAAACAATTTCTTTTACATATTTTATTTTTTAAATTACATTGTAATTACATTATACATTACATTACAAAAATACTTTCTCAGAATGAATTACTTTAGTTTAAATACTTTGCACATAGGCAATAGACTTTTAAGTACAGTAGTTACAGTTGTTGCAATGGGCAACACATTTTCAAACACAATGCAACATTCAGCTCAATGTGAATTTCTAGTTAAATGCAATTAGTTACTTTATGGATTACTTTTTCTAACCACAGGACTGGATCCTAGATTCAGTCCTGGTACATCTCCTGTAAACAGTTGAGTAAAAGCGTTTTGGTTACAGTCGTGATTTTTAAGGAATATTATTGTATTTTAAAAGTTGACACTTAGAAACTTTTTCTCATAGAATCACCAATGTTATCCTATGGAAGGAAATTCACTTAGCAGGTAAAACTGTTATCGTTACTTTTTCTTACTCAGTGTTGGATCCTGGATCCAGCACTGGTGCATCTCCTGTAAACAGTTGAAAGAATGCGTTTAAGTCATACAGGCGATTTTTAAGGAATATTTGTAGTTTGTGAAAATCGACACTTTGAAACTTTTCTGCTGAAAACCAGACAATGGATTCCTATGGAAGAAAATATAAGTTACTGGTAAGTACGGTTAAAATTACTTTTCAGGACCAGTACTGGGCTGAAAGATACAGCACTGAGGTCTCTCCTTATAACAGGTGAGTAAATCGGAATTCGTATTTCGGCTGATTTTAGAGGAATATTTGTATGTTTCAAAAATCAACACTTAGAAACTTTTTCAGCAAAAAGCAGGCAATGATATCCTATGGAAGGAAATTCAAGTTACTGGTAAGTACGGTTAAAATTACTTTTGAGGATCAGTACTGGGCTGAAAGATGCAGCACTGAGGTCTCTCCTGATAACAGGTGAGTAAATCGGAATTCGTATTTCGGCTGATTTTAGAGGAATATTTTAAAGTTCCAAAACTCCACACTTAGAAGAATTTCCAAGTGAAACCAGTCAATGTTAGCCTATGAAGGAAATTCAAGTTACCGGTAAGTACGGTTAAAATTACTTTTCAGGACCAGTACTGGGCTGAAAGATGCAGCACTGAGGTCTCTCCTGATAGCAGGTGGGTAAATCGGAATTCGTATTTCGGCTGATTTTAGAGGAATATTTTAAAGTTCCAAAACTCCACACTTAGAAGAATTTCCAAGTGAAACCAGTCAATGTTAGCCTACGAAGGAAATTCAAGTTACCGGTAAGTACGGTTAAAATTACTTTTGAGGATCAGTACTGGGCTGAAAGATGCAGCACTGAGGTCTCTTCTGATAACAGGTGAGTAAATCGGAATTCGTATTTCGGCTGATTTTAGAGGAATATTTTAAAGTTCCAAAACTCCACACTTAGAAGAATTTCCAAGTGAAACCAGTCAATGTTAGCCTATGTAAGGAAATTCAAGTTACTGGTAAGTACGGTTAAAATTACTTTTCAGGACCAGTACTGGGCTGAAAGATGCAGCACTGAGGTCTCTCCTGATAACAGGTGAGTAAATCTGAATTCGGATTTCGGCTGATTTTAGAGGAATATTTGTATGTTTCAAAAATCAACACTTAGAAACTTTTTCAGCAAAAAGCAGTCAATGATATGCTATGGAAGGAAATTCAAGTTACTGGTAAGTACGGTTAAAATTACTTTTGAGGATCAGTACTGGGCTGAAAGATGCAGCACTGAGGTCTCTCCTGATAACAGGTGAGTAAATCGGAATTCGTATTTCGGCTGATTTTAGAGGAATATTTTAAAGTTCCAAAACTCCACACTTAGAAGAATTTCCAAGTGAAACCAGTCAATGTTAGCCTATGAAGGAAATTCAAGTTACCGGTAAGTACGGTTAAAATTACTTTTCAGGACCAGTACTGGGCTGAAAGATGCAGCACTGAGGTCTCTCCTGATAGCAGGTGAGTAAATCGGAATTCGTATTTCGGCTGATTTTAGAGGAATATTTTAAAGTTCCAAAACTCCACACTTAGAAGAATTTCCAAGTGAAACCAGTCAATGTTAGCCTATGAAGGAAATTCAAGTTACCGGTAAGTACGGTTAAAATTACTTTTGAGGATCAGTACTGGGCTGAAAGATGCAGCACTGAGGTCTCTCCTGATAACAGGTGAGTAAATCGGAATTCGTATTTCGGCTGATTTTAGAGGAATATTTTAAAGTTCCAAAACTCCACACTTAGAAGAATTTCCAAGTGAAACCAGTCAATGTTAGCCTATGAAGGAAATTCAAGTTACCGGTAAGTACGGTTAAAATTACTTTTGAGGATCAGTACTGGGCTGAAAGATGCAGCACTGAGGTCTCTCCTGATAACAGGTGAGTAAATCGGAATTCGGATTTCGGCTGATTTTAGAGGAATATTTGCACAATGGTGAAGGGAGGGGCGGGGCTGAGGTGACATCTGTGCAAACGCGCCCCGTGGTGCGTTTTAAGTTGGGGGATTAAGTCCCCTTGAATCATGAGGGTCCCTACGGGCCAACTAGCCCACCAGGAACCTCCAGTATGCGCCAGGGGCTGCGTTGCAGAGACATGTACAGAGGCCACACCCTTTTACACCTCTCTGCAACGCAGCTCTGTGGCGCTTTCTGGACGTACCTGTTGGGCTAATTGGCCCCCAGGGACCCTCAGGATTGAAGAGGATTTAATTCCCCATCTTAAAACGCGCCACGGGGCCTGTTTGCACACATGTCACCTGAAGCCCCGCCCCTCCCTTCACCACTGTGCAAACGCGCCCCGTGGCGCGTTTTAAGACGGGGATTAACTCCCTTGAATCCTGAGGGTCCCTGGGGTGCAACTAGCCCACCATATACCTCCAAAAGCGCCATAGAGCTGCGTTGCAGAGAGGTGTAAAAGGGCGTGGCCTCTGTACACCTCTCTGCAAGGCAGCTCCCTGGCGCATACTGGAGGTTCCTGGTGGGCTAGTTGGCCCTCAGGGACCCCCAGTATTCAAGGGGAATTGTTCCCTCTGCAAACGCGCCAGGGGCGCGTTTGCAGAGTGGTGAAGGAAGGGGCGGGGCCTGCGGTCCCGATCGGTTTTTTTGTTGTTGTTTTTTTGTTTTTTTGGGGAGGGGGGCCACGTGGCCCCCTCCCGGGCCACTACTTGCCCCGGGACCCCATCCCCCGGGGCTGGCCCTCTCGTTGGGGACTGTGGGGGTCCCCAATCCCCCACAGTCCCGCCGGCTCCCCGTGTCCTACGGGAGCCGGCATTGCTTTACACATGGGGAGCAGCTAACATGCTGCTCCCCATGTGTAAAGCTATCGGCTTTGGATATTGGAAGAGAGAGCAGGTTTCCTGCTCTCTCTTCCAATATCCAAAGCAGTTTGCAATGACAGGACGGGAGCCGCGAGGCTCCCGTCCTGCCATAGCAAACTACAGTGTCCCGGGGTAGGCACCCCGGGACACTGCAGGAGCCGGCCCTGGGGGTAGTGGTCCCCAGGGCCATCAAGGGCTCCAGGAGGGGGCCGCGCGGCCCCCTCCCATTCAGTGCACAGCCCCGGGGAGGTGGTGGTCCCTGGGGCTCTGGGGTCCAAAACGGACCCCCATTGTAATTTTTCTTAGTGCCCCGGGAGGTGGTGGTCCCGGGGCATGTGGGGGCTGGAGCCCCCACACAGGTTTTTAATTAAAAAAGAAGCCCCGGGGAGGTGGTGGTCCTCGGGGCTGCGGGAGGGCTCAGAGCCCTCCCGCACCATTCTACATAAAGCCCCGGGGGTGGTGGTCCCCGGGCTTGGGGGCCCTTAGAGGCCCCCACACATAAAATTAACCCCCCCAGCATGCCCCCGGGACTTGGCCCACCCGGGGCCAATTAACATCGAAGCGCGGGAGACCGCGCTTCGATTTTTTTTTTCGGCAGGGTTCGCGCTCCCTGAGCGCATCCTGCCGATTTTTAAAAAAATTTTTTTGCCCAGGGGTCCTTGTGGGACCCCCTTAGCAGACCTAGGGGTCAGGGTGTTTCTACCCTGCCCCCTTTGTGCGCTTTGCGCACTTGTTTCTGTCCCTCGGTTCTACCGAGGGATAAAATGGCTGCCAACACTTCCTGATTTGGAGTGTTGACAGCCAATTAACATAAAGCTCGTGCTCGGGAGGATCCGCGGCCCTAGATATATCTATCTTTTTTACTTTTCATTTTCTCAGCAACTACTGAACGGATTTACACCATTTAACAAAAGGGTTCTTTCTGAACCAAGAACTACCTCTTTGCCAAATTTGGTGTAGTTCCGTTCAGCAGTTCGGGCTGTAGCCGTGTCTAAAGTTTCCTATGGAAAATTGCATGGGGAAAACGCGTTTTGGGACCCCCTTTTTCTCGGCCCCCGCTTGACGAATCCCCGAGACTTTCAGGGTAGGAGCGGACCGGAGCGCCCCACAAAGTTTGAAAATTTTGCGAAGATACGTCAACCGGCAAGAGAGTTATTTCAAATAGAATGTCGCGGATTTCCTATGGATAATAGGTTGTAACTATAACTATCTACTGGCGACCGCCAGTAGATAATATATATATATATATATATATATATATATATATATATATATATATATATATATATATATATATATATATATATATATCTTTACGAGAGCCTGTTACCCTTGCCTCAGTCCTTTAGTACATCTAAGACCGGCTCCTCATCCTCAGATTCCCATCCCAAATACATCATCTGCGTAAAGTAAAAGAATTTGCTCATTCAGGCCTATCTTTATCCCTCAACTCTCAGTCCCTAATCTATAACTTGCAGCCAGTGGCTTCATGACCAGGGCAAACAGGAGTGAGCAGAGGAAGCACCCCTGCCACACCCCTCGTCCAAGTGACCAGGTTGCTGAGATGACCTTATCCATCTTAACTCTTGCTGCCAATTGATCGTACAGGAGACAGATTCATCCAAGAATCCTATCCCAAACAGCATTAGCTCCGGAACTGTGAATAACTATTCTCATCTCAAGGTGTTGAAGGCACTCTGTACATCTATTTACACCACTGCAGGCAACAGCACTGCCAAGGGACATTCCTCCAGAACATGGAGAAGATGCCAAACGTTACCTCTTGGGTATGAAACCCATCTGATCAGGATGAACAAGTTCTAACATCAAAGAGGTCAACTTACTAGCTATGATTTTAGACACTATTCTTTAGTCACGGTTAGGCTTTGAAAGGGGGCAATATGCCTTGGGCAATAATAAATCCTGTCTGTCTTTGAAATAGTCACTAACATTGCGCCCCTTGTGCACTCTGGCAGCCCCTCAATATTGCATGCTGCCTCATACCTTTTCTGCAACTTGGGATCCAGAGCCATGGCATATGAGGAATAGAATTCTGTTGGCTGTCTATCCGCACATAGAGTTTTACCAGCACCCATCCCCCTAATGGCGACTATTATCTCCTCTACGCTGAGCCTCCAGGTTTGCCACCTGCACCTCATTCCGTTTATCAAATCCTGCAGCCCTCACATATTCTACCATAACATTTTTCTCATCTTAATTTGGACATTGATATAAGGAACAAAAATTACCAGTCAACAGCACATTAATCTGATCTTGTGTGGTCATTATATGCTCCTCCTTCATCTTTCAATATTGTGATTTGCCCATGTCCCTGCTCATTACGTAGCAAGCAACCACATTAGCATGTGGTCAGTTTTTTTCTCCCTCGGCAGACTCCCTGGCAGACACTTCCCTGTAATCCAATTTTTACAGGCTATGTGTCAACTTGTGATGTCCCTGTCAATGATTCTAAACTCTGTGCACCCACTGCCTCTTCTCTATCAAGATTGCATAGCTTCTCTACCAAGATTGGCACAGGGTAATCTGCATTAGTGGATCTTAGGAGGCAAAGTGCAGCAGGGGCACACAGGGTGGTGTGCCTGACATGAGTATTGGTGATTTGCTAAAGGGCTGATCAGAGCACTTGGTGCTGTGCATCAGGAGAGCATTAGGTGATGTACATGAGGGCAGCACTATATGTTGTGCATCTTCAATACTGGCTATTTTTCAACACTGCTTTCACCCCATGGGTAGCCGCAATGCATATACCACGTATGTATGCCTTTCAGAAAGTCCCACTCAGTACAAGCATCATCTGTTGAGGCTTAATTCAACTAAAAAATTGCTGGACATGCAACCTTACTGTTTCCTGAAACACCCTGTCTTCCAGTGTCTCAAATCTCAGTTTCCAACTCTGGATGCAGGGTCTATTGTGTCCCAATATTTATTCAGCCACTGCTGGACCATGATCGGAAATTGTTCTGGTCAAGTGGTCCACCCGTATTGGAGACCCTGCTAAGTGTTCAAGATGCTGCAGCAGCTCCAGCATGGAGTACAGCTTATGCACCTGTGAGTAGTGTGTGTGGCTCCTAAGCATCGGGTTCCAACAAACATCTTGCCACAAGCAATTCAGCCAGGCAGCCAGTGGATCTGAGGCTCACCCAGTATGCTTAAATGGAAACGACAGGAGCGATCTATTCACGACTTTGTTAGGTACACTATTAAAATCACATCCCCTATCTGCGCTTGCAGTGATTGCAGAAATTCCCCTTGATCAGAGTTGGGGGCATATCAAGGTGAGACCAGTGCCTTCTTTGCAGTATTCAGTGCAAAACAGTTGACACTTCCAGACATCATCAGGTAGGTCTCTTACAGACAAGCCACATCTACTCTGTGTCTATGTAAAGTAGCATAAATCTTATGTCTTTGGGACAGGTTTCCCATTCCATGCAAATACCAAGTTTAGAATTTGTACCTATTAATGCTGGAGATGCAGTTAGATTTACATACACAAACAACAGCGGAGAAGAGATCTCACTTAACTATAACTTTGGTTCAGTACATGCATAGGCAGTGTTGCTAACATGTGCATTCATTACAGACCTCCATTGCTGCAGTATGTACATTCCTGCGTGTATCAGTTTTGTTAACAACTTATGCATAACTATATCAGTTTTGTTAACAACTTAAGCATAACTAATAGATATTGTTTGAACAGTACCATAAACAAAGAGCTGAAGATTCGAATTGCAGTCAACAAAAGTGCAAAATAATAGTCATCCTCACACACTCTCCACGTCCGAAGGTCCACCAAGAGGTTCAAGTTGCACTTCTCCCCACTTGGTTAACTCTTCTATTATCCTCATCTGTTTATTCTTGACTTGCTTTGATGTTGGTTTGTGTTCTGCTGCTCCTTTGGTCTAGGTGTTCTTCCTTTTGGGTGCCAGGAGCCCTTGAGGCAGATCCAGATTGACTTTTCATTCTACTGCCAGTTTTTTTACCCATGCTGCTATCTCTGCAGCTACTGCTGCAGCTCTTGCACTGTGGGTCTTGTGGTTGCTGGAACTAATTCCACATCCATGACCCTCTCAAAACGTTGATTCTCAACAGCCCTAAGCAAACTCAAATCAACAGCTACCCCATAAGTCTTTGCTTCTAATTCCTCATGGGACACTGCAATGGCTTCTAGGATTGCATAAAATGTATTTGCAATCTCAGGATTCTTCATCAAAGGTTGTTTGTCAAGTCTGACAATGTGCCAGAATGCAGGCACTCCACCCGTGTGTGAGAGGCTCCATCTTGCCTCTCTAGTGCATGCAGAACACTTTAGGATTTACCCATCGTTCTCCAAGTTCATCACACTCCCGCTTAGACACCTGCCCCATGGCTCCGATACTCTTTACAGCCTCAATCACCACAACCAACATGTCCTTTACACTACCAGCAATCAGAGAGGAGGATCAGTGAGCACCCAGATATTTTGCATTGGACCACCCATTCATCCTCTCAGAGCGAGGAGGGGAGTGATGGCCACAACACCAGAGGAACTGGGATTGTATAAAGCCAGGCCTTCAAAGGGCAGCCATGTGCATCAGCTCATGTTCAATGTGCCTTAGGTGCTCCATGCATTCAGAGTTGACAGGTTCAGATGAGGCTCCACAGGTCCAGTGAGGAGGGAGTGCCACAATCAGCAAATTGGTCTAGGGGCAAAGATGGTGGGCGAGATCTCTCAGTCACAGGTTGTTGTGTTCTCTGTGCCCCAAGCACTTCATGCTTTTTCCGATTACAACTTCAATTTGGGCGTTGCACTTCGAAATAAGGCAGGGGGGTGCCATAGTCAGAAAGATACTCTAGGAGCAAAGGCAAGTGAGACCCCTCCACCACAGGCCACAGTGCAACTCACAGCTACTAAATATAGAAAAGGGAGAAAGTGCTTCCTTCTCTGGCTCCACAAGCGTCCACTCCAGTGGACCGCACCGCTCTTGCATGGGTCCTGGAGCAGGTTCACCCACCTCTGTAGCAGCTTGCCAGAGCCCCCCTAACGGCCCCATTCATTTCAGTCCTGAACAGGGAGGGGAAGGCCTCAGATCATAGCCACGCCTGTCCCACAAAAAATGGCTCTGCAGTCTGTAACCAAGCTGCAGCTTCCTCCAATCGTTGGCCGGCACCCAGGGACATTTTGCCACTCCAAACACGCTCTTCTGGCAATTGAGAGGCTTGTATCACTGCCGGGCATGGACTGATCATAGGATAACATCCACTGGAATGGTAACCCAGTCCGACACATCTAGTCGGCTATGTTGGAAAAGCCACATTCCAAAATTATGTTTTGTTTGACAATTTTGTACATTTCATTTCCTGTGCTCCACTCAATTTTTTTCTTTAGCTATTTCAAACCAAGTTATGCTGTGTTATGTTATTTAGAGAATGCACATTTACCACGTTCATGGTGCTATCTGGTGAAGAACTGTGGATAAAGAGACAAATAGAAAACATAGTTTTTAAAGAGCCAAGTCTTTAATGTGCATCTGAACTGGAGGATAATGGACTAAGCTTTAAGGTTGTGAGTAATAAATTACGCAACTTTGGTGCACAAAAGGAAAAACGACACCCTCCTGTCCTTGGAACCCTGAGCGTGTTATTAGAGGATGAGAGTAGCGTGAGAATTGGAAAATGTCTCACCACACTCTGAGCTATGAAGGTAGGAGTGAAAGGCTTTACGAGCAATGCACAGGGATTTAAACTATTGCCTTCTAGCCATGAGAAGCCAGTGTAGCCTTTGGAGCAAAGGAAGTGCGGATGTAAATCTAGAGTCGTTTCAAAGTAACTTCAGGGCAGCATTTTCTACCACCTGTAAGGTTTTCAGTTGATAAGTGGGCAAGCCGTGATAAATCACATTGTCATAGTCCAGTCTAGGGCCAATAGTGGCAACACATGCAGCTTTTTTCCCTCTTCTGTCAGATAGAGAAGTTTCCTATCTGTTCTCAAATGAATGAATCATCAGGACGTAACTGTGAAAATCTAATTGTCAATGGTTAAAGAGCAATTAAGTTTGATTCCCAAGCTCTACACCACAGGTGAGGGAATAGGGAGCAATCCTACTGCTAAATTGCAGTGCGAGCTGCATTTTTCCCGCCCTTTGGTGGAATTTCACCGAATCTCGCAGAGTTTTTCTGTAACTCAGCAAGTTCTGTCCACCTCTAGTTTTAGTGCATTGATGTGTCCCTAATCCAGGTTAATTCGTAGATCGCCCAAACTAAATAGCAGGACAGATTCAGTGTTATGTGCAGGAAGGAAATCACCTTGAGCTTGAGCATGATCCGGGAAATTTGACACATGTAGATGATTTGATAACATATCGGCCACAAATGTTTCAATGATTGGCAATAACTTTTTGTGCTGTAAGGATCAGTACCAGTTTCTTCTAATAAAGACATCACTTTAACTTCTATAAAGAAACTGGGAATAATACTTTATTAAAGGCAAAGATTGACTACAACAAGCAAAGGGTCCACAATCGTAATAGTTAACTGATGAAAAATCTGAGGGCTACAAGGTTCCAATAGGGAGACCAACTTTACTTTAGCTATTATGGAAAGTACATCTTCCCTTAATATCTGTTCTAAGGTAGATCATTTAACAGGGTTTATTTCTAAGTCATCAGTGACAGGAGGATGATCCTTTGTTGATATCTGCACCAATATTGCTAACGTTTTCCACAAAATAAGAGCTACATTGTTCACAGAACTCTTGTGATGGCGTTCACTTCTGTTCTGGAGCTTGTTCATTGTACTGCTTACATGAAAACTTTTCCAGCAGCCATGTTACATCAGACAGTCAAGACAAAGATTGGAATTTGGCTTGGTGAAACAATCTTTAGACTGAAAAAGAGTGCTATTAAAATATTACATCAGGATCATGAAGGCGTCGGACAACTCACTAATGGCATACCTGGAATATATCTTTGAGACTTTGGATAATCTATGGCATCGTCACCTGCAGGACGCCATTGTGTCACTTCACATAGAGGTAACAGCTTGGAAAAAAGCAATAAACAGACAACTGAGGGAAATCTCAAGGTACCAGAACCCAAGGTCACTAAATAACTCGGCAATCCTACTTCCTCTAAATAGATCCTATTTGGTGGGGAAGCCGCAACCATATCTATTGGAAACTGTAAACAGGCAGACCCGCAGGTTGATCCTGTATTTGCAGCTTTTACGATTACCTGTGAAAGACTTTAACCCTGTTTGGGCCGGTCAAGGAGGAGCCAAGGAATGCAAACTATAAACATGAATAATGTCTGCACCTACTGTACTGCTGCCCGAAATTAGATGCATCTAGGAGGCAACTGTTGAAGCTGATTTTTTTGGCTCAAGGGCCCAGCAGATGTCAGGAAGCTTCTACACTCGGCTTTACGCAGTCTGCCCCATGGGTCCTGTCAAGATGTGGAAAATGTGTCAAAGAGCTTAGGTCCTTGCTTCACCCACAAGTTCTTGCTACACCCACACAAAAGAAATTTGAAACGCTGATAACTCACTATTTAATCAAACCAGGGTGATCGCCCGCCCCGGGGTGGCCAAGGCCAATCAAATTGGGTTTGCTTGTGCCCATAGACATGCACAATCAGGGCCACATGCAGAAATGGTAAGAATGAAGCCCGGACCGATGGGTCTGGCTGTTTGAGCATAAAAAGGGCAACTAACCGCAGAATGGTATAGGTATAAACGGCTGTCAATACATTTTGATGAAACTGCTAGCTTTGATACACATGGACAGAACATCAGCACCACTATCCCACCTAGCTTAAGTGCAAGGGGCTGTAGAAAGCTACTTTTTAGCATAGCAACCCATTACGTCTAATCACTCCCATTCTTACATGACTAAAGACTCTAAAAGGGTACGATTGCAACTTTGTCTCGCATTTTTATCACCTGAAGTAAGGTTTTAGCAATTCCCTGCATTTATTATGGCACTTTGGTAAAATATTTTATTAACTCCCCAAGTGAAAAGTCAATCAATATTAGCAAAGGTCTGTGGAGTGGGTCTACACTCTAATTTTTAAGCACGTTCTTAGGAAGCTCTGCAATTTAATAAGGAACTCTTGATAATACATGTAATTAGTTCCTTGTATAGGAAAACCACCCTGTCTTATGTCAAGAACCTCATTAGCACTTTTGCATCTCAATATAGCGAGGGCCATGTGGCTCAGATGTCACCAAATTGAGCTTTCTCCCGAATGAAAATCCGCGATCCAGGGGGAAGGAGCAGTTATGATTTTTATACTGGAAACAAACACCGTTACTGCTTTAAGAGGTTATTTGAACTTTTCTCTCATGTAAAGCAATTTTACTGTTATTAATGTGTTTTATTGCTCTTGTCTGCATGTTGTTACGGTATTTATTAACTAAACAATAAACAATTCCTAGTCATAGTCATAGAGTCAAACTGGGGGTCATGGAAGAGATGTCTGAGAGCTCCCTCAATCCTAAAGATGTCTTTCTACTTGTTTGTGGTTTAACTAATTCTGCAATAATAGTATTTTTTCTAGCTAAGTAAATCCATTTTTCATAATGAGCAATTTTTTTTAACTCTGAGTTTCAGGGATCAGGTTTGAGGTGATTAAGCACACATCTGAAGATCAAAGGAGAATGCTGGTCAGCTGCCATCAGTAATCCCTTAAGGAAGAGCCTGCATTGTGATTCAGCACAGTTTTGTTGAATAATGCTGGATTCATTGAGTCATTTCAGTCATGTCACCATAAGAAGGAAACATGTAAGTAGACATTGAGTCAACCGATAGGGATTCGATTTCTTTCCCAGGTCCATCACAACTGGAAAACCTTTTTTTGGCTAGATTCACTTAGAGTTGGGCGGGTGCTCAAATCGCGGTACACAGTTATGTGCTACATTTGCAACCCTTTTTAATGGTAAGTAAAACGACATAATGCTTTGCTCTGCGCCACGTGGGCACTCCTGTGAAAATGCTAGTAAATAACACCCTTTCTTTGACTTGTGACATAAGTTCATACAGTGCACTCTACAAAAGGCTGTTCTACTCATTGTTTTCCATTACATCGGGGTGTGTTGTATTTTCTTGGTAAGACAATGTGCCTCATGCAAGACATTGTTCTAATGGTACTAACCTCAGACTATTAACTAGCTGGACATTGATAAGTATGCACTCCGCACTCAATAGTAAAGGCGCATCTTCATATTGATTGCTACCAAGACAATAACTTTGTACCACTCCCAAATCACCTGAACAATAAAAGCTATATACTGAATGCTGAAGAATATGGAGCAGAGGCAACTATCCATTTCTAAAGAATGATGCTGGCACCTCACCCCAGTCTTCTTTTATCTAAAAAGGATTTAGGATATGCATTCTATAAGCGAAAATAAAAAAATCTCAAACCACTGAAGATTGTGATGACCTAATGGCGTTCCTTTCAGCTCTATGTGCTGTGTTGCTTCCCACCTGACATTTATGAAAACTTATGGCAAATACCTTTTGCACTCATATGCAACTTTTAATCCATTTCGAATCATCATCCAAATTGCCATGATATTCTGTTCTCATCCAATCAATTGTTTTGCAGCGTTTGTTGTAGATTGATTAGGAAGAGCCATTTTATGACCCATAAAATAATGAATTACAGAAATTTGCTTGGAAATTTAACAGACATCTCGTGAGTACCTAATCTATACTCTATGCCATATCTTCGTTGCTGTCATACGGTATAAACAGGACAAAAACAAGACCCCTACTGATATTAAAAAAAAAACATTAAAAAAAACTTTAAAACGTGTCTAAGAGAACAAGTAAAGGGCATTTCACGTGTTTTTTCTTACTGTAGCATGGCATAGATTGTTAAATAGCCCATGGTGGCATACTGCACAAATGAGAAAAGTGTATTCGGCATTACCGAAAAACGCAAGAAATGCTAGATACGCATTGGACTATAATAGGGTAATATGTCTAGTAGAACGTGGAAAGCGGACATCACTTACGATAAATGCAAATTCACTTTTGAAACAGTTTTTCCTTTTTGAAAGAGACATGGCATGCTGCGGTAGTGATGAAACATGAGAAACAACTATCTACAAAAATTAATGAGAATGCTCACAGTATTCTAAGAATTTACAGTGCTAATTAAGTAGGCAAGGAATTCACGGTGAACACATTATACTTTTGCAAAATGTGTGCTATGTTCGTGATGCTAATAGCATGAATTAGGCCTTCTGTGAAGCTAAGCCAGCAGCATGGAATTAAGTATTATGTTGCAATTATAGGTTATCATGAACAGCGCATTCCAATGACAAACCCATTTTTGCAATCTGCGGGTCTCATTTATTTTTTTCAAATCAGTCCTCGACAGTCTAAGAGAGAGTAAAATCCAATGTTAGGATGAACACGTTTTCCAAATTATTGGATGGCATACATTTTTAGTACCTTTAAGCCAGCAACACGAAGATGGTGGACACCAACATGTCAATCACGTCACCACAGCATTCATTGATAGAAGGCAGTGAGGCATACATATGCGTTATCTTTTGGTTTGAGCAAACCATGCATTATATTTGTGTGGGCTTGGCATGTCCTTTATACATTTTGAGTAGACTCGAGATAAATTTTTATTATGCTGGCAAAATTTGCGTAATTCCCTAATTTTGCAGAAGTGAAACATCCACGAAATTTCTTGACATTTCACATTAAAGACAATATCTCAGAAAGAGATTTTTTTTGTTTGAACTAGTCTCCAGCTGCTATCGCCTGAGACTTTTATACCCAAAGTGTGTGCTGGCGTGAAAAAAATCACATGAGAAAACATCAAACCATATTTCACTATAAAAGTTTAATTTAGCAAATTGTTTATAGTATTTCGCAAAACGTCGCTGGAAATAATTAAAATGTCACAGGTCATTCATTTTGAGCAGGAGAAGTGCAGTGTAAAATATTTATTTTGAGGCTACTGATGGACTAAAACTGTTCACCCTGTACCATATATAATGTTCTTAATTCTCTCTTGAGGAACATCTTGGTGAGCACCTGGCTGTACAAAACGTTTTCGTCTCGCCAGGAGAATTTACATGTGATGAGGGCAAAGCGTGGGCGTGTACCTCTGGCAAGTTATTTTGAAATAGGAATTGGGATGTTCACATTTTCTGGAAAAAAGGAGTGGTCCATGTCTATATTACAGTAATTATATTAGTTTTCCTATGTGTTCCTTCATGGAGTTTGAAGCTCAATGCTCTATTGACTGACAGCTTTCAACCTTTAGAAGTTGTAAACTCCAGCTTCCACTGGCAGTTTATTTCCTGTTGGTTGTGGAATCTCCCAGACATGCTTGTGCCTTTCTGCGGTGTGCACAAAACTGCTGGCTGCATCTACCTACTAATCAGCGCCTGACCTCAGTTCAGACAGTATTCTCATCCTCATTACCATCCTCAGGCCAATGTTTAAGCATGTTGATTGTAAACTATTTCACTGTTTCATTCTCTGTGACCACAATCTCCACAAAGAGTTTCTGAGACTGTGGTGGTCATAGATGTTTGCACAGGGCCAGATGCCAAAGATATAGACTGACTTGTGAATTGAATAGGGACCCAGAGTCAGCCGCTGGATGCTCCAACTGGGTTTCTTGAACAGGTCTCTGGAGAAAGCGCAAACCCTCTAAGCTGAAGTGGTGCCATGAATTGTAATTCTACCTGCTACCTTGCTCTAGTGCTCCCTCTTATCAGGGAGCTGACCAGGGGTTGAGCTACACATCCATACAGTGCAGTAGCTGTACCCCAATGGTGGCTCCTTAATGGTCTCTAATGGTTGACTGCAAACAGAACTCAGCACTTAGAAAGAGCCAGTAACAAGTGGAAAAATCCAGCATAACAGAAAAGAGAGGCAAAGAGAACAAACGGTGTGAAGAATGGAGGGGTAGAGGAGAAAGGACTTGATGAGGTGGCTCACATCAGGGGTGTTGAATGTCCGGAATCTGTATCTAGAGCAGTGGTATTCAAACTTTTAAGTACTGCGGCCCCCTGTGGACGAAAAAAAAATCATCGCCCCCGCCCAAAAATTTTCACAACTATTCTATTAAATCGGCAATGTTTAAATAGGTCTAGACTTATTTAAACATTGCAGTTAAGTTCTATTATCATTTTAAAAACAGAATCAAATGCATAATTGCCAAACTTACTGTTCTGGTCGGGCAGGCCTTAATAACTGTAAAAGTATCCACAGTGTTATTTATTAGAAATGGAGGTGGGGGATTTGGAGACCCTTCCCTTTTGATACCTTCCCCCACCCAGAATATAAATGACAAAAGATGTTAGTGATGGCCATTTACAGAGCGGCTTACTGCCACTCATTTTTATTCAGCTGAAAACAAAGCAGTTATCAGCATAATACTTCTTTTGGCTATAGCCTGGCGCCACCCCCCCCCCTCGGAATCACTTGAGGGCCTATAGGGGGGGCCGCCCCCCAGTTTGAAGACCCCTGATCTAGAGTGAACATTGGAGATAAATGAAACATGCTATTTATTCGAAGGAGTATACTTAGAGGTTGACATAGATATTGAAGTATAGATCATATGTCTCCCAGTCCATTCCTTTCTGATTATCTTGTATAATTATTCCTGTATGCAAACCTTTAACATTATATTGGATGGAAAAACTACAAAGGAGGGTTTTATAATTTGTTTGTTCTCAGGGTTGGTCACAAGGATCCTTTACGTCGATTTCAAGTAATACATAAATAATTATTAATTTGTGATGTTTAAACCTTTGAACTTCAAGGCTGTGAAGCGTCCTTCTTTACAATTTGGCGACGAGGCTGGGATTTGCTTGATGAGGATTGGAGGTGTTGAAATCAATATTTATGCTGATTCAGGCTCACCTTACACAATAATTAATGAAGAGGTGTGGAAAAACAACTTTGTGAACCCCATCTGAGAAAACTTGCTACCCACAAACATTAGGCCAGAAAGATTCACTGGTGAAAAAATTTAAATGTTAGGTTACAGGTCATTACTCTTCAGATTTAAGAATAGAGAGAGTCAAGGAAATTTGTACATCACTATGATTGTAGATGATGGGGAGGAAATAGGCAAGGTAATGTTAGGAAAATGTCCTAATGTATTTTCAGGTAAAATTGGCAATCTTACAAACTTTGAACATTGTATCATCCTTAAGGAGACTGCGCAACCGAAAATGCATAAAGCTAGGAATAATCCGATGTTATTAAAGGATGAGATACAAAAAGAGTTGGATAAATTGTTACAGGCAGGGATTATTGAAGAAATTGAGGCAGCGGAATGGTTTTCTCCGGTCATGATCGACCGACGAAGTAATGGCAAAATCAGGTTATGCATCGACTTACGCTACCTAAATAATAACATTGTTATTAACAAATTTCCCTTACCAAAAATATTGGAAATGCTTGCTTCTGTGGATAGTGCTTGTTGGTTTACTTCCTTAGACTTATCTGCTGCGTATCACCAAATTTCTTTACAAGATAACTGTAAAAAATACACTGCATTCATCACACCCATGGGGTGTTTTCAGTACAAAAGAATGCCTTTTGGGTTGGCGTCTGCAGCTGCAGTCTTTCAGAGATTGATGCACCAACTCTTTGGCAAGATTAAAAATGCTAAAGGCTTCCAGGACGACATCTTAGTATATGGAAAGTCCGAAAAAGAGCATGATTTAACTCTAAATTCTGTGTTAGAAATTTTGAATGACAGGAATCTCACTGTTGAGTATTCTAAATGGAAGTTTGCAAAAAGTTCAGTTTCCTACCTGGGGCATGTATTAAGTGAGAAAGGAATTTATCCTAAACCAGAGTTAATTGAGGCCATTACTAAAGCACCAGCTCCCTCCAACAAGGAGGAATTAAGATCTTTTTTGGGCCTCGCAGAGTTTTACTCCAAGTTTCTTAAGGGGGTTTCTAGCAAAATTTACAATGTAAGACAATTGTTAAGACAAAAGAATACATTTTGTTGGGCTTCTTTGTGTCAACAAGAATTTGAGCAGGTCAAAAAGACATTGCTAATGCCCCTTCCTTAAAAATTTCGATCCAGATCTCGAAAATGTTGTCACGGTAGATGCAAGAAATAAAGGGTTAGGGTATGTTAATACAGAAGGATTCCAAAGGACTTGAAAGGACCATTGCTTTTGCCTCAAGGGCCCTGTCACCCACAGAAGAAAAGTTTTCTGTAATAGAAAAGGAAACCTTAGCGTGTATTTAGGCTCTAGAACATTTTAGACCATTTGTGTGGGGTAAAGCATGTGTGGTGAGGACAGATCACCAACCTCTTGTCAAGTTGCTGACCACTGAGGGAATGTTCAGTGCGTCAGCTAGAATAGCTAGGATGTCCATGAGACTTCAGGACTTCATTTATTCTGTGGAATATGTCCCAGGTAGGAGCAATGTTACTGCTGATTTCCTTTCCAGAATGCCTTCGGATATAAAAGAAAGTGAGGAATCTGAATAGGAAGATTTTAGAATAGCATATATTTTTGATCAAGGAATAGCTTGTATTAAGAAAGAAGAATGTATTGAGGAATGTGCTCGTGACCCTGTGTTAGTGAAACTAGGGGCGTACATTAGATCTGGTTTACCAAGTAAATCTAACCTTACTGAAGAGTTAAAGCAGTTTTGAGAGGTAAGAAGTGAATTGGTGGTCGAGGATAATATAACAAAAGGGGAGAGAGAGTAATTCCTCCAAAAAATCTTAAAAAGAAAGTGGTCACTCTATGTCATGAAGGACATTCGGGGATTGTCAAAACCAAACAGAAGGTTAAACAGTGGTTTTGTTGGCCTGGATTAGATTTATATGTGGAAAGATATGCAAGAGATTGTATTGCTTTTGCCAATTCTGACAAGTCATTAAGAACATTAAAACCTAGCATGTGCGAGCCTATTGTTCCGAATTGTCCTTGGGAAACCGTGGCCATAGACATCACAGGCCCCATTGGAGAGAATCAGAAGTGTGTTATACCTTTAATTGATATTTTTCCCAGATGGCCAGTCATTAAAATTGTAGAGAGAGTAGATTCTGATGCTGTTTTGAAATTCTTGGATGAGGTTTTTCTTAATGAAGATATTCCCAAACAAGTAATTAGTGACAATGACGTACAATTTACTTCTGGTAAGGATTATGTTGCCAAGGTGGGGATTAAGCATAAGACTACATCCCTTTATAATCCCAGTGGCAATGGTATGATTGAACGCTTCAACAGGGTGATCAAGAATGCAGTACAACTGGCCATGAAGAACAAGGAAAATTGGGAGATTCAAGTGGTTAAGGCGGTATGGGCGTACAGAACATCTACTCATGATGCTTTAGGCATGTCGCCTTTTGTAGTCATGAGAGGCAGGGAAGCCAGAACAAAAGCTATCCCGGATTGGCTTTTACATCCTGTGACTAATAACATTTCCATGGAAGAAATCAGAAAGAAAATTGTGGAGACTCATTTGAAGTATAAGGAGCAATACGATTTGAGGGTGAATTCTAAGGATACTGAAGTGGAAGTAGGTATGGTGGTGAAAGTGAGGAAACCAGGTAAAGTTAAGAAGGGTGAAAGTCAATTTTCCGAACCTTTAACTGTTGTTAAGGTTTTACGCAATGCTCTTATGTTGAGTGCTGGCAAGGTTTGGAATTTAAAAAGGATTGATGTTGTCAACCAAGCAATGGTGAAGGATCAAGAGTTACCGAAGTAGGGAGTATATCTGGACCAGTTGGGGGTTGACATCATTAGTGAGAGTAATGTAGAGAACAATATGGAAGGTGGTGTAAGAGAAGGAAGTGAAGCAAGTGTGGAAAGACAAGATGTGGAGGAAGGTTTTCAGGATGTGGAAGAAAGTATTGAAGCCAGTTGTAGCAATATTTCTTCTGAAGTGAGAAGTGAGAGACCATCTGAGGTTGGTAAACGAGTAAGGAGCAAACCCAAATGGTTATCAGACTACGATTGTGATCCTGATTTTTCTTTCTTTTTTTTTTGTTCTGTTGTTTTGTTAGAGTATAAGAAGTATCTTTTCCTTGTAATTTTTGTAAAACGGGGGAAGATGTGTTATGTATGGTCTTGCACATGTTATTACTTCAATGTGCATGCTCGTGCCGTTCCCTGGTTACCACTAGGGAATTCTAGATTGTGCGGACAACTGTTCCAGGAGCCGACTGAGAAAGAGTGTAACTGAAGGTGTCCCTCTCCCACTTTACTTGTGGTGCTTTCAGCAGAATTAAACCTTTGAACTTCAATGCTGTGAAGCGTCCTTCTTTACAAACAGTCACAGTAGTGGGAACATTTGTTTGTCGTCATGGCAAGTAACCAAATACCTTTTCCCACCCCAAACTTGATGTGCATAAGGAGCATAATTCCAATGTATCCTATAATTGTTAACCCCTTAAAAGCTGCCCCCTCCCCCTCCAGTGCTGAGCTCTTCTTTAGCTATTTAGGCTTTTCAGCGGTTAAGCCTCCTTACCTTTTTGTGCACATAAAGTTGAAAGATCACACTGCACCAAATCTCTGATTCTCCTTTAATTAAGAAGCAGATAATATGTACGACCAACCCTGGCAAGTTCAGACAGCAACTGCCAGTACAATATTCCAATTCTAAACATTCTATGTTCAACTTGCTATGTCACAACCCAGAGGGGTTGCTAAGCTACATACCAACCCATTAACTAATACATTTATATGTAACAAATGTATCCATGCCAAATTTGCGCCCTTTTTCCCATCTTCCTAGGGATTCTAAAGGTACCCTGGGTTTGTGGATTTCCCTTGAGGGGACTGAGAAAACAGTCGAAATTAAGCTATATTTTGAGTTTTGGGGGAAAAATAGGGAAAAAGTGCTTTGCAAAAAAGTGTTAGATTTTTTCCTAAACATGGCATCAACAGAATGTTTGCTGTGCTAAAGGGACCATCTTCTCAGCTTTCAGGAACATGAAGAGTTGAAACAAGAAGCCTAATTTTTAACTACAGTTTTGCCATTTTTCTTATTTTTTGTGCTTTCAACCTACTTCCAGTTTGTGGTGAAAACCAGTGTGAAACCCATGGATGATCCAGGAAAACTATAGATCTCTAAAAAGTAGATAAATTCTGACTTCAGCAAGGAGTCATATGTGTAGATCCCTCAAGGATTTTCTAAAGAAACTAACTGTTGAAATAAAGGAATATTGAAAATGAGGAGGAAAAAACTGGCCATTTGTGACAACGTTTTCATGGTTCTTCATTGTTTATGGAGTATAGACCATTTCATATAGAAAATATGTAGAGGGCACAATGGGTATGAAGGAAATCTATATATTTTTTACATGGGCACAAGATAGGGCGTTTAGGAGCAGTGGCTATTTGCACATCTATGAATTTGTGAAAACTAGCATGTGATTCAAAGGTCATTTTTCAAAATGCCTTCTTTCTTACATACTGGTTTACTTTTAGAAGGTTCAAATGCAGAAAAATCCAATTAGTAATAACAAATGTTCTACTATTCAATGTTGCTACATGTCTACCAATGCAAGTGGTACCTCACTTTTGTGGGTAGGTCTACTGCTCACAACAGGAAACAGGCCAAAATGCAACGTAGACATATCACTTTTTTCACTGAAAACTGGCCCTTTTTTCTATTGTGCGTAGCTGTGGATTTTGGGCCCCAACTCAGGCGGCACCTATGGGAACCTAGCAAGCTTGTACATTTTTAAAACAAGACACCTAGGGAGATCCAGGGGGGAGTGACTTGCATGTGTCCCACCACCTTTTTTAACCCAGAATCCCTTGCAAACCTCAAACTTTGACTAAAGAAAAAAAAATGTTCCTCATATTTCTGTGTTGGAAAGTTCGGGAATCTGCAGTGACCCACAAAATGCCTACCACCTAGCATTCTCCCAAGTCTCCCGATAGAAATGGCACCTCACTTGTGTTGGTAGGCTTAGTGCCCGCAAGAGGAAACAGACCAAAATGCAACATGGACACATCACATTTTTCCACTGCCAGTAGCCGCTGATTTTGGGCCTTGGCTCAAACCTGTACGTTTTTGAAAAGTAGACAACCAAGGGAGTCCAGGGTGCATGACTTGCACAGCTCTAACTAGGTAATTTTATCAGAACTCAGAAATATAGCAATGACATGTAGTTAGACTCATTAATGCAAGCATTGCAGTAATTTATGATATAAACTCAATACAACAAAAATGTCCAATTATTATTTAATTATGGGTCACACAGTTAATTACCTCAAATGGATCATTATTAAACAACTAGGTGATGCAGTCAAAAAAGCAGAACAAATACTATATGAGAAAGTACGACAATGGATCTATTGGTTGTAAATCTTCACTGAGGGAGGAACAATGACATTCCATGGGTACACCTTAATAGACCATAATACTGGAATGTGCTTCACATCATAGAAATGCTGGGGATTACACAACTTGAGATCAATTAGCAGTGAAATTGAAAACGTGTAATCACACACAGTGTCTTCTCTGAACATTTCTCCCCCACAAATATGTTTTTACCTCCTGCATTCTTACTTCATCCCACAATTTAAATAACAAAGGATTATCCTTCTATGTCTGTTTAACCTTTCAATACTTTATCAAATAAATATGGGAATTCCGCCAAGCAGATCAATGTATGTACTTCTCGCCGTCTGTTTGGCACAGACTGGTATCCTGAGGCATTTCTCACATATAAGTGAATATAGCACGGAGGCATCAGAATACTGTAGTGCTGTCTGACGTTATTACGGTGAAGCCCTCTTGTCATGTGACTCTGAAACTTGTAAGTAGCATTCACTGAGAACTCCAGCCAAATTGCAGGAGCTGGAGTCCAGGAACAGATATAACGAGGGCAGAATCCTTTGACAAAGTAAGATGAGGGCGGCAGGTGGACACATGTAATATAAACATATTCTGAAAAGAAGCAATTCCTTAGCAACCTTTCGTTTCTTCATCCTTTTAGTGTGTGACTACAAGGTCCACCCTTCTCTAGCGTCCTAAGGCACACATGATGGACACCAGTCTGCACAGATTCTGTGGGTGTCAGAGAAGAGGACATAAAGGGACTACTGCTGCGAGACTGTGTGCTATCTGGGCCTCAATCTAAGGCAGAGCAGGCAAAATTAGAAGAGTCATTTAGAGACCTTGTCGATCAATACAACTCTTAACTAACACTTTTTTTACACAGCCAGTTAGGAATTGACAACTTTGCTCTCAATTCTTTATTTCAAAAAGCAGCAGATAATCATTGGTGAAGCTTAGACACAGACATTCTTAAACAGGACAGAAACTTAGCAGTTTATTGGCATTGCAAGTACAACAAAGGAAAGCACAGATATAAATAATAGGACTGGGCAATTGTAGTTGACGACTACTAATGCATCCGATAGACATAACAAAAGCATTTGCCAAGTTCAATAGTAGGCAGGCCAAACTCAGCAGAAAATGCATTTTTGAGTCCAATGAACCATCTACAATGAGAGAAAGTGGCAGAGCACTCATGGAGAATAAATGTAACCTCCTAGCTAGATCAATGACTTGCTCACACAAGTTCTCTGCAATGAAAATTCTTGAACCTCGTAATCTAAGGCCTTCTTGTGTGACAGAAAGTTCCTTGCTCACATTCTTAAAACTTTGGTATTCAAAGTCATCTGTAAGAAATCAAATGTGTTTCTTCCAGGACTGCTGAGTAATGTGTTTGAGAACATACAGATCTTAATCTGTGTTTGTAGCAGGTCGGGAGGGACTCCAGTGAAAGAGGTATCATCCGAAAAGCGGAACACCGCCAGTCTGCCTCCCTCCTACACATATGGAGCCCCAACTCTCTTTTCTTTTTTTTTTTTTTTAATTCTTTTTATTGAGTTCCAAAATAGACAATCATCATTGCTGCATACAGGCTGTCCAATAACAAAACAAAGAGATCAATAAAATAACAAAAGAACAATTGTGATTGAACATCTCGCAGTATGTCTGCACATGAACCTTGATACCACATACCAGTATTTATGCTAAGGACGAAACACCTATTACCCATTAACATTTTTAACAAGCATGTGCAGATTCGCTTTGGGCCTGCGATAGCAAATATTGCTGTAGTGGTTCCCAAATGTCCTTGGGCTTCGAAGACGATGGAAGTTCTTCTGCATACAGTTCTAGGTTTTCCCTGCAATACACCATGTCTTTGATCCACCTGTCGGCACGGGGTGCCAACGTGCTCTTCCATGTTAGCGCTATTCGCCTCTTTGCCAATAAGAGAGCGATTCTCACAAATTTCCCTAATGCACCCTTTATCTGGGGCACATAACAGAGCAAACAAATCAGAGGTGTACACTGCAAAGAAATATCTGACATAGCATGTATACGTTTTAATACGTCTTCCCAGTACTGGAATACAAGCCTACAGCTGCACGCAAGATGCCAGAAGTCTGCGTCTGGCTGGCCACACCGCTTACAATCACTCGTATCTCGGAGGCCGATTTTGTATAGTTTGAGAGGTGTGTAATATATTTGATGAATGTATTTAAAATGAATAATTCGTAAATTACCATTAGGTGTGAGTTGGCTGGTCAGTGTGCAGATGTGTTCCCATTCCGTCGGTGTCAGTGGAGGAGCCAGTTTATCATTCCTACGAGCTAGACTTCTGTCCACCCCCTCACTGTTTTGTCTCGCACTGCTCTGTATAATTTGGTGACCAGCTGGCGCCAAGTGGGGGCTACTGATAATAACTGTAGGGAATGTAGGGGGGGCGGTTCAGCAGGAAAGGACGTGTAGTGCTTCTTGACTGCGAGTTTCATACGGTGCAGAGTGAATTGAAAGAGAGGAATTTGGTTAGTAATGTATGTAAGCTCCTCAGATGTAATGAAGTTCCCATCTGGATAGAGGTCCTGCATGCGGTCGAGACCAGCCTCCCTAAGTGAACGCATTGGGCCCGCTTCCTGTGTCACCGATAGTGCTGCATGGCATGGCAACGGCATAGCCGGAGCATATATAGGAAGTTTATTCGCAAGTTTGCCAATGGCCTGCCAGGCAGCAATTGTAGCGTCCAGGGTATTTATTTCTGATTTTGGCGTTCCTCTGTGTGTGTGTGTAATCATACTCGCTAAAGGGATGGGATGTGCGTCCCCGTCCTCCACTGCAACGTAAGGTGTGAAAGCGTGGGGACGATACCAATAATAGGCATATTGCGCCTGTGCACAAAGATAGTAGATGTAGAAGTCTGGTGCACAGAAGCCTCCCTTCGCATAGTCCAGTGTTAGCATGTTCCAGCCTGCTCTTGCCTGTTTGCCCCCCCATATAAGTCTAAGCAGATGAGTTCTCACCGTTGCAAAGAATTGCCTTGAGAGCTTTATAGGGATATTGCAAAAAAGATAGAAAAACCGTGGCAAGATGACCATTTTAATAACAGCAATACGATCTGCCAGGGACAATGGGAGAGGCAACCATCTATCCACCTGGTGCTCAAGCACGGTGCAGGCCTTCCCATAATTTTCTCTTATAACAATCTCTGGGTCACGATGCACCCACACCCCCAGATATTTCACTAGTTCAGTTGACCATACAAGCGGATATTCCATATGTGGAGGGGTAGTATTCGCGGTCAAGGGGATTATCACCGACTTGTCCCAGTTGATTGTAAGACCAGAGAACAGGCCAAAACGGATATATACACGCAGAACTGGGGACAAATATCTGTGTGGTTCACTGATAAAGAGCACCATATCGTCCGCATACAGGGATATGCCAACAGGGCGATGCATGAAATTTAGTGCTGATTCCCTATGACGCTGCAGGATCACACACGCCAGTGGTTCTAGCATGAGAGCGAATAAAAGTGGCGATAGAGGACAACCTTGTCGGGTGCCTCTTTCAATTCGGAATGGCTGAGAGGTGAGCCCCCCCACCCGTACGCACGCTGATGGATCAGTATACAGGAGTCGCACCCAACCCAAAAAGATGCCCGGAAACCCCATCCGCTTTAATATATTGTGCATATATCTCCATTCAATGGAGTTGAATGCTTTTGCTGCATCTAACATGACGGCAGCGAGCGGGTAAATCAGGATCTAAAACATGGAACATAGCAAAAATGGTTCTCAGATAATGGAAAGTGGAGCGCTCCGGTATAAACCCGGATTGGTCTGGTAACACTAAGCTGGACATTAGAGGTTGAAGCTTGGTAGCTAGGATTTTAGCCAGAATTTTCGCGTCCAGATTAATCAGCGAGAGAGGACGGTATGGTTCACAGAGAGAGGGTGGTTTATCCTTTTTGAGGAGTGTGATGATCAGGGCCTAGCGGAGGGAAGGAGGTATGATGCCCGACTCATGGGCCTCCGCATACATCTCCAATAGATAGGGCGTCAGAAGGTCAGCATACGCTTTATAAAATTCGGCTGTGAGGCCGTCCAGCCCCGGGGCTTTGTTATTTGGGAGGGAGAGTATCGCTGCTTTAATATCGGATGCATCAATGGGTTGGCTAAGATACTCGCGGTGCCCGTTTGACAGCCAGGCACAGGCAATGTCAGAGAGGTAAGCGTCTAAGGCATCATCATCCATGCTCCCACGTGACGTATTCATATCCGTATACCAATCCTTGAACTGATCCACTATATCCTGTGATGTGAAACGTTCCCCCCGTGGGCATCAACGATCTTGGTAATGTGGTGATGTTCGGACCAAAACTTTAATCTGGTAGCCAGCTGCCGGCTGGGTCTGCCCCCTTCACCATATGCCCTGGCGACATGTCGACGTGATAAATAGCGTGTTTCAGTTTCCGCCATTGTGTTATATTCGACAAGCAGCTCATGTATGTGGGCAAGTATGGAAGCACTTGGTGTGGTCGTATATTGTTTTTCCAAGTCCCCCATCTTGGACAGTTGGCCCCTGATATCCCGTAGTATACCTGCTGTTGTGCTAATGCAGACCCCCCTCACAGTGACCTTAAACGCTTCCCATAAGGTGGCCGCACTCTTGACCGTGCCCACATTTAACTCGAAGTATTGTGTTATTGCCTTCCTAATTGTGTCCGCATATGTGGGGTCTAGTAGGGCTTCAGCACGAAAGCGCCACGCGAAGGGACGGTGCGTGTTTGTAGGGATATTGGGGTCCAGCCTCACTGGATTGTGATCAGATAAGGTGCGTGGAAGAGGAGCGACATCTGTGACCCACTCGTTCGCTCCCTCACTCAATAGCCAATAGTCCAGGCGGGACCAACTATTATGCGCTGGTGTGGCATGTGTACCCCCGCGTGTTTCGGCATTCCGTAAGCACCACGCATCCACCAAGCCTAATTCTAGCATGGCGTCTCTTATGCATTGGGCAACTTTGATGGTGCGCACACCCAGTGGATTGGATTTGTCCTTGCTAGGGTCCAAATGTGTGTTTAAATCTCCACCCCACAAGATGGCTGCATCCGCCCAAGTGCGCCATATGCTGAGCATTTGTATAAATACCTGAGGCTCATCCACAACAGGGCCATATACATTAACAATCATGATCATTGACATTCCCAGCTTACCATGTACCATAGCCCAGCGCCCTTCATCATCTGTATAGGTTTTGAGTGGTGTAAATGGCATACCCCTCTTGAATAGAATAAGTACCCCCCTAGCGTAGGTAGAATACGACGAGGCAAGTTTGTATCCCGCCCATTTAATCGCGATCTTGGCCTCTGTCGATTTAGATAGGTGCGTCTCCTGTAGGAGAGCTAGTTGAACCCCATGCCTATCTAAGTAGGCAAACACTTGCCAAATCTTTTTGGGGGGAATTTAGCCCACGGACGTTCCAGGTTAGACATGTGTATCTATCGCCCATGACCAGATTTGAGAAATACAAGCACACATAAGTAGCGAAGCAGGGCGTAGTTAGGTGCATTAGCATGTTGGCATCTTGACAAGTATAGCAGTACAATCACAATAAACAGTCCCCAGTGAAAACCATAAAATCCCCCCATCCCGCCCACTTTAGCAGTCCCAATTTGCCAAAGCCATATCCCAAAATCGCAACATTCCCCAACAAATAGAAACAACTGCAGAGCACAATATGGGGTACACCCATTGGGGGACGCTGCAGCACATCCAACTCCCAGGTGAAGCAGGGAGTCCAAGGCCTGTTTGGGGCTTGTGAAGATCTTGGCCTTGTCGTCAGTGCCTATCCGAAGGCGGGCTGGATAAAGCATTGCATATTGTATATTTTCGGCAATCAGAATCTTTTTTGCTTGGTGAAACTCTTTTCTGGCCGCCTGAACTGTTGCCGTAAAGTCAGGATAGAACGACAGGGTGTTACCCTGGTACGTGATGGTGCCCTTCTGTCGGGAAATGCGGAGCACCGCATCGCGATCCCTAAAATTTAGTAAACGGGCGATGATCGGCCTAGAAGGGGCGCCCAGTGGCGGGCGGGCCGCAAGAGACCGATGTGCACGCTCCACAATGAGTATATCAGACAGGTTGTCTGCGCCACAAATGTCCCGGAGCATATTTTCTACGTATGTTTCTAATCGTCCCACATTTGTGGACTCTGGCAGACCCAAAATGCGAATATTATTATGCCGGGAGTGCGCTTCAAGGTCTTCATTTTTTGCTTGAATGACTGCCAAGATCTTCTCCATGTCAGTTGTTTTGGTAGTGACCTGTTGCAACCCGTCTTCCGTGGTTGAAATGCATTGCTCCGCCTCGCCAATCCTAACTGACTGCTTATCCAGCTTAGCCGATATGTGGTCCATACGGTTATTAAGGGCCTCGATTTTACTATCTATCGACTGCAGGCTAGCCTGAATAGCTGCAAGCATTTTTTCGAGAGCAGACAGGGGCTCGGCTGCATTGTCCAGTTCCGAATCAGACGCGGCTGTCTGCTGGGATTTTCCTGATTTGCATAGATCAAAGTTGAGGCGGGGTTGATTTTTGTCAGGTTTGACCATGGTTGCGGGAATATATAGGCGCCAGCACCTGCTCGCGAAATGAAGCTTCCCAAGGCGATTCTAATCTTGCTTTTACGTCACAGGGTGTATGATAGGCCCTGTACTCGCTAAGGGATAGTTGCTCCCAGATTTGAGCGTTGCGTTCAGTCTGAAACCCAGTCGCAGCAATTTCTCCAATGCTCAAGCCAGGGGACCCAGGAAGGTGTCCAGCAACCAGCAATCTCGAAAGTCAATACACATAGCAGTGCGTTAGGACATAATCTGAAGCAGAGAGCAACAAGGCGGCCCGCTCTCGGGTGCGAGTATACCAGTAGAACTAGGCTCAGATTTGTGATGCCCCTTCCTGCCACTGAACTATATTTCTCCCAACCAGGCACAGTGCAGTGATATTATACAGATGACAAGTTTTGGCGGTTAGCGTTTAGGCCCTTGTGATGTAGGCAACCATAGGCGCTGCAGCGTCATTGAATCTGGTCACAGCATGCAATCAGGCTCGAGGGCTGTGCAATAGTCAGCGGGGGAAGCTTGAGACCCAGAAGCCGCAATGTCCAGCCCGCCAGGCCCTGCAGTAGGCCAAGATCAGATATCCGGACACTCACTGCTGATTAGGTATGGAAGCAGGCCGCCGCTGTAACTATCAGCTCGCACGCCGACAGATGCCGCTACGATGCAGACCTTCACATTTGGGGGGCACGTAGCCCCGGGCGGCCTCGACGAAAGGTCGCCCTCGGTCAGGCCGTAAGGATGGGACACGCCGCTTCTTCTCCAACACGTCCCCGCTGGGCCAGGCTTTATCCCTGTTCCCTCTCTCGATCAGTGGTGGCTCACCGCTGCGCAATTCCAGCCCATATCACCTCGCCAGCATCAGCCGAACCGCAGGGGCCGCCAACACAGTAGTTCCCCTGGCGAGGTCGCCAAACACACAGCGCAAACCGCAGGGGCCGCAGACGGGCTCGGCGGGCTGATCACAGCCCTGCCAACACACCCGCACCCGTGGCTCCGCCGATCAGCAGTCTCACACAGCGAGTCGCTTCAAGTCGTGATGTGCAGAGCATCTCTCGCAGGGTTCAGCCACAGCAGTTGCGACCCTCAATGCTGTGTCCACGGGGCCGTAAGGGTCGTCAAGGCCGCGCCCAGAGCCCCAGCTCCGTACGCTATTCTCTACAAGGCCGCCATGTTGCCTCGCAGGCGATGCGCCTGCGTTCGTTTCCCATGGCTGTTAGAGTCTGCCACTGCCTTTAAAACATGACCAGTTCAATGTGCAGCTATAGTAGCTGCTCCTCCACACATTTAACAGTGCAGATGGCTTGCAGGGGTCAGGATAAATGGAGGATATTGGCGGCGGCCGGCAGAGCTGCACTACGGTGCAGCCATCTTGCCGTGCGTCAAGCCACACCCCCGGAGCCCCAACTCTCTAATGAGAGAGAACTGCTATATTCAGGGAAAATATCCCGCATGGTCCTAGAGAGGGGTCTGAAATCCAACCTATGGTCCTGACGAAAGCCAACGACCCAAGAAGGGAAAATTGTTGACCAGATGTCTTGTGCTATAGATGTGTGGGACACCTTAATTTCTCGCAACACACATCCTGTACACCTTTTAACCTTGCCACTACCTCTTGTAATTTGTAAATAAATTCAGAGAGTGTTTGGAGGTAGAAGGAAATTTTAAGCACGTTCTTTTATAAAAAGGACCCCACAAATGTCTTGGCATGAGAGACATCCCCTCCTGGTGGAGGACAGACCCAATGATGTCCCTACCAGTCATAAGTATGTCAGTGGAAAACATGCCACTGACTGAACATCACTGTTGAGGGTCCTACGAGAAACTCAGTGGGAGATCCTCAATTTGATATTGCACTTTTCCACTCACCTTGTTTCTATATTCTATTCTGTATTTGTAGCAGCAAGAATTTGTTCCACTGAAAGAGCTGCAGGTATGCTTGACATGACTATGAAGTTAACGTAGGCTTCAGCCGCCTTAGACGTTGTACTGTGACACTGTACTGGCACCAGTGATGGCTCCTCTGCTAAGGCAGAGGAGCGTCACCCCACTGCCTTTAAGCAGGAAAAGAAAGGAAAAAATAGAATGATAATAACGTAATGTTATTATCATTTTATTTTGTCCTCCTGCTGCGGCAGCTTGCACGAGGGGGCCGGGTGGGACTGAAAAGCAGGGGAGGAGGGTACAACCCTCCTAAGTGCGCAATGACAGTTTGGTCAGCCCTCTCGGGCTGCCCAAACCAGTCATGCGCACATACCCTATTCTCCATGCAGGCTGCATTACAGCCTACATGGAGTACATGCCCACCCCTCCAGCCCCTGGCTGAGTTCCGTGTCATGGCACTCAGACCAATCACAATGCTGATTTGCAGCGTTGTGATTGGTCAGGGGAGCCTCTGTGCTGGGTGCTTTCTGTTCCTGGAAAACGAGAGCAGGAGCAGAGATGCGGGACCCGACGGAAAGGTAAGTGTTTTTTTTTTTTATTGTGACCCACGTGTACCCCTATGCCCGACCCGCGCCTGTCCCGCCACCCCCGAGCCGTGCCAGCCGCCACCGCAACCCCCATCTCTTGATGCGAGGAGGCATTTTGGATTTCGGGTTTCCAGAAAAGGTGAGTAGAGCTTGGGGGTCAGTGAAAAGGGTGAAATGTTTTCTATTGAGAAACACGTGGAAGTGTTCACAAGCCCACACCACAGCTAAACTTTCTCTCTCAGGTTGTGAATAAGAATGCTCAGTCAGTGACAAACTCTTGCTTGCTCGCATAAACCACAATGTGCCTTTGAGCATGGTCGTGTCCACTATGCAGTGCAAGGATTACACCTAACCCCTAAGGGCTGGCATCTACTACAATCTCAGTATGAAGTTTCAGATCAAAACAGGCCAGTTCAGTAGCGTACTCAATTGCATGTTTGATTTTTTAAAGCTTCGGTCACATTCAGGTGACCATTTGAACACAGCATTCTTATTTGTCAAGTCTCTGAACAGGGTACTGACAGTGCTAAAATCATGGATATACCTAGAATAGTAACTGACTATGCCAAGGAAGGATCACAGCATTGTTACATCTTGTGGTAAGGGCTTTATCATGTTCATTTCGATTGGCCCCAAATACCAGTATATCATCACCGTAATAAAAATCATGTGTGACAGGCTGCATTACGCAGCAATGGCATCTTGAAAGAGGTCTGCAGCTGATGACAACCCAAAACGTAGTCTTTTTTGTCTGAACAAACCAGTATGGGTCAAAAGATGGTAATGTACCTGCAGTTTTCCTCCAATTCGAGTTGATGATACCCCTTGTTCAGAATGGAGACGAGTAAAGATTTGGCACCATTCAGCTGTGTAATCATATTTGCAATGTGTGAACCTGGATGTCGTTCTCTCTCAATTCCCTTGTTAGCTTGGTGCATGTCAATGCAGATGCGCACGGAACCTCCCCTGTCCTTTTTGGGCACTAACACTATGGGTGCCACCCATGATGTTGGACCAGTAGACCGCTCAATGATGTCATGCTTCATCAGCATTTCCAGTTCTTTCTCAACAGCTTCCTGCAAGTGAAAGGCAATTCGATGATGCCATTGAGCAATAGGGCAAATGTGATTGAAGTTGCACTTTCACGGTCCTAATCTTCCTTAGTCCACGAAATAATAATGGGAACTGACTTACGATGTCTTCATGTGCATTTATGTCGTAATTGATGAAAATCAGACCCATGTCTGCAGCAGTACTGAAACTGAGTAAACATGCACTCGACTAAGTACTTTTAAGAACATGAAATGGTGCATGTACCATCATCTTCTTGTTTTGCATGGTGGCTACAAATTATCCTTGACTTTGCAATTGGGTGGAGACAGTCCACATGTATATTTTTGTCTTTGAAGGTGTGAGACGGGGTACCAGTGATAGTTAATTGTACTTCTCTGCTGGCATGATGTTTATCGAAGCACCACTATCGTTGATGAAAGGTATGGAACAACCAGTCACCTTTATTGTGATCTTGGGACAATGTGCAAAGGAACATGGTTGTTTCAAGTGGCTATCTAGCTTGGACTTGGATTCTTCTCTGCATGAAGCCAAACCCACGTGCCTCCGACATTCGCCAGGCAGCACCATCATGGCACAGCCATCTTCTTCACGGCCGCTCGACAGTGGTGTTGAAGAACTTTTGGAGGATAAATTTGATGACAATCGACTTTGTTTAGTTTCCACTTGCCTCACTTGATGTCACTGCTTGGTCTTGTGGGAGTGGCCATAGGATTTCTGGAACTTTCTGGCATCCATTTTCTCTTTTCGACATACATGAGGCAGTCTTTCGCTTTCCAAACCATTGCAAAATGATTATCTTTCCAGTAACCTGTGCATGTATGCCCAGTGGTGGGACATTTACCTTCATGTGGAAAAGAGAACCCGCATTGAAAACACAATTTATTTTTCCTCGGAGTCATCACTTTTTGGCCTTCAATCTTGTAACTCTGCTTCCTTTTCATGGTCAATGCTGATTCACGCTGGGCTACTCTGGTTTCTATATCAGCAGCTTGTCGATCAGCACATACTTCTACTCTCGCAGCCATAAGCACTCTCTCCAGACTGAGTGTCTCACGCAGCATAAATCGTCTAAAGAAATTGGAAATGCAACCATCGCTGACTCAGAGACGAATGGCTTCATCATTGAATTCATTGAACTTGCAATGTTTGATGAAGCCTCCTGTCTTTCAGCAAACTTCTTCATCGTTTCTCCAGCTTGCTTTCTAGCTTGGTTGAGAAGTACCTTTCATAGCCGAAGTTCGGCATTGGATTGAATTTAACCTCTAAACCACTTTAATCTGTTGGTAAGAGATTTCATCAGCTTGAGTTATTTTCTTATTGCCTCTTTCAGACCATCACCAACAAGGTTCTTTAATTATTTAATTATCTTTTTGTCATTTGTTTTTTCCAGCGCGTCGATGAAATCATTGAACATCTCAATCCAGTCAGTCCATCTAGTGCCAATATTCTGTTTTTTGGCAGTATCGAATGGAAGCGACGATTTCAAAATCATGGCAGCATCATAACCACTTGTGGGATTTCCTGCTGTTTTCAGCAAGACTTGCTCTGGTGCCGTGCCTGCTTCATTCATACCACCTATAAGCCCCAGCCACGGGCTTGCACCAGTGCTATCATGACCGCCATGATTTCGTAGGACCCCTCTATAGGTGTTGCCTGTACAGCGCTTGCACTGTGCTTGAGAAATCTATTGTATATCATATAAATCTTAAAGGGGCTTATATCCCGCCCTTACTTTTCATTTGTTTGTGTGATTGCCATTTACTTTTCCTCCGCTTCTATTGGTTGTAGCATGCTATTTCCTGTTGTTCTTTATGTGCTTTTCTTATCAGTGGCCCATGGCGCAAGTACTCCATTTCATCTGCTTTTGTTGAACTTATTTGCGTGTGCAAACCCCAACGAAGGTTTCGGGCGCTTACAGGATGACATATTGACAGGCACGAAGTGTATTTTTCGGGCGGTCTGCCCTCCTCTCTCTCATTCCTTCAGCATAATTACTTTCAAGCAGAGCTCTTTTCCCAACGTCGTTGCTTTCACCAGCCCCCACACATGCAGGCTCATCGTGCATTGCATGTTTTAACGTTTGTTTCTGTCCAGTGACGGGGAATTGACACTAGCAATTTACAGTAAACTGGTAGTACTCCTCAGGGAAGTGTGTAGGAGGAGTGATTAGGGAACATGGCGGCCAGCTAGTCAGCCGGTCGCGAGTCGTCTGCCCTCTAGCCTTCGTTATGGGCTTCAGGAGCTGAATTTCCATGAGTTTGAGCCTACCTTCGGTGCGGGACTGTTGGCCTTTTCTCAGGTGTCGTTCTCGGGACTTTTCTTTGGATTCTGTGGGATTCTGTGGGTCTCTCTGACTCTCTGAGACCCGGTGAGACATTGAGTGGCGCGTCGAGCCCCGCTGCCTCCCTGCGCGGCATGATTGCTTGGAGCGGAGCAGGAAGCCGTTGCGGTTTCGTTTCACTTCATCAGTCAGCTGCAGGTGGTGTTTGACGCCTCCGGCTCTCCGTAGCCTGGGGAGGCAAGGCACTTTGGACAGAGAGCGACAGAGAGCGACGTGAAAACTTCAAGGTCTCAAGGCAAGGCAAGGTCCTGGAATGCTGTAGCCCCGGTGTGGTGCGGTAAGGGAGAGTGGGGCAAAATTTTGTTTGTCATCCGCCGGTTTCTGGATGTGTGGTGGTTCCACACTTGCGCTATTTAGGGCAGCGGGGGCGCTTGCCGAGTGTCGTCGCGCCCGGTGCTTTTCACAAGACCAGTTTTCTGGTTGTTTACCGGACTACTGTAGGGGCAGTCTTCTTGGCATATCTTTTCCTGAAACGAGGTCCCCCACCTTTTTCAGATACTACTTAGAGCTCAATACAGAGCTAGGCAATGTGGTAAAAGGCGCCCCAGAAAGGAGTTACTCAGTGGCCAGTCTTGTTACATCCAGTGATCAGTCAAATAAAATAACGAAATTAAGGTATGAACCTGCCATTTATCCAATGGAGTTAGTTACACAGCAATCTGGGCAATCCGAGGAAAAAGGGAATCAGGCTATTAAGGGGGGCCTGTTAAAGCCAAATAAACCTGTACTTGGGGCCCCTACCACTGAGGTACCACTGGGCAAGAGATACAAATTAAGATCACGTACCTTTCTGGGTAGAGAACCTCTTGCGCAACAGCTTAAACAACCGTGTCAAGCCACTGAAACTTCAGCAAATAGTCACAAGCATAGGCAGCCTCTCAATAAGTCTGGGAAATCCACCCCAGTAAAGAGCAGGAAGAAAAATAAGAACCAAGTTCTCTCAAAAGTCACTCCCTCACTTAGGTCTTACTTCATGGCTAATACTCAGGGCAATATGGAATCCGTAAAACAGGCTGCGTCAGTAGCAGGGGAATCTCTGGAATTAAATCCTGCCATCTCACTTTCCAACCGATTCGCTCCGTTAAGTGAGACGGTCTCAATGGCAGGGGGGGGGCTGTCAAGATGAACGAGATGAGTTAGGGGATATGTCTACAGAGGTAGCAGCACAGATCACGGATACACTACACGGGATGTTAAGGCAGCTATCGGTGGAGATTGGAGCTCGCTTCTCTACCTCTGAAACAAATCAAAAGAAGATTCAAGATACCTGCACCAGCTTAGAGGAAAACCTTTCGGCATTGACGCATAGGATGGAGGCCCTTGAAAAAAAATAAAGTGGGGGAACTAGGTCTGGAGGTTAAAGATAACACCCAGGAAGTGGTCAGACTGAAAGAAAGAGAGCGGGACTTGGCGGAGAGATTGGAGAGGCTCGAAAATATTTCAAGAAGGAATAACATTAGGATTTTAGACTTAAAAGAAGGGTTGGAAGGTGATAATTTAAAATCCTATGTTATGGACATTTTGACTAAAGCCTTTCCCCAGATCGCGGCGGCACCAGTTTGGGAAACTGAGATTCAGCGAGTCCACAGGGACCCCTTTAAGTTGAACTCCGCTCGGAAAAAGCCAAGAAAAATCCTAGTACATATCCAATCCTATCTTCTTAAGGAGCAACTACTGGGGGCGGCCCTTAAATGTAAGAATATACAGGTTCACGATGCCTCCTTCCGAATACGGTCTGATATTTCTCGCGTCACAGAAGATAGGAAATTGGAATTGGGGAAATGGATGGATGCATTAAGAGATCAGGGAGCTCAAGTCCAGTTGCGATTCCCTGCTTTTCTAAAAGTTGTATGGGCTAATAAGATGTACAATTTTAGGTTCCCGGAGGAAGTGGACAGTTTCTGAGCACAAACTAAATCTAGTTTATAGTTTATAGATTAAGGGAATTCAACTTCTATCGTTATTTTCGTTTTTCTATATTCTTTTGTAGGAGGCTGGAGGGCACCGACTCGAAAGGCAATACTTATTGCCAATGGGTAGTCAGGGAGGGTTCCCGTGGGAGGTTTGGGGGGGTTGGTGGGGTTCTGGGGGTTTCGGGGGTTTTCACGTTTATTGGTGGGGAGCATTGGGAATTTAAAAAAAAAAAGAAGACGTAACAACAATCTCATGTGACATAACAACCTCCAGTAGTTACAGCAGAGGGTGGAGCCAGGACAATGGTGGGGGGTAGACCTGCTAGGAGAGGGAATCGCAATCTTGAATTTTTATGTTGGAATGTTAACGGTTTAAGAGTTAGAGGAAAACAGTGCTTGATCCTTCATCACTTAAAAAATAGCTCAGCGAAGATTCTTATGGTTCAGGAGACCCATCTTTTACAATCAGAATGTAAAGCATTATTTGGTAAACAAAGATGGGTGGATAAGATTATAGCTTCGGACCAGCAATGTTGCTTGAAGGGGGCTGCTATTATAATTAAAGCAAATTCAGGAATAGAGATTATAAAGTCCCAGATAGATGATAGAGGGCGCTGGGTTATTGCGGAAATTAAATGTCAGGACTCTAAATACACTCTAGCTAGCTATTATGGTCCTAATGAGGATGACATCACGCCTCTGAACAATCTTTGTCTTGCCTTGGCCGACTATGAGGCTCCTCTGATACTAGGAGGAGACTTCAATGTTCTTTTAAATAACAAGCTAGACAGGTCCTCCCCTCGAACACAGGTAGCAGTTCCACGCGTTAAAGCCCATCTTTTGACTATACTTAAAAACTTTAACCTCTGTGATATATGGCGGAAAAAAATGGGTGAGACTAGGGAGTACTCCTTTTATAGTAAAAAGAATTTGCATTACTCCAGAATTGATTACATATTCATGGAGCACTCAGAACTCGATAAAGTAAGCTTAATTGAATATCTTCCCATAAACCTTTCTGATCATGGTGCCATAGCTTTTAATCTGGATCTTCCTCTAGAGCCCCCCTGAGGAGATGGACTTTAAATCGGAGATTTCTTCTGCAATCATCAACTCCAGGCTTTCTGAGGTTTGAAGCAGCTAGCTTCTTCCAAGACAACTTGGGGTCGGCCCCTTTGTATATTGTGTGGGATTCCTTTAAGGCCTGGCTCAGAGGGACACTAAAAGGGGCAGTTGTGGGCTGGGCTAGGGCTGAGAGGAAAGAGCTGACCGACTTAGAACTACAGATAGCAGGAGCAGAAGCAGACTTAAAGTCTAGGTGGCCCCCTGGAACAGAGAATGATAATCTAATAAAGAAAGTAGAAGAGTTGCAGCTGAAATTCAGACTTAAGTCCGAAGAGATTTTACTCCAAAAATGGGAGGCTAGTAAAATGAGGGATTTTGAGCAAGGGGAGAATTATGGCAAGCTCCTTGCCATGAAGAGTAAAGTCGATAGATCTTATAACTATATCAGCAAGATCAAAGTAGGCACACATATCACAGAGGATAAAGGGGACATAGAACAGGCTTTCGCGCAATTCTTCCAAGAGCTATATCGAGAAGATCTTCAGGTCACGGAGGAATACATTGATAGTTGGCTCATAGAGAAACAGCTACCAAAAATAATCGAGGATAGCCAAAAAATGCTTACATCAGAAATAACAGGGAGTGAGATATTATCTGTTTTAGACAGAGCTAAGAAAGGGAAAGCGGCAGGCCCCGATGCGATCCCGATTGAGGTTTATTCTTTAGTAAGGGAGGAGGTCATCCCGGTCTGGCTGAAACTGTACAATGAGATCCTAGATGGTACCTCCCCTTTGCCTCACTCCTGGAGCACTCACTCCTGGAGCGATGCAGTTATTGCATTGATTCTGAAGCCCGGAAAGGATCCAACCCAGTGCCAGTCATATCGCCCAATTTCATTACTAAATGCCGACTATAAGGTCTTTGCTGGGATTTTAAACAATCGGCTGTGTAAGATCATAGGGCCAGTAATCCACGAGGATCAAAAGGGTTTCCTCCCGGGCAGGCAGATGTCGGAGCTGGTATATACTCTAATTGGGGCAGCTGATTTGGCAACGTCACGGGGTCTCCCTCTCTCAATTATTACTGTTGACGCTGCCAAAGCCTTCGATCGTGTGAATTGACCTTTTCTGGATAGGACCCTGAAGGCTTTCGGCTTCGGAGACGGGTTTAGGGAAGTCCTTAAAAAAATATACAAATCCCCCCGGGCGCAGATTCTGGTCAATGGCAGTCTTTCTCCTGTTGTTAAAATAGGGCGTGGCACCAGGCAGGGTTGCCCATTGTCCCCCATTCTTTTTGATTTATATATCTAGCCTTTTTCCCAGAGTTTAAGACAGAATAAGAAAATCTCTCCTTTTGCTGTAAACGGGTTTGTGAGGAAACTAGCGCTATACGCAGATGACTTGATTTTATTATCCTCAAATGTCAATATTACGCTTCCGGAGCTTTACGCTGAAGCTCAGATCTTTGGGAAATTCTCTGGTTAGGAAATCAATAATGACAAAACTGAGATCATGGCATGGAACATCGCTGATCAGGAGGGGATTTTCGCCAGGGAGCTCAGATATCTTGGAGTTATAATTACTCAGGATCTCAGAGAAATTCCAAAAACTAATTTAGACAGAGTTTCGAAAGAGGTTGATGTCCTACTAAAAAGATGGCAGAATATACCGCTCTCCCATTACGGACGGGTCAACTTGATTAAAATGTGCGTGCTTCCGAAATATACTTATCTGTTTAATAACATCCCACTAGAATTCATAAAAGCTGACCTGCTTAAAATTCAGGGTAAGATATCTTCCTTTATTTGGGCAGGTAAAAGGATCAGGCTGTCCTGGAAAAGATTAAGACGCAAATTAGTGCGGGGGGGCATGGGTTTACCAGACCTCCAGCTGTACTGTTGGGCCTACCAATTAAAACATTGTAGGATGTTATTGCTTACTCTAGATGGCTCACTGATTGGCAGCATGTTTAAAGCTATGTTAGGCGGGGTAGAGAAGCCAGGATTCATGTATAAGTTCGGCTCCTCTAAAAAAAAAATTAAAAGTCCGTTTGAAGACGCTGCCAAGTTATGGTCGGACTGTCGAGACTGCCTGGGACTTTCCTATTATAGCAATTGTGCCCCAGTGTGGGATTCCCCTGGAACACCGGAGTGCCTATTGGATGCTCTAGCTCGGCCATTAAAAAGGGCTGGAGTATCGCACTGGAAGGATATCGTAGTGGGTAATAATTGTTATCCTTGGGACTTTTGGAGTCATACCACGAAAGGTGCTCTATCGAGATTTAAATTTGACCAGATCTCATCCTGGTGTAAGTCAACGCTGGTCCCTCTTGGAAGACAATCCCATGGAAAACGATTTACAAGATTTTGCCCGAGGAAAAAAGAAGTGGCTCATTGGTATAACCACCTCTTGGCTGCAGTAGACAGAAAGATGGAAAAGCCATACCGGGTCTGGGAGAACTACTTGCCGAGTGAGGAGCTGAAAGACTTATGGCAAGTATCTCTAGACATTCTTTACCCATTAATTAAATCTGCTGCACTCAGGAGAAACCACTTTTTCACACTCCACAGGATATTCTGGTCCCCTTTTAAAATATCTAGAATAAAGGGCGGTGGAGAAGCTAGATGTCTGAGATGTGGTTTCCAGAATGCAGATGACATCCACGTATTTGCCTCTTGTCCCAAGATACAACAATTTTGGAAAAGTGTGGGTAAGACTATCTCCAGGGTCCTGGGCACCGATGTGGAGGTAAGCCCATCTCTTATTTTATTTGGTATTGTATCTATGCCTGGGGGGGTGCTAGGCCCGATGGGGTTGCAACACAAACTGGTGTTTTATCTGATCCTGCTGGCCAGGAGAGAGATTTGTAAATTGTGGCGTCAGGTGGTACCTCCTACCTGGAATGCCTAGTGGAATTCTGTAAGATATTTTAGAGCTATAGATCAGAGGGCAAATGTATATAGAGAAAGACCAGATATTGGGTCATTTTGGAACTTGTTGGATGATTTATCTTATGATTAGATTAGATTAAATTAAGGTATAGGCACTGGCGTAGCAAGGGGGGGGCGGAGGGGGCGGTACGCCCCGGGCGGCACGAGAATTCGGGGCGGCAGGTAAATTTATCGCCAGCACCCCCCCCCCCCGGCTCTTAGGCGCTCGGCGGCAAAAGGCAGGGATCGCCACGGGCGGCAGAGTGCCTAGCTACGCCACTGGGTATAGGATAAGTTCCAATGATTAAAACCTCTGGTCAGCTAAGGTTGTGCGCAATGGGCGGTCTCCGTAAGAACACCGGCTGAGATTGGAACACCAAGTTATAAGCACCAGAGGTGGATCAGGTCGAGAGGTTGCTATAGCTACGGAAAAAAAATAAACTGGTAGTACTCAATGCCCCCTCACTGGACAGACTTGAATGTCAAAACATGCAATGCACAAGTCAGGGGTGGCTCCTGATAATGGGCACAGAAGCTCCACCCTTCCAGGTTTAAAAGTCATTTTGATGGTAATTGTAAACAGCAGTTATCATCCACCTTTCTTTTAGAACTTATTTGCCTGCCTGCCTGACATGACAATCATTGCTCACTGATGCGGAGGTCAGGCAGGCAGGCAGCTTTCTTGAAGCACATGCTTTAGTGCACATGTGCCATTGAAATGGTTTTAGTCGGTTCAACAGCATACGGGCTAAGAAGATGCCAGCCCTCGCTGCAATACTTTGGGGTCCTCAAAGATAGCCCACTAGTGATGCAAAGAGTGTCATATTTTCAGCCAGCCCCGGGCTTGTTCAACATCAGCCCTCTTTAAGCACTTTTACCACTCCTCCCCTTCTTTATTCCACCTCTTTCAGCGCACATGATTGCTAGAATGCAGGAAGAGAAATTACACACAGGAGCTGCCTGCCGAGAAACCGAGGAGACTGCACCCTCCTGAAAGAGACTTTGCCATCCGAAAACAGTGACAGCATGTCTGCATCAGGTAAGGAGTGAGACTGATCATAATAGTAACATGTTCTCCATGTGGTTTCCATTATTAAAGTTTGCATTGCACCTTTAATAATATAAACACCATGGAGAGCACGTTACTAGATGAGGGAAATAATAACGTGTTCTTCGTGGTGTTTACATTATTAAAATGTGCAGTGTACAGTGTAGTTACTATTGAGCTCATTACATCATGAGGAACATATAACTGTTATGCTGTTGACAATAGTAACATGGTTTCTGTGGTGTTTGCAATATTAAAGTGTGCATAGGCGAACCTGTTGGCTTTTCCAATGCTTGTTCATATTTGTTGGCAAGTGACAGCCTTGTATCTTGCATAGGTTCACTTCCGTTCTCAACCATCTGCACTGTCCCTGGTTTTCTCTGTCTTTGGCATTTTGTGGCACCTGGGTGATTCTGCTTTTGGTTCACTTTCGGCACTTGGCTATCATGGCCTCCTGTGGTTCTCTGTACATGGTTGTTGCTGCCTTCAGAGCTTTAGTACTGTATGCATGCTGGCTCTGTGTTATGTTGTGGCACAGTACCTTTTCTTTTGGTCTTACCAGCAGGTTCCGGGCTGACTGCGATTGAACTTTCCGTAGGGCCTTCACCTTCCTCAAAAGCCCTGTACTGGCTGGAGTGGTGCTTTGACTCCACATGTGCCAACTGTTGACTGCTTCACTTTGATTGAGGCCCATGTGGCATGCACAAGCCGTTTGCTGGATCTTGGCAAACTCTCAGGGAGAGCACTCTTATTACTTTGGGTTGCAGATCGTCTAATTATTCGCCAGTTGTAGCGTCCTCCCCAGCCTGCAACTGACTACGCCGCACATGGATCTCAGTAGTGCACGTCTTTATTCTTCAGAGTGCAACCGCTAACTGTTAGCATTGCATCATCAACTTTATTAACCACACCCAGAGACATCCAAACAATTATGTTATTCCTACAGAGTTCATCAGGGACCAGAAGGATCCTGTAATACATATGTAAAAGACACTACAGTATACATGTTGAAACACTACTATGCATTGACATGGAACAATAAATCCTACAACATGCATGAAGTCTGGCTCTACTCTACCTGGCCAGGACGGTTTCGTCTCCACACACTGTAGCAAATCTGTAATCCAAGCTATGTTCACTATTTGGAAATAGGTGTATACAAAACAAGCAGTTCATGATTTATTACACGAATCCGTCCCTACATGGCAGAAATCTGAAATCCCCATAAACTGGTAAATGCTATTCTGGTAAGACTGGCTGTCTAAGATAATTGTGGACCTTGACGATGTATTTCATAATTGATCTCTTACGTCCAGGGTTGTATAACATCTTTATTGAATACCTTTTTTCTAAACCTTATAAATGCTCTTACAGATTACAATGCCAAAAGATTACCAAAAGATTATGCCACCTATGCTCTGTGGAGAAGTGGTGAAATTACTGCAATCATATAATAGAGTGGCCAGAGTCAAATGTCATTATTTTTAAATATTGCACAAAAGATATTGGTCCCATCTTAAACAGTATAGGGCACACGTTCTATTTTACTCCAAATGCTGACAATGTGATGCATCAGACTGTGACCTAATACACATAGTGTGATCCTCTACCAACATTGTCAGACAACAGAGTTCTATATTGCATAAATTACCTATTGTGTGCCAACTGCACAAACCTCCTTCAGCACACTTAGATCTATTGCATGATACCACAGATATTATTAGGCTCACCAAATTTCCATAGATGGATAACAATCTCTTTGGCTGCTGCCAAGAATTGCATTCTACATAACCGAAGTCCCCCAACTACTCCCACTTTAGAGAAATGATTAATTAAAATGTTAAGGTTTGCCCAAAATGAACACCTTACACATAGCATTGGCGACCCAATGGACCCATGCTCACTAAAATCATGATGATTAAACTAATGTCATTGAGAAGTAAAATACAGAGAAATGCCTACTCTATTATCATCCTGATAGGGCAGTGTTTCCCAAACTTTTTGGAACCACGACCCACTTTTTAGAATGACTAACCAAAGCATTGTGTAGTAGGTACTGCATTGCAATTTACAGACATCACATTTTCCATTGACATGGCCACTAACTTTGCACAGACACACAGGTTGAATGAAAAAAACTAATGTAGAATAGGGAACTCAAATGATAAGGTGTGGAAATTGGGTTTCTGTGAATATTTATCACGTGTACATCACCAAGTAAAGTGTCTTGATTTGTTTTGATTCTATTTTAATCTCTGTTTCCAGCACACTTAAGAATTTCAAAACAAATGTGCTTCATTTTTGCTTTCCTTACTGCTGAATGCATACAGTTCACTTACAGGTATTTACATTTAGTTGTGTGTTGCAAAAAACCTCTAGAGCCTTTCCTTTGACACTCCCTGTACTCCACTTTAAAAAGTCCTCTCACCTTGCAGTCAGAGAAGGAAAAGGAAACACCAATCCCATGCTAAAAGAATAATCAGCAATTTGTCAGAAGACATAGCCTGGTATTTGACCTCTGCCTTTCAAGCACTGACAAATGTGACAAGATAAACGCAGAATTTAAAGTCATCATTATTTATTGTTTGACCTTTCCTGACCTGCTAAAAATCGTCTGAACCCACTGTGAGGCTCTGTGATAGGGGTTGGCACTCAAAGTCTCCCCTATAGGAAGGTCTATACTAATTCCTCTACTTAGGTATTGTGGTTATCCTTGGCACAATTGTTTCCCACAACAGGAGACAACTCCTGCTTGTCTACACAGAACCCCTCCTGTTATCATATACAGATTCTTCTGTTATAGACTATATACACAAAGTCTGCTTTACATATGCCTTGCCACCACTCAATTCGATTCAGAGACATAAGTTGTGAAGAATAAATGGTAAGGCCCTGATTACGATCTTGGCGGGCTGGGTTACTCAGTCACAAACATGACGGATATCCCGTCCGCCAAATTACAATTCCATTATATCCAGTGGAACTTGTAATACAGCGGACGGGATACCCATCACGTTTGTGACAGAGTATCCCATCTGCCAGGATCGTAATCAGGCCCTAATTCTTCATCAACTCATCAGCCAAAGCCATCTGCATTTTATTCATAAACCATCTGATCTTCTACACTTTATTGCATGTATTACACTAATTAAATGGATCTTGCTGCACATTCCAGTCATTGTTAATCAGTAGACAGAATGTTTCTAGTAGCCAATGCATGGAGCGCCTTGTTTTAGGCTGGAGGCCGGACCCTGGCACCATGGTTAGAGGGTAAGTTGATTTCCAGCACAGCTTTTTAGCAAAATAAGAATGAGAAAAACATGATTAACTGACTGAATAAAATACCAGTTGGCTTGTTCATAATGTTTTCTCCTAGATATAGTTTTGGCAAGCACGTTTTTAGTTACATGAAAGTAAAGATGCATCAAGAAAACCACAACAAAGGAAATTCTACTGATTATTAAAATGCAAATAGCATCTGATTGAACCCCTAAGATGTCAGTGGCACTTCTAAGGAACAACTGAAATCAGTCAGAATCAATAGCTGTGGATGTGGATAAGCATAGTCATCAACTTTGAATTCATAGATGCAAAGCAACTGGTCAAGTAGTGTTGCATGATATAGTCCTAGGCTGTTTATTTTGTTTTTGTGTGTATCTGTGTCTCATCAGGGGTCCGCAACTTGCTTGTAAAAAACACTTCCAGAAGCTAAAACATAATAACTCAAGCAGAATGAAAGTCCATCTGAGGAGAAACGTTTGCTATCCGCTTGTGAGGTCCGGTTGAGGCAACAGGGGCATGGAATTACAGACCTGCACGCAAATAAAACCCAGCTGTGGCACTACAATATTGCCTGTGTTTCTCAGTTTTCCCTTTTAGGGGAGTGGAAATATCCCAACTAGTAGTTGCTTAAAAACAGGAAGGCAGTATATTAGATACAGAAGGCATTGTACTGCACAGTAAAATAAAATGTAAGTCCCAGGATATTTTACTAAATTGTAAAAATAAGTTTCATAAGTGCCAAGTTGTTTTATATCCCCACAAAGACCCTTACTCTATGTGTGTAAATAGCACGATGTGAATGGACTCTTTTTGCTTTAAGGATAACACATACCACATTAACAGAAAAAAATTGAGTTTATTAGCAGACAAGACGGGAAAATACGTCTAAAAACTGAGATAAAAAAGTGCTTTATACTTTTATTGAAAATGCCTTTGGACTCCCAAGACTCCGAAACACAGAAGGGGAGATTAAAATGAATAACAGAAATAGTTTCCCAATTCATGAACGCGACTACGGAATGGTATAACATGACAACTAATTCTATTGGTGCATCTAATCCTTAAGTGTTTCTAGTGTAGGTGTAAATTCGATAAAAGTCTTTCGGTCAGATTCACAAAGACTTTGCTCCATTTTACTCTTGCGCTACTCGATTTACTCATAAATGCACGTATTGCTCCTTGTTTACTCCTGGAATCCAGGATGACTGAAATATAAGGAAATAATGCAAATTACTTATCTAATTGTGTGACAGTATTTTCTTACTACTTTTTCATTTTAAGACACATTGGGGGATCCTTTGGTTTTGAAGATACAAAGGTTTCTTAAGAGGCTCTTTTGCTTCAGAAAATACAAAGGATTCTTAAGAAAGAAAAGTATACACATTCATTAAATAGTATTGAAAACTTTATTTATCAAGAAATAGTGATTTTATTTGGCATGGCACTCAGGAAAACATTTTAATAACACTGTCCCATCTTCCCAGAGTCAAATATTTTATATAAGAGCTATAGGTTGCTATAAGCAGAAAGTAAGCCTGCGTGTTCACACATCTTGTAATAAAAGGTGTGTCTCTTTTATTCTGTGTATCCTAGTTATGTTCCAGAAGTGGTCTTTAGTTTAGGGTTTAGTCTGCACTCACATTGCCTACATTTTCAGGAGGCTATTTCCATTAAGAAACAGACTGCAGAACAGAATTGTACAATACACATGCACAATGTGTATCGCTAGGAGGCAAGTAACATTAAAAACATCAGATCTTAAAAGGAGGTGAAAAATGTTTGGAATTTTTCTCAGCTATGTGCGTCTTTATGAAATATGCTGTATTGAAATAATATTGAAAAGATTGCCTATACAGTAAAATGAGCTTGCACGAGTCTCGAAGCAAAGCATGTTCATGACACAGAAGAGATGATTATTGCCTCTCTGGTTTATAGAAAATGAGTTATGGTCTACAACTAAGGAATGTACTAGGTTCGAGAATAATTGAGCTGGATGCCCGATTATGTGCAACTAGACAGATTTATTTTTAACATCAAGTGAGGTGTGAATACTTATAATGAAAAGGAATTGAAGAAAGTGTCTAAAACACATTTCATTTTGAAATTTATAAATTATACAGTTTTAGAAAATGGGTGATTAGTTGTGTGGCATGCACAAGTAATGGGTCCAAATTTGTCCTCCATTGGGAACCAAACACCCCATTGTAGGGCTTGACTCTCTCAGTGTAGCAAAGCAGAGCAGTCCAAGCCCTACTCAAGAGGAGGTGGTGTGGGCTAGTAGTCACCATTCACAGATACGCAAAATAACGCACAATAAATGATTGTCCAGTCTGTGCTTTGTCTTTTGAAAAAGGAAAAAGTACATTTATTACACACACACTACTCAGTAATGTACAGCTACTTACAAATATACACATGCTGATGGAAATTCTTCTTGGTGACATTGCATAATCACTCTTGTCCCTCTCAAAGGGGGATTTAGATCAACAAATCATGTCAAAACCTTCAAATGTGTTAAAATACAATAATGTAATTTCACTTTGAATGAACACACTTAATATTGGCAATAAAGCATGTATACCTTGAACATGAGTGGTTGTCAATGTCATTATTTCATTAAAACATTCACAAGCGGAAGGGGCTAGGCATGCCTGGGTGTTTGCGAACTCAGCATAACTTTTAGTATAAATACTTCAACTTAAACATAATCCCTTAAGAGCATCACATTTACAATTAAAACCCATGTGTAAGTATCACCCCTGGAAGGAGTTTGCAATAGGAAAACATATGTTGACCATCTTCTGACCACAAAGACTGCAGCCATAGACTGTGCGCCTAGAGGGCTCAGCACCGCCAGCTGAAAAGCAAAAGCTCCAGCCTGGGGAGTGCTTGAAAATCCAAGTATATCCTGGGGGGGTTATGCTTTTGGATTCTCACCCAACTTAGTAGTGGAGGCTCCTAAAATCCTTTCAGAGGAGGCTGTGCTGCTCCTGCAGCTCCCCCTGTACATGTGCATCCGTTTGGTAGAGAGCCCGCCGTCCTGGGGCCACAACAAAAAAGCAAAAAATAGGGCAAAAACAAGCCAAAACAGGAAAGACCCAACAGGGCATTAAGGGGCGCTCCTAGCGAGTGTTGTGAATAAATATTGAGCATCTCTCCCGCTGTGTCAGGGAGAGCCATGACTTCTCCGATTCTTTGTTTTTGTTATTTATTTTCTGCGTGAACTTGTGCCGCGCTGTCAGCCTCGGGTGACCCAGTCCCACCCGGGTAACCCGCATGCATGAACTCCGATCTCTCAATGGGGGGCAGCCTGGTGAGCCTACCCTCCCCTGCCCCCAACACCCCCCCCCCCAGTGGCCAGCACTCTGGGTTGCTGCCACAGGAGCCGGCAGCAGCATTCTGGCCTGCCCGTGGTTGCTGGCTGCCCTTCCTGCTCCCCCAGACACAGAGCCTCGGGGCGGCCATGCGTCGGAGTGTGATGGCACTCCCCCTCCTCTCTCCAGAAATCGGGGCACAGGAATGGGATCCTATGCCCCTTTCTGCAATCGCGGAGAGCAAGATGGCGCTCCCTCACCTAGTTCTTCTCTTCGGTAGCCAGGGATGGGCACCTCGGTCCCTGGCCTCCTGTACGGGGGAGCACAATGGCAGACTGTGCGACTGTGCGATGGACAGTGCGAGATCAGTGCGGCGCAGAGCGGAGGCAGGTGTGGCCGCCGTCGCTCCTTGCTGCTGCCATTGCCCCTTGCTGCAGGTAGACGGAATAGTAGAGCGTAACCTGGGGTGGGGGCTGAGGTCTGTTCTGGGGGAGCCGTCAGGCCTCAGTTAAAACAGCCAGGCCACAACCAAGCCATCCAGCCAGTCAGCAAAGCTGTGAACTGCAGTCAGCAGGAGCATTCACCAGTCGCGGCTCTGCGGGTCGTGCAGCAATGGCAGCGACGAGCGGGGATCAGAAAGAGACGAGAGGCACGCTAAGGCAGCAAAAACTAGGATCTGGGCGACAGCCCTCCACTAACGGAAGCAGCCGGCATTAGGCCAGTGTTGCTTGTTAGCATTGGGCGGCCCCCTGCTCTGCTGGTCTGTCCTGCACCCACAAGCCCTTCATTTTACCTTTTTTATCCTTGTTGTGCCCTTGCAGCAGCACCAGCACTATCGTTGCACCACTGCCTTCAGTACACTTCGTCAGGTCAGGCAAACTAAGAAGGACACCGCAACAAGGCAACAACAGACGGAAAAAACCTGCGACTAGCACAACACCACTTGTGAGCATCAAAATTGCTACAAGGCCCTTGAGGCCCTCAGGTGGCCAACCCAAGATCAGTGACAAGTTTCAGTTATTAAAAGACGCAGGGGCCACAATTTTCTCAACCACTCCGCAAACCATTGGGCTCCCAGTCCCACTTACCCCAACAATTATCACACTGGTTAATAAACCAATTATCAAACCGATAGCAGACCCTAACCAGGATTCTGTCTTAACCAGAAAATTAAATCCCACGAGCATCCCCGTTAGGGAACCCCTGAGCCAACATGCTGGCGTTAAGGACTGCCATTCCAAACAAGACCTAGCTCCATGTAAAAGCCCACAATGCAAGACCAACTTAAATTTCAACATCAAAGAATTTGCCTCAAATGGTGATGGTCATCCCACAGTGGCAGCCTTAGGTAACCGCTCAACCACTGGCAATTTGCACATACAAAATTTCTCCAGGTGCCTAGGATCATCCTCACATGAAGCCGACCAACAGCGATTATACCCTAGGATAGGACGGAGCCCCTCCACCTGATCTCATGACTTACCCCAAGAATTTCTCAAGGAAGAGCTAAGCTCAGAGGCAGGGTTTAATAAAACAACAGGCACCAGCCCCAATCTCAATACCACCAACACCATTAACCAACCCAGGATCATGTTAGAAGAAGACCCGGGCACTGACCACCAAGATCTTACACAAGAAGAATGGAATGCCCTCTAGGCATCCTACACGTGCCAAATTGAAGACACAGATGCACCAAAGGAAACAGTGCATACACAGGGGAGTCTGCACCTCTCAACTATTGGTAAACTAGCGGTTCAAACAGTGCATACACAGGGAAACCTGCATCTCCCAATTATTGCCAAATTAGTGGACCAAACCGAAGATATTGATGGACCAAAGGCAACGGCGCCCACACAATGGGAGCCCGCATCCCACAACAACCGGAAAACCAGCAGACCAGCTGGACAACGGTACCTGGGCCTCCCTGTTAAGGACCATCCAAACGATGGTCAATGCGCTAACGTATCACTGTTTCAAAATGGACATTCAAATCGAGGTACTGAACGATATTGCAATTTACGTGTCCGGAATAGACCAGAAAATAGCTGATCTGAATAAACTGATTAAAAGAGCACAAGACAACCCAATGGAACTTACTCCGAGATGCACATGCTCTCCAATGTTGGAGAAATTAAGCTCCTTACCCCAAGTCCTGGGGGAAGTTCTAGAGGATCTCAAAGCCACTAACAAAACAAAAACAGGTAGCGACCTAAGCAAGAGAGGAGATTGCATGCCGTCACACAAAGACATTGCACAAGTTCCAGTAATAAATCACAGAACTAAGGACCAAGAAGAGACCCACTCAGGAAACTGCAGCCCCTCAAGCAAAGGGAAGGTGACTAGGACTTCACCTGACATAACTAGGGAAGTAACTACTGGGACCATAATAAACGCAGTTTATCCCTTGCAAAATCAATCAACCAAAAAAGAGGACCATGAATACTCTGGTATTGTAAGAAAGAGTATAAAATCAGAAAGAAACCAAAAAAGGAACTCCTCTCAAAAATGACTTGGTTGACAGACTGCGTCTCCCACACTCAGCATAGTGCAAGAGTCATGGAAACTAGCAGAGAAATACTCCAAGAAACCGCACCACTGAGCAGGTCACCTGCAACACAGGATTTCAACAGCATTAAAGATCCTAAGGGGAACCAAGGGCCTAACCTCACAAAGACTTCTTCCCTGTCACCCTAGCCACTCAGGACATACGCGACAAATGCATCCATGGACAGGATCCTACATCAAGTAAGGAACATTACAGAAAGTAAAGAGGGTGAGGGTAGAGGGATGGCCATCAGCATCAAAGGCCAAGGAGATACAAAGGGTGAACATCACAGGGAGGAAGCACCTAAAGAAGAGGAGTGGGCAAAGTGGCCTAGCAATTACGATCAAACTCTCCAGGACAACGCTCCACCATATAATCCGCAAACATTGGAGGAGCTTAAAAGCGGCGGGAGGGGTTCACCTGGGCCCGGAAGAAAGATTGCTTGCACCACCAATTGACTGCCCAGCGGGTCGGGCCCCACGTCACATGACTCACTCGGGGGGCGGTATCCAAGACAATTGCCCCAGCAGGCCAAATAGCATCCAAAATATCGCTCACGGGGCAAGGGGTTGATTTTAAACTGTGGAAACATACTTAGACTCCTGAGGCAAATTCCGTCTCTAGCAGCTGTCCCTCTAAACCGAAATTGAATCAGTTCAATTCATTGACCCTGGTCCCAGGCAACAAAGTGAAACAACTAAGGTCCCCTGGAAATCGGTAGAAACAGTTCCAAAAATACTAACCGAAAGTAAACAATTTATCGTCTGGGGGATCCTAATCGAAACCTATTGTGAACCAGAGTACCCACAACAAATTGCACAGACAGAAAGCACTCTGGTTGCAAAACAAACACCCCCACATGTGCCATACTCTGTCCTCAAGCATGCGACAGGTGCCTCCCTCAAAAGGACCAATCCAGATAAAGGTCCGGACCTACACACCAGTGCCCAGCACCAAGTGTAGGTCAAGCCCACGAGCAACGAATGGTGGTGGGTAGCGGGCACAATCAACAGGCACCCCACAAAAGACTGAACTACCGCCCTGGGAACAGACCACTACTAACTTAAGACTCTGCTAATAGAACATTCATGGACTAAAGGCCAAGATCAGCGACCCTGACACACTGAGCTATCTTCAAACATTCTCAATATTAGCGCTCAAACCTGGGCATCGGAACCCATCACAATCTCAGGCTTCACTCACGCCCTGACCCCAGCCACTAGAGAATCAAAATTCGGGCAATAGAAAGACGGCTTGGGAGTATATGTATCAACGGCACTTAAAATGAGGTCTAAGGCTCAAACAACCCAGCACGACAGACTCCAGATATTGCACCTAACCTTGATAACTAACGGGAAAGAACATTATGCTGATAAACATTTACATCCCACCAACACGGAAGGACCGCACAGAGCTGTCAAAAGAGCTAATAGACCACATTATTAATTTAGAAGGAATATAGAAGTATCCCACTAATAGGGACAGGGGACTTCAACATGACACTTTTAGGTCACACAATCAAAAGTGAACTCACTGAGGCCCAGGAATGGGAGTGGGATATCCCTAATCAAATCCAACTCAGCACTGCAAGGAAAGACCGAATGGGCATATCTTTGGCCGGGAAATTAGAGCATCTGGGGCTGCGAGTTCTAAATGGCCATATCAAAGGAGACATCCCCCAGCTCTCTCGTTTCATTCTCAATCTGGCAACTCACTATTAGATCATACTGCGGTGTCTCTTCCTCTACTACCCTTAACTCTCTCAGACAAAATGGGCTCAAGGTCGGAAAGAGATCATCTACTGCAGGAGCTGGTATTGGCCATGTCCCCCACAGAGCATAAATGCTCAGTAGACGCCGCCGGAGCCACATATTCAATCTACCTTAAAAGTATCAAAATGGTCCTCAAACATAATTGTAAATTTTGAATATGAAGCAACATGCCATCTGGAAAAGTCCTACCAACTCTGCGGCACAAACACAGACAAATGGGTCGCATTCACCACCACCTATACAGATCAGTTCTCAACCAAAGTCAAACCTGGTAAAGAGCTCCCCAGACAAATGCACCCAACTGACCATAACTCATATAAGTCGGCCAAACTCAAACACTTGAAATGGGAAGTCAACAAGGCACTGAGAGTAGTCCAACCAACCCCTCCGATTAATTAAACCGCGCCATCTTGAAGGGAGCAAAGCGAGACTTCAGGCGTGCCACATGGGGAATCAAAAGAGAAACCACTAAAACCTTATGGGAAACAGTGAACTCCCTAAAAAATCCCACCTATGGGAAGCCCGGGTTCAAATGTTTCGGAAGCGACTGGGTCACCTTCCTACTAGCCCATTTCAACCCCCAAGTTGACACTAACACAACCAGGTTGAAGGATGAGCCAGACAACTTAGAATTGGACAGTAGACTGGCCCGACGCAGGGGCAATACAAGCTGGAAACCAACAAAATCAAGCTTGAGTAGGTGCAGCAGCAGATTATCAGGGTGCGGTACACAGAACCGGATCCCTCAGGCAATATACAAAACCAGCCCAGAAAAATGTGCTGAAGCAATGGGGCCACTCTTTAATCACACCCTAGCTGGGGGTTCAATCCCACCCTCCTGGAGAGGATCCATCATCTCCCCAATCTTCAAAGGAGGGAACAAACTCGATCCAGGGAACTACAGGCTGATAGCCCTGATCAATAATGAGGCCAAATACTATGCTGGTGTCCTACTTGATCACCTAAGAAACTGGGCCGACTCAAATTCTATCATCCCAGACAATCAAATGGGGTTCACCAGGAAATGAGGCACCACAACAAATATAATGGCCCTAACGCTCATATTGGATCCCTCCAAAGCCTCAAAGCTCCCCCTCTACCTTTGATATATTGACTTTCAGGCTGCCTTCGATCGAGTATCTGTGATGTCATGGGGATGTCACTGAACATGTCATGAGTGATGTAATATGTGAGGCCATATGAAGTGCATTGCGGGGGCATAAGTAATAGTTAGCTCAGGTAACTATAACTGCCGAATTTCACTGGTTTTATACAAGTGAAATCTGACCCTAACTATAACGTCCCTGTAACCTTTGTTTTTTCAGTGAATTTCTAAGGTTTTTTTGAATTTTATTTGCTGACTATAACGTCCCTGAAACCTTTGTTTTTTTCAGTGATTTTCTATGTGTTTTTTAACTAGTAATCACTTTTGCAGGGTGGTGGAGAAAGGGGGCTGGGCCTCCAACCAGCTCTCAGGAATCCCACTGTGTAGGATGTACAGGAAGTACCAGGAGGGCTTCTTGGCCTCCAAGGTCCCACAGGAGTAGAGTGGACTTCAGCCCCAAACCAGTAGTGCACCACAAGCCGCGTTTGCAGAATGGTGGAGAAAGGGGTTGTGGCCCCCAAGGACGTCCTCACTAATACAGCCACTGACATATCCAATCATACACCCATACAGCCACTCACACACTGAGTCAGTCTCCCATAGAGCTACTCATACACCTACTCACTCATACACATAGTCAATTACACAGCCACTTACTCACCCATTTAGTTACACACACACTCATTCACCTAAACAGTCACTGACACAAGCATACACTCACCCACACAGCCACTCTCACATTCACACACTCACCCATACAGTCACTCACATATCCCATCAGTCACCTATACTGCCTTTCACATACCCAGTTACTCACCTATATACCACTGACACATGCACTTACTCACCGACAGAGCCATACATACACTCACTCACACATGCAGCCCCTCACACATGCACTCACTAACCCATACAACCACTGGCTCACCGACTCACTCATCAATACAGGCAGTTACACACACCCTCACCCACTCCACAGACACTCAGAAACCCATAGTGGCACTCAGACAACCAATCACTCACCCATACAGAAACTCACGTACCCACACACACACCCATACAGCCCCTTAGACACCAACTGACAGACTTATACAGAAATTCACACAACCAGTCACTCACCCATACACTAACTGAGACACCTACTCACGCACTTATACAGTAAGTCACGCACCCACTGAATCATCCAAACAGGCACTCATACACCCACTGATTCACCAATACACCTTGGTATATCTATTTAGCACTGATAAACTTAAAAAAAACACTCACAGTCACTGGATAATGTCATCATGAGTGATGTCATCGTTGATGTCATTTAAGATGTCATGAGTGATGTCATGAGTGATTTCACTGACCATGTCATGAGTGATGTAATATGTAAAGTCATAAGCAGTGCATTGCTGGTGCTTGAGTTATAGTTAGCTCACTAACTATAACGGCTGAAGGGTTTAGGGGTGTGTTAGGGTATTTGGTGCTAAATGTGTTTTTAGTGTTTAGGGGTGGGTAAGGCTATTGGGTGGTAAGGGTATTTTTAAGGTTTAGCAGTGGGTAAGGGTATTGGGTGGTAAGGGTGTTTTTAGGTTTAGGGTGGGTAAGGGTATTGGATTGTAAAGGTGTTTTTAGGGATTAAGGTGGGTAGGGGCATTGGGTGGTAAGTATGTTTATGTGAGGTCATAAGCAGTACATTGCAGGGGTATAATGTATACTTAGGTCAGTTAACTATAACTACAGAATTTCTATGGTTTTGTGTGTGTAAAATCTGAGCCTACCTATAAAGTCCCTGTAACCTTTGGTTTTTCAGTGCATTTCTAAGCTTTTTCAAAATTCTTTTCTAACTATAATGTTGCTGTGTCCTTTGTTCAGTGATTTGCTATAGTTTTTTAAAGTAGTTTCCTAACAGTAACTTTTCTTTAATCTTTGTTTTTTTAGTGAACTTCTAAGGTCATTTTAATTCTATTTCCTAACTATAAAGTCACTGTAACCTTTGGTATTTTCAGTGAATGTCTACTTTTTTAATGCTATTTCCTAATCATACTGTCCCTGTAACCTTTGGTTTTGTGTGAGTGTGGGATGGAATGTGTGAGTGGGTGTGTAAGTGGCTGTGTGGATATGGTAGTGGTGTTGTGGGTCTGTGAGTGGGTATGTGAGTGCCTGTATGTGTCTGTGAGTGGGTGTGTGAGTGATAGTGTGGGTGTGCAAGTGGGTGTGTGAGTGGGTGTGTGAGTGACTGTGTGGGTCTGTGAGTGGGTGTGATATTGGTGTTGTGGGTCCATGAGTGGGTGTTTTACTGGCTGTATGGGTGTGTGAGTGGTTGTGGGGGGTGCTATTGGATGAGTGAGTGTGTGAATTGGTATGTGGGTGTGTGAGTGGCGGTGTGGGTCTGTGAGTGGGTGTGGTAGTGGTTTTGTAGGTCTGAACGTGGGTGTGTGAGTGGCTGCATGGGTATGTGAGTGGGTTTGTGGGTCTGTGAGTGGGTGTGTGAGTGACTGTATAGGTGTTTGAGTGGGTGTGTGAGAGGGTGTATGAATGTGAATGGGTGTGTGAGTGGTTTTTGTGGGTGTGAGCATGAATGAGTGTGTGAGTAGCTATGTGGGTGGCTGTGTGGGTCTGTGAGTGGGTATGTGAGTGGTTCTGTGGGTCTGTGAGTGGATGTGTGAGTGGCTGTATGGGTGCATGAGTGGTATTATGTGTTTGCAGGTATGTGTGTCAGTGTGTGAATGGTGTGTGAGTGGGTGTGTGAGTGGCTGTGTGTGTCTGTGAGTTAGTGTTGTAGTGGTATTGTAGGTCTGTGAGTGAGTATCGGAGTGGCTGTATGGGTGTGTGAGTGGGTATGAACGTGGTTTTGTGGGTTCGTGAGTGGATTTGGGAGTGGCTGTATGGGTGTGTGACTAGTGTTTGAGTGACTGTATGGATGTGTGAGTGGGTGTGTGAGTGGTTGTGTGGGTGTGTGAGGGGCTGTGTGCGTCTGTGAGTTGGTGTTTGAGTAGTTTTGTGGGTCTGTGAGTGTGTGTGTGTGAGTGGTTGTATGGATATGTAAGTGGATATGTGAGTGAGTGTGTAAGTGGGTGTATGCCTGGCTGTGTAGGTCTATGAGTGGGTGAGTGACTGGTTTTGTGGGTCAGTGAGTGGGTGTGTGACTGGTTTTGTGGGTCAGTGAGTGGGTGTGTGAGTGCCTGTATGTGTTTGTGAGTGGTTGTGTGAGTGGGTGTGTGAGTGGCTGTATGGGTCTGTGAGTGGGTGTGCAAATGTCTGTATGGGTGTGTGAGTGGATGTCTGAGTTTCTGTATGGGTGTGTCAGTAGCTGCGGGAGAGACTGTATAGGTGTGTTAGTGGGGATGTAAATGTCTGTGTGGGGGTGTGAGTGGCTGTATGGGTGCATGAGTGTAGGTGCCAGTGGCTTTGCTGTATGGGTGTGTGAGTGGGTATGTAAGTAGGTGTATGGGTCTGTGAGTGGGTATGTATGTGGCTGAGAGACTGGCTGTATGGCTGTGTGAGTGGGTGTCTGAGTGGTTACATGAGTATGTAAGTACATTTGTGAGTGTGTGGTGGGTGTGTGAGTGGGTTTGTAAGATTTTTTAGGGGCTGTGAGTAGGGTTGTGACTGGCTGTATAAGTGTGTATGTGGATGTGTCAGTGTATAAGTGAGTGTGTGAGTGCCTGTGTGGGTCTGTGAATGGATTTGTGAATGCTTCTTTGGGTCTGTAAATGGGTGTGTGAGTGGAAGTATGAGTGTGTAAGTCAGTGTGAAAGTGGGTCTGGGGCTCTGCCTGGGTGTTTATATGGCTGTATGGGTGTCTGAGTGGGTTTCTGGGTGTGTGAGTGGCTGTTTGGGTGTGTTAGTGGCTGTTTGGGTGTGTGAGTGGGTGTGTGAGTGGTTGTGTGGGTATGTAAGTAGATGTGTGAGTGGCTGTATGAGTGTGTAAATCAATGAGTGAGTGGGTCTCAGTCTCTAACTGGGTGTCTAAGTGGCTGTATGGATGTCTGAGTGGGTTTCTGGGTCTCAGTCTGGGTGTGTGAGCAGCTGCTTATGCGTGTGAGTGGGTGGGTGTGTGAGTGGTTGTATGGGTGTGTAAGTGGGTGTGTGAGTGTGTGAGTCATGTTGGTTTGTAAGTGGGTGTGTGAGTGTGTGATGGGTTGGTGTATGAGTGAGCATGTAAGTGGCTGTGTAGTTCAGTGACTGGGTGTGTAAGTGGCTGTATGGGTGTGTACATGGCTGTGTGAGTGGGTGAGTGAGTGCCTGTTTGGGTCTGTAAGTGGTTCTCTGGGTCTGTGAGGGACTGTGTGAGTGACTACGGGTGTGTGAGAGAGTGTGTGAGTGACTGGGTGTTTGAGTGGGTGTATGGATATGTGAGTCAGTCGGTGAGTGGTTGAGGGGGGTGTGAGAGAGTATGTGAGTTGTTCTATGAGTGGGTGTATTTTTTTAAGTGTTCACTGGATCTGCCGATCCATAATGGATTCACACGGGGCCACGCTCAGCACCACGGTGGATCCACAGATCCTTGAGTGTGCAAAACAAATTCTTTTCCATATTTTCTTGCCCATGAGGGGTCCCTCACAGACACCTCCATCAGTCCTATGGGGTCAGGATACCTGTATCCTGACCCCTTACATCTTATTTTTACTTTATTCCCCCAGGTACCATGTCCTGATTCACAAAATGGCAGCTGCTCTCAGGTTGCAGCAAGCCACACATGACATTGCTGTTGGCGTGCGAATCCGCAGCTCCACCGCGGTGGATCCGCGGTTAGTCCGCATCTCTAGATATACCTAAATCTTTTTTCTTTAATAACTCTAGAACTTCTGAACAGAGCTACACCAACTTACTAAAAGCACTCTTTCTGAACCAAGATCTAGCTTTCCGCCAAATTTGGTGTCATTCCATTCAGCGGTTCAGGCTGTAGTCGTGTCTAAAATCTCTATAGGAAATTGCCCCCCCCCCCCCTGAAGGATCACCTCAAAACTTTCCAGGCAGCTGAAGTGAGTTTGAAACTTTCGCGAAGATGCATCAAATGGCGCCAAAGTTATTAGCAAAACAAAAAATGGTATGGAAACTAGGTCCTAACTATAATTACCTAAAGGCGACTGCCAGTAGGATATATATATATATATATATATATATATATATACACTCCAATATAATTCCCTTACTTAAGAACGGAACACCGACACAGGAGCTGGATCGGGCGATCAGTTTTGTGTTTATTCAATTACGGCTGTTACGCGTTTCGGCACTTCCTGCCTTGCACACACATATACATATATAAAGTTTCACTTACCATATATATACTTACCTTGTGCTGTAGAGGCATGCTTGGTAAAGGAATATGCATGGTAAATGATTATGTTGTACAGGCAATACGTGATAAAGGCTTTATCTGCGCAAGCAGGAACTTCTCTTTAAGCCATTTTCAGCTTCATCTCCTGCTCATCGCTACAGTACTTAGCATACCTAAGGATCTAATCTAAAGGTTTAGTCTGCCAGCAAATCATATTATGCTGTATGCGCATACTGATCTCTGGGCGCGCCCCCCAAGAACGAACTTCGACACAATGCTTCTTATATCTCCTCTTTCAGGACATTCTTGTCCACTGTGCTGTTTAAACACCTTTAACAACCAGTCATAATAAGCATGCAGAGTGTCTGGTTACTTATTTTTCTTTCCCTGCACTAACTCCGCAATATGTAGCTTCATACTGGAAGATCACATGGTGACTAGGGGTGGGCAGTAAACTCTGCTCCGCCAACGGAGTTTACAGAGCTTTTGTCACTCTCCATTGCCACTTGGCAAAAACTCTGCCTACACCAGGCAGCGGAGTTTACCGGCACCCCCGTGACCCACTGAGTTCCTGAGGAGAGGCACTGGCACCAAAATTGCCTGATAATCTGCTCACCGACATGGTTGTAGTGCCATGAGCAAGCTGACAACAGTGAGTGGTGATTGTGCTCAGCGGCAGTGATCGGGGCTTTGATCTCCCCGTGGCGGCCCATGGCAGAGGGCACCACATTGCGATCGTCGGACCTGCATGATCATATTACCGCACTCTGCAGTGAAATTGGTTGCACTGGCGGGGCAGGGGCCCCACTGGGAATACAGCTACCAGCAGTGGTGAGGAGGCAGTTACGGGGGTGGGCGGCATTGGGGGCTCGGCCATTTTTGCGGAATACCTGACTTCAATATGGCGGCCATTAGGGACATAGGCCCTCATTAAGCCTTGGGAAAGGTGAAGAATAATGTTACAAAATGAATAAATGACATGGAGAGGGTGGAGGGGGCACCCAGTGCTTATTTAATAATATCCGCTTTACTGACGCCAACCGTGGAGCAATAAGTTAGGAAATATTATTTATTCAGCCTGAATGACATGTGGCAATGTTAATCTAGTAAATAACGTAGCATATATTTCCCTTCTTACTCTTTGAAGGACGGGTGTATGCTGGGCGGCCAAGAGTTTCTCTGTGAGAAGGCCATGTCATAAACCATCATGTCAGAAGACGCAGATTGCGAAGCTCAACCCTCTTTGAAGGTGGGGATTTTGCAAGCCTGGGAGCTCCCTCTTTCGTGGTATCAATCGGCTAGTCAGGTATGCCTTATGTGTCTGACGCACCCTAGTGGGGTAATTGTTTTGAAAATGCTTTGTAGGAGTGCGACAACAGTTTAACTGCACAAACACAGCACGTAGAGAGAGGCACTTGACAGATGTACCTACCACCTCAATCGAATAGTCTGAGTTTATCCCTCTTGACCATTGTCTACGTCACATGTTTAATGTTGTTTGGTATCTATGGCAGTCATCGCAGGGCTTTAGAACTGGACAGTGGGAGTCAGTAGTCCTGATGAGATTATCACCCACTTCAGCAGAATAACCTTGGTCTTTCTTCCCTCTGAGAGAGGCTCATGTTTGTAAGCACTGGACAATGAACATGTAATCAGTTAGTGATTGTGATTGATAGGAGTGGGCGAGTAGAGCAACTCTGCCCGCTCGTGGAATTCCACTGAGTTTATATGCAACTCAGCGGAATTTCGAATAGTGCAACTCCGTGAGCTCTGCCGACCCCTAACGGTGACAATGACTTCATCATCTAATTGTGCCCTAAACCTTTTCTGTAAGGGAAAACATTTAGAGAGATCCAACTTATATTTCTCTAGCAATTCTAATAATTTCTCATGTGTTGTAGCTTCATGACTTGTAATTTCCTTACTCGGGTATATCAGTGCATTTTCCTGGTATTGATTAAAATGTGAGATGTCTAAGCATCGCTTAATGACTTCTTCCAATTCCACCTTCAGTTTTGGTACATCTAGGAGACCAGCCCTCCCTTGACTTGTGAATGGTGTCTTTGTATTTCCCATTACCCTACTCTCAGGAGTTTCTTCAAACCATGGGGCAAAATCTCATTATTGAAAGGTCCCATTTCCCCTTGAGCAATTGGAATCATAGAAACAATAAGTCTCCCTTCTCTTAAATATTAGACATTTTGCGGTGAGGTCCAGGGAGCAACATGTGAGTTTTGTGATGTTCGGATAAATCCTGTCGCAGTTACTCCACCTACAGCTCCTGAAACAACAGGCTTCAGGTCAATGTTTACTTGTGTGGATATAAGCGGAATTGCTAATGTCTGAGCTGATATGACTTATTATATTGGTGCAGGAACAATAAACAATAAAAGCTGAAACACCTGGAGCAATTGCAGTACTTCATATTGTGCAGGTCTAGGAGGTGGTTTCGTATCATATAATATTCCTCTTTAGTTTTCAATAACTTTTGAATCAAATGTGCCATGTTGTAGAAATCTTAATGCTCCCTTCTTCTCAGCGATCTTATGCCTTTGACAAAGCCACAAACATGTATGAAGCTCTATGGCTGTTGTCATTTAATGACCCGTGTACATTCCGGTGGAGCCTCTTCAGCCTCACGGACAGGGACTTTACCTTTAATTAAAGCTCTAAAAGCTCTGAAACATTTAGGGGCATATTATCAATGGCCAGCGATAATTATCGCTGGCCGTGCTTAGCGATAATAGTCCTATCGCAGGCTATCTCTGGAAATTATCGCCCTGGTAGCGCGTTATTAACAATGCGTTTCTCCAGGGCGATAAAAATTCCAGAGATAGCGAGGTTATCGCCGGTTTGCAGGGAACATCGCTGGAACCAGCGATGTTCCCTGCAAAATGGCGATAACCTTGCTGATACGACCCTGTGGTCGTATCAGCAGAATCCACCCCCTATGTTAGGGATGGCTAAGTCAGGATTTTAGCAGACGTTAGATTTTGGCGAAAACGGCCATTTTCGCCAGAATCTAACCTCTGCTAAAATCATGTGAGCTGCCTTGTAAATATCGCGATGTGAACATCAGCGATATTTGCAACGTAGTCCATCCGGGAGTACGCCAGTAACGCCCACTTTGCATCTCATTAGAGATGCAAAGATGGGCGTTGGGGAAAGAGGCGATAATGCAAGGATTCACGCGATAGCGTGACCTTGCTGATTAAGCGATAAAATTATCGTCGCTTTTCGTCCGAAAACGGACGCAAAAGCGGCGATAATTGTTTAACGCCTCGTTGATGATATGCCCCCAAATGATTACAACAATTCAATAATGAAAATGAGAAAATTTTATTTAATTATTTTCAATGCTTTGTTCAAATGACAATTCAATGCAGATGGATAGTCACATTCAATCTCAGCAAAATCCTTTCCTTCATGGACCTATCACAACACTTGATGAATCAGCAACCAATTACAGCACGACACTTTGCACCAGTTCACCTATCCCAGTGCAGTACTCTCTGAAGTAACTCTCACTCCACACAGTGGTTCTCCTCCTTTATAATTTCTCATATGCAAAATTGCACAACCTTAAGCAAGTACAATAAACAAAAAACCCTTGTCTGCTTAACTAAAGAATTCAAAGTAATTCATTCACACAAATGTTACCCAGAAATAATAATTTCAGATTCCACACACACACACAATCACACACACAGATGAAATCTCGACAAGAGGAAATCACCCTGACTGATGTAGTTTCCCCTTTGTGCAATAAGTTATACTAACACCAATCACTATTAGTACAATCACAGCAATCTATTATGGTCCCTATCTCATTTGTGCGGTTGATGGTACATAACGAACCAACACCACAAAACCTTTAGCGGACAAGTATAACCACAAAATCTCTTATCTATCCTGGAATCTTAGACTGCACCGAGTCTGATAACATCTTCAACTGCTCAGCATCAAACGTTTATTGTCAATTACATAATTAAACCACAGATATTTCCAGAGCACGAGACGTATAACTTCAACACAATAACGTATACTCAACATAGACAATTGTGACGCACAACCCTATTGATACTCACACCTCCACCACTGTAAACGCTTTTGGAACCACCAAACTCCTCCAGCCTTCAAGGTAGTGCTATGGACTTTAGGGACATGGGCAGTTCAAAACTGGGGCAAATTTTATTAATTTGGATCCTTTTCTCCTGTGACATTAACCATCACTCTGCTACCACTTGCCGAAGCGGGGATTCTTGTATCTCAATCGTCGAGTATAATAATTAAATAACCCCTGCCATTGGTCGTATGGACTTTTGCTAGTAGACAAGGAAAGATGATAAGGAGCAATAATTTGCATCAATTACCATGAACAGTGAAGTCCAACTGGTGCTTCACAGGAATTGTCAAAGAAATTAGAGCTTAAACTGTTTAATTTACAAATTGATTCAAATCAAATTAACCATTTAGTAAGTATTAAGTTTAGTCATCATTGTTACAAATTCAACTAATCCATAGGTTGATATTTCAGGACGAGATAAAATACCACATTAGAAAGAATTGCAAATAATATAGAGAAAATGCAACAGGTGTGTTCCATGAAGGAATTATCCCTAAATCTAAATTAATGGGCTTTGGGCATAGAAGAGCAATTATCTTCAAATAGCAAGGTAAGGTGTCAATTTCAGTAAACTCAAATGAACGGCTCTGATAAGAGAAATGAAAATGCATAGGAATGAAGCCTTAATGCACAAGCAGTGGAAATTAGCAGGAGCTGGAAAGTATTCTCAGCACTAAGTCAACAGATATCTCTAAGGTCTGCCACCTAAGCTTTGCAGCAAGCTCTCTATACCTAATCTAATGTCTCTGAAGAGAGGACCCTCAGAAAAGTAGAGTCACTCTCTCTGGAATGGGGGCTCTTCCTCTCCTAAACTAAGGCGAACACATTGATATAATGTATTCAAAGCATTTCCCATGAACCAATCAGTCCCCAGCAAACGCTGGGAGCAGGTAAACTCCCCAGTTTCTTACGTCTTCACAAAGAGCTATAGAACTATGTCCTTGGTTTGTTACTTTGACCAAATCTTGTGGCTCAGTCAGTTCTTCCCACGAGTTGTCTTTCCTGCCATCTCCTCTCCTCTTGGTGAGAACCTCACTCTCAGTTGTCTAATACATAACAAATGCCTTTTCACTAGCTAACAGAATGTTTCTGGAAAACAGCATCTGCAGAAGGAAAGAAAACAAGCATTTGCAATGCAATCGGTCTCGCCTTTAGGACCTTATATGTATTTAGCTATGCAGCACATTAGCCTGGGTGCTGAAACATCTACTGTTCTTTAACATGGTGGAAAGTAAGCACCAAACTGCGTGACACGCCAGGTATGGGAACACATGGAGAGAAATATTGCCTTTCAGAGGGAAATGGTATAGTTCAAAGCTCTGTTTGTAATATAAAATCAGGGCCTTTGGTGGTCATATCACTGAAAATACAAGATTTGAAAAAAATATTATTGTCTACGGGTGCTCGTGGAAGACAATTTCTATGGACTGGAATCTAGAGAATGCTAAAGTGATTCTGGTATTTTACTGACCTCTGCTGGTCGTTTTCTATCATGAAAGTTAAATAGAGGCAGTTGCCAAAAAAATTAAAAAAAGAAAGTCCCTCAGCAGAAAGCAATTCTGGTATTTTACTGACCTCTACTGGTCCTTTTTTATTAAGACAGTTAAATAGAGGCAGTTGAACAGAAAAAAAAGTCCCTACGCAGAAGCAGACAAGTCCTAGGGCTGATCTCGAGGGCCCACAAAGTACATACACATATAAGTATATACTAATATATATGTATATACTAAAGTATATACAAGAGTTCTCGGATGCTCGACCTAAAAACATCTAGTGAAAAACAAAATCTTTAAACATGAAATTAGGCCTCTTATCCCTAATATGTAAAGTCCAAATTCAATATGTCATCATTAGTTAGGCTAACTTAAGTCGACACATTATGTTACTTCATGTGTGTGCTTTTAATGCCTAAATATGATTACCTACGACAATGTTTTGCCTTTATTATGCATGCGGTATTAAGCAGTAAAAGTAGCTCAGTGGACTAATGCATCCACTGCAGGGGCCTGTGTTCGACCTCATGGTCACAGGCTCGAATCCCGGCAGGTCCACTCAGCCTTTCATCCATTTGAGGTCGATAAAATGAGTACCGTTGGGTAACAATAAACATCTGTTATTCAGCGCCAAGATGCCCCGTTGCTGGGGTGAACGTGCGCTTTACACATGTTATGTTTTCAATTAAATGTGTTTAATTTTTAAATTGAGAAAAATTGCCCTATCAGGTTGTGTGTACCCTTCTCAGTGAATGTCTCTCTCATCTGCCTCATCTATTTCGTTGATAGATCCAGCCCTTAAAACTTTATATCCTAAGTAAACATAGATTATCAGATCTGAGAACCTTACAGCAAATAGTGCTGAGGAGAAGTGTGCGTACCTCCTCCTTCGGCAATTACTGTCATTGTTTAGTACTTTAAAATCTCTCATACCTTCATGTCGTGCTATTGAGCATCTGGTAGGGCTAACACTAAATAGGAAAATGTGCCGTGACTATTTTTTCAGAATTGCTGTTTTCTTGTGGATAACTACTGAACTGAAAAGGTCACACGTATTGTTCTACCCTTTATTTTTTCTTACCAAGCATAGAACACTCTATAAAAATTGTTATTCATTATGGATATATTACTCTAAAGATGTCCACTACATAGTGCATCTTTGTGCAAATAATTATTACCGCATGAAAAAAAAATTAGCCATCACATGGCAGCTTCTCAAAAAAGATGAAAAGTGCATTTTGTGAAATACAGTTCCAGTATCTCGTACACTACACATGGACGTTAGCATCGATGAAACGTCACCGAAGCTGTCAATTGATTTAAACCATCAACATGACATTGGCCTAGCCCGGCTTTCTAAGATGCATTTTAACATATATATCTACTGATGATGCGCTAAGGAGCCAAGGACGTCATTTAGGGGTCACCAGGGGTCGTAGATACGTCCCCTGGCATGCCCCTTGTGACCCCTGGCACTGCCTTTGCGACCCCTGCCCTCGGGGGGGGGTGGGGGGGCGGGAGGGCAAGATCAGTGCCTGAAACAGACCAGCCTATCATCCATAGTTTGTCCTTATGGATGTGCGCGATTCTCCTTATATTCTATTAAGTTTGTATTACACTAATAGTGAAGAAAATTACATTTTTCACTATTATTGCAGTACAAATGGAGTACAATTAGCTGGAATAGGGCTTTCCCTGGCAGCCGAGGTAAGTACAAATTGCTTTTAAATGTATGTTGTGTGCGTGTTTATGTGAGAGTGTGTGTGTATGTGAAAGTGAAAGTCAAAGAGTGTGTGATGTCACTTCTGCTACGCCTGGCAATTTGGCGAACTTACCTACATGTAAGGAGCTGGGAAATATTATGAAATGTATGTGCACTCTGTACACTAGGCAATGAATACGCCAAGGTTTTCTGAGTAAAATAGAGTAACAAATAGCTACACTTTGCATTAAAATAAAAAAAGGTTAAAAAAAATAAGTTTTATGCTTTTATTAAATGTGTTGCTTAAGATCAATGCAGCTTTTTATGGAACTTGCTACAGAAAGAAAAAGTTGCACTTAATTTTGCAAGTGTTAATTTTAGTTGTCTTTCTACTGGTTCTAAATTCATTTTATTGCTCAAATTTTCTTTTTGGTGCTTTCAGTTGTTCTAAAGATGAAAGAAAGTCATGAAACTGGAACACCTCCCTTAGCATCTGAATGTTTAAGGATGCAGATACATATTTGGGATATTTGAAAGGTGTACCTCAATTAAGTGAGGGTGGCTATTGTTCATCTAACCAGACCGATGATGATGGCAGTGAATTATAGTTTCAGGAGTATATATATATATATATATATGCCTTTATTCCAACACTGCAGACGAGTGGGCTGTGTACCGAACCTCCCCCATAAAGCCATTATCATGGACGTCAATTCACCAAAATGTCAGGGGTAGTGGAAGTGATATTACATGCCATTTGACCTTCACATTCACTCACACATACATGCTTACACATACACCCACATTCACACACTCTCCCACATAAATACACTCTCACATGCAAACACACAACATGCATTTAGAAATTTGTTTTTACTTACCTCAGCTGCCAATGAAGGTCATATTCCTGCTAATTGTCTCCATTTTGTATTATATTAATCGTAAATAATGTAATACTAATCACTATTAGTGAAATAAAAGAAGGTGACAGAAAAAAGGGGGGTGGAGCCCCAGCCGATGTCCATAAGGACAAGCTGCTGCTGTGTTTCTGGCACTGATTCTTCCACCTCAGAGGCCAGGGGTCACAAAGGTAGTGCCAGGGGTTGCGAGTGACAAGCCAGGGGTCACCCCTGGGGATCCCTAAATGACATTCATGGGCATTATCTTTTTGGAAATTAATTTTCCGTTAGAAAAATAATGCCAAATTGATTTGGTTCAGTTAGCATAACAAGGCCGTAAAAGTTAAAGAAATCATGGCACACAATGAGCATCATACAGACACTCACTCTTCTCAACACCTGTCTTTTCAGAGTAAATGGATTCCACGCAGCAGATGGGTCTACTGTCTCATGAAGTAATATGTCTCATCCCTTTTTACACCTCCGTGCCATGATGTGCCTTCCCACGTGTTAACAGTGTTCTCGTCTACTCACTTACTCTGTATGCACTTAGCTGAAGTGGTATGGGTGATTGTTATTGTTTGTGTTGTTTTGAACAGTTGCAGAGGTGGTATAAGTCTCAACATACACGCTTCAGAGAAATGTGATGGGGATTGCAGGCTTCTGCTGTTAACGCTTGAGCCTACCAGTCATATCTTGTCCTATTGCAGGTTTGTGCTCTTCACGCGCTGGACACCTAATAACAGCCTGTGGGACAGCAGGCTTATTCTTCTGACTTTCAGGGCATGTAATATTAGACTGCAGTATTGCATGCCTGAGCAGTTCACTCTCGGGACAAGAGGTAGCAGCATTTCCTACTGCTGTCTCGTGTTGCTCACTCTCAGGACACCTAACATTGGCTAAGCCACTAAGAGCCTGGTGTAGACCTTGGTGGAAGGGTTACTCCGTCTCCACAGTGATGGATATCCTGTCCGCCGAAATATAAATCCCTTTATATCCTATGGGATTTATATTTTGGTGGACGGGATATTCGACACCGTTGTGACGGGGTAACCTGTCTGCCAAGATTTAAATCAGGCCCTAAGTCTGGCTTTAATTTTCTAACTCCTGCACATAGAATTTGTTCATGCTTATGTTACGATGCATCAGCACATTTACTGGAGTGGCTGTGCAGGTAATAATGCAACTCATTGATGGCTAAGCTTTGCAGTGTAGTTCATCTTAAATTCCTTTTGATCTACGCTTTGGCAATATGGTGTTTTATGCTCATTACACTTCATATAATATTATCTGCAATTGTTTTACAAACTGGCATTGCATACCTCTTGGTATTTTCCGCTGTTACATTTTTCTTAAATGTCAGCCCACAAGCTGTGTACAACATACGACCCCCACTAACAAACTACTCTTCAGAGTTGCATGTGTTTCACAATTTCCCTGCTTCATTGCTATGTGGCAACATTTACTATTCTACATTCCTTGCATGTCTGTTTTTATTCACTTAACAGCATTTTCTAACATTCATTGATGTCTATTAGCTCTTCTTACACAATTTTAATAACCCATATTTCATGGAAAGCATTCTGCATAAGTTTCTCATTCCGAAATTGATACCACATTGCTTACAATATCCTTAATAAACGTTTTCCATTTGTTTATAGATAGATAGGGGATTGTCATATTGCATCTACATTGTGGGATAGAATTATAAAATACGAACCCTCCTCTATCCCTCTTTGTCTACACCAGATTCCTAGAAGAGATATTACATTTGTTTGAGAAGGACCGTAGCTGGCAAGTCAGGAATCACTTCAAGAGAGTTGAACACCCTTGCATAGATACCATTGCATTCTGCTGTGAACTCACGTTTTTCACTTACTCTGGCTCCTTTTAGGTCTGGCTATAGACAACTTGAGTTGCCTTGCTAGAGCTCATGTCTTTGACATCAAAAATGTACACTGAGTGGGGCTTTATGTCAGCCCAGTTCAACCATTGTTTTTTTGAGTCAGCTACCATCAGCTATTGTTGGGCCAGAAACAGGTTTTATGAACTGATTGTACTGTTATGTTGCAAGTCATACTGAGAAATACCTGCTAGATCTCTCAGCCTTAGGTTGGTCTTCCTCCAGACTTTTTGCCTTCCTCTTCTATTTTTCTGACTTTGTTTATGGACTCTGAGCACTTTATCACTGCAAACCAGTGCTAAAGTGCATGTGCTCTCTCCTCTAAACATGGTTACATTGGTCCTTACCCTAATGGTATATTTAATTTACTTATAAGTCCCTGTAAATTAAATGCTACTATGAGGCCTGCAGCACTGATTGTGGCACCCACTTAAGTAACCCTTTAAACATGACTGCCATTGCAGAGCCTGTGTGTGCAGTTTAAACTGCCATTTTGACCTGTCAAAATAAGCCTTTTGCCAGGCCAAAACCTTCCTATTTAATACATATAAGTCACCCCAGGTTAGGCTCTAGACAGCTCAGAGGGCAGGGTGCAATGTATTTAAAGTGCAAGACATTTCCATTTAAGTTTTACATGTCCTGGTAGTGAAAAACCTTTAAATTCGTTTTTTACCACTGCAAGGTCTATGTCTCCCCTAGAATAACATTGGGATTGCTTTATTGTCTTTATAAGTGACATTTCCAAATGGGAAGATATAACTGATTCAAGTTTGGTGTCTCTCTTGGGCATGGTCTGCCGAGCTGCGGAATGGCCGCTGCGTGAGCGAGCTCCGCCGGCCGAGACCGAATCCTGCACTAATCCACACAGACTGAGAGCCATTGATGGCCTCTAAAACACCACAATGTTGCCAGAATAAAGTGTGGTGTTGGCGGTGCCGATCGGGGCTGACACACAGAGAGCAGACGGGGAGCTGAGGAGGGCTGCAGCCTGGCAGCCGAGAGAGAATCCCCGAGCTGGCGTGGGCGGAGTCGCCGCCCGAGGCTTTGCGGTACGCCGAGACCTGAGGATGGTGAGGAGGCACAGCGGCATCGGAGGTCCCCCGATCCACCCCCTGTCGTGTGCGGAAGGGCTGTTGGTGCTCAGGTCTACTGGGGCCCATGCCGAACTGTACCCTTGAGCCCGGAAACAAGCGGAGAGCTGCGGAGGGCTACGGCCTAGCGGACGTGAGTGAATCCCCGATCTGACGTGGACCGTGTGGCCGTCTGTGGCTGTGTGGTACGCCGAGGCCTGTGACTGGAGGGGGAGCGCGGCTACATTAGGGGTCCCTGCCCCAATTCGAGTGCCGAGAGGCTGTGGGCACTCCGGTCTGTCGTAGCCCGCGCCAAGGTGCACATTGAGCCCTGTGTCCCCTGCTGGAGGTGAGAAACATTTACCCTAGCTACTGCCGGTGGATTGCGGGCGTAACGAGGCCGCCGAGACACAGGCTGCTGGGGTGCTGTAAACCCTGTATGCATGAAGGCTAGTGCGGCGGAGTAAAGGCGGGCTTCGGAGGTCTGGCAGGTTTTGAAGCCAGGCCGGTGGAGACGAAGTCAGTGCAGTCATATTGGATACTGGTCGAGCGGGGCCCTCGGGTCCTGGAGCAGCGGTGCGCGAAGCAGGGGTGAAGTTCTGATTACGTGAGCTACAGCTGCGACAGTTGAGTTTTATATTTCAGACATGGTGCATCTAACACCAGGATGCAGATAGGTTGATGTGTAGGGTTTGTAAATAAAGGCCGCAGACACACATAAGGCGTGACCTACGCATCAGAGCAGCTCACAGACGGCGCACTGCTGGTGTGGCGTACTGGTGCCCGAACACTGCTTATCGAATGAAGCCCGTTGGAGCGTAGAGTTTGTGCCGGGGTGAGGTGCAACTGGCCTGAGATCTGAAGCGGGGTACCATAACCGGCAAACATGGGCAAGCAGGATGCCAAACAGCCGAAGCTGAATTTTGAGAACAGGCGGACCACGAGGCTGGCCGAACCAGACACGGAGGCGGGCTCTGATGTAGCGCATGGGGCCCAGATGGAGGACAACAGTGAGGATCTCAGGTCCTTAATGCTCGAGATGAGATCTAGCCTTTGGAACATCGACACTAAACTGGGCACACTCACTAGCCAGTTAGACGATGTCAAGAAGCAGGTGAGCTCGCATGAGACCCGGTTGGAGGTCTTAGAGAACCGCAACACTGAATTTCAAGTAGAAACCAAAGAACAATTACTACACATGGACAAGGTATTGGGCATCATTCGTGCTAAGAATGAGGATTTGGAAGCCAGGTCCTGCCGTAATAACTTGCGTATTACCGGGATTCCGGAAATGACGGCCATCAATAAGATGGAGGCGTACATCGCTGACCTGCTTCACGAGCTATTTGACCCTCATCTATCCCAGGTGTTCGCAGTGGAGAGAGCTCACCGCGCTCTGGGGCCTAGGCCACCGGTCGGGGCCTCACCAAGGCCCATCCTAGCTAAAATCCTGAATTAGCAGGACCGAGACCTTATCTTACGTATGGCCAGAGAAAAGGGGGCCATAACGCATAAAGGTAACAATATTTCCTTTTACCCTGACTTTATGCCGGCCGTGCAGGCGATGAGGCGTGAATTCCTACCGACGAAACGCATTTTGCTTCAGGCGCAGATTCCGTACTCTCTGCTGTACCCTGCGAAGCTTAAGGTAACACAGGATGGGACAGCTCACTTTTTCACGGATGCTAAGTCAGCTCTTAAGTTCGCAAAGCATGTTGGGGGGAAGAAGGCTAAACAGGGTTCGGGCCCAGTGGAAGCAGCTGCGAACAATTTGAGTGACAATGATTGACAGTCATACTGAAGGTGCTGGCCCTGAGTTTGATAGTTATGATGTCTGGGCTGGAGATGTTGTCAGGGGGTAGCATAACGATTAGCTATGCTGCTCTGTTATATCCACGTCCTAAAGTCATAGTCCCGTTGTTGCGATGGGTGTGCGATAACAATAAAATTGAGGCATGTATGGTTCTCAGCAGTCGCTCAGCCACCCTGTTTCTTGGACAGGGGTGTAAGCCGGCGTTTCTACATCCCCCAGGGAGAATTCCCACCAGTTACCTTTTGAGTAACTCAGGTATTCCTGAGTATGTTTTTGCGGGGGATTCATCACAACCTGTTTGGGGGGTTGGAGTGGGTGGAGGGGTGGGAGGGGGATGTTGTTAAGTTCTTAGCCAGTGTAATGCTATATTGCCTTGAATGCTGTAACAATGTACTAATGGCCAATACACACTGCCATGCCCGCACTGTAATCCTTCATAGATCACTGCATGTATTTTAATGACCAGTTTAAATTTTTTAACGTGGAATATTCGGGGTCTGAATGATCAGAGGAATACAAGGCTTGTTCACTCCTACTTAGCACGGCACAATATAGACATATGCATGCTGCAGGAGACGCACTTAAATGACACACCTACTCCCCGGCTAAAGAATAATAGATGGCACATATATTCTGCAATATACTCTAATTATGCAAGAGGGGTGGCCATATTGGTCAGAAAGGGGTTAGAGTGGCGGGAGTGCAACACACAAATTGATCCGGAGGGTAGATTTATTATACTATTAGGAGTTCTGGGCGGAATACAGGTTGCCCTGATAGCAGTATACGGCCCTAATGTCGATTCCCCCAGCTTTTTTCAAGAAATATGGGCCAAAGTGAGAGCGACTAATTGTGAAACTATTATCTGGGGTGGAGATTTTAATGTAATACTGGATGGTACATTAGATAGACAGGGGCAGTCCCGCTCGTTACACCCCGCAGCCAAGGTAGCGTTAAACGCTATTCTATCAGATGGGGAATTGATAGACATCTGGAGGCACAGTCACCCAAAGGTAAGGGAGGGGGGGGACATGTATTTCCGAACACCACAAGGCATGGTCCAGATTGGATTTTTGGTTGATATCCCGAGACGTTGCCACTTAGTCCAGTGAGGCACTACATCTACCCAGGTCCCTATCAGACCATGCACCCAGCCTCCTGAGAGTAACGCTGCCCAACTCTCTATCGCGGATGTTCAGTTGGCGGCTACCGCCAAATGCCCTGCTGGATAAAGCGTTTAAAGAAGAAATCAGAGGGGATATAATCGATTACTTTACACTTAATGCCGGCTCGGTTGCAACACCAGCTACTTTATGGGAGGCTTTTAAGTCGGTGATCAGGGGGAAATGCATAGCACGGCAGGCGGGAGTTTTGAAGGCAATCCGGGGCACCTTAGCATCTTTAGAAACACAAATCAAAGAGCAGGAGACACGATTCTACACGAAGGGCGATCACGAGACCATGGCACTTTTGAAAGAAAAACTGTTAGAGTTCGAAGAGGAGGCACAGCGTGAGGTGCAGTTTTTGGGGAAACATGCCCAAGCTAGAAGATATGGAGAGGGGGATAGGCCCGGGAGAACCCTGGCATCACTGCTTCGGTCCCCATGGTCCACAAATTATATCACCAAGATTAAGGGTGAGAACCAAACTGAAATCAGGGGCCCACGGGAGATACTAGATACCTTTTCCCAATTTTATTCTAAATTATACACATCAAATAACGTCTCTGATCAGGGAGAGCTACAGACATTTCTTGATTCATTAGAACGAATATGGTTAGACCGCGGGCATAGAGAGTTTCTAGATGACCCCTTCACGGTGGAAGATGTTGCCCAAGTTATTAAGAGCCTGCCGCTGGAGAAAGCCCCGGGGTCGGACAGTTTAACCACTGCGTTCTATAAAACATACGTGGAGGAACTGGCGCCACATCTAATTGCAATGTATGAGGAAGCGCAGACATCGGGAGTTCTACCACCAATGTGGTGGGAGGCGATCATAATCACCTTACTTAAACCCGGGAAGTCGGAGGAAGAACTAGACTCGTACAGACCGTTGTCACTAATAAATGTAGACGGGAAGATTTAGGTGAAATTAGTTGCGAATAGATTGCAGCCTCTTCTTCCCCTGATTGCTCGCCCTGATCAATTGGGTTTTATCCCTGGGAGGTCCACATCTCACAACCTCAGAACCTTCTTCTCCGTTGTTCATTACCTACACCCAGACATACAAGCTGCGGCAGTGTTTTGACACGCTAGAATCGACCTACCTCTTCGCAGTGTTGGGTAGAATGGGGTTCAGCCCTTTATTTATAAGTTCAGTCCGCCTGCTATATACGAGGCCGGCTGCTAGGATCCGCGTAAACAGCCAGATGTCAACCCCGTTTGATATATCATGTGGCACCAGGCAGGGCTGACCCCTGTCTCCATTGCTGTTTGCAATAGCGATGGAGCCGTTGGCGGCGCGCATTAGGCAGCATCACACTGCCAGGGGGATTGGATTTAGCACTAGAAGCCTGCTAATCTCACTATACGCTGATGACGTCACATTGTACATCACAGACCCAGAAACGAACTTAGCCCCACTCCTTCGGGAATTTATTAAATTTGGGGGACTGTCCGGAGTCTCCATTAACTGGGCCAAATCTATAATTTTCCCTCTCACGGATGCTACTGTCCCAACCCCTTCCGAATTTCCACTTCAATGGGCAGAAGGCCCAGTGAAATACCTCAGAGTATGGCTAAGCAGAAACATGCAGGAAATATGGGATATGAACTACGGGCGGGCAAATTCATGGTTGGAAAGGAAGATAGTGGCATGGGCTGGATTACCGCTGTCACTGGCAGGGAGGATTGCAATAGCCAAAATGGTGGTGTTGCCAAAACTGCTGTACCTCTTCATAAACATTCCGATTCCCCTTACCCAAGTCTTTTTTAAATCTTTGCGGTCGTTACTGATTGCTTTGGTGTGGGCGGGCAGACAGGCACGAGTATAGTGGGAACGTTTGACTTTCCCACTACATCAGGGTGGACTGGGTGCCCCGGACATGCAACTATATGCCTGGAGTGCACAAGCTCAATTCCTGCACTATTGGGTGCACCCAACCCCATTTCAACCACACGTAGCTGTTGAAACGGACATGGCGGCGCCGATACCTCTGCAGGTGGCACTCTACCAAACCTACAAGCGGCCCCGTGGTGACATAGACACAGTTCAGACTCTACGCTGGGCCTGGGACGAACTGAGGAAGAGGGCCAAACTCTCAATTCTTTACGCTCCGTCAATGCTGCTGGCACATAATCCCATGCTGCCTACTAAGGATGAAGGTGCAAGTAGAAGGTTAGCACAAAAGATGGAACTTAAAACTTTTGCTGATCTATACCCAGGCGAGGAATTCCGGGCACCTCCTGTTCTAGTGGATGAGTGCGCAGTGCCCTTCTCTGTACTGTTTTTATACTATAAACTCAGAGCTACATGCAGGTCCATACACGACACCTTCCCGAGTACTCCGCCAGTGCTGCCCGCACCGGAGAATGTGTTAAAGACAGTGTCACCGCGCAGACTAATAACACGTGTATATATAGCCAAATGCAGAATGCAGCCCCACTGGTAGGACCAAAGGCGCTTCAGGCATGGAATGAAGAGCTTCACACCCCAATTGCGGAGGAACAGTGGGCTTATTGCTGTAATCAACTTACTACCCTCTCTCCAAATTATAAACTCTGTTTAATTCACTTTAAGTATATACACAGGTTTTACAGGACTTCCATTCAGCTGTACCGTATGGGACTAAGGGAGGATGATAGATGTTAGAGATGCGGGTGTGCTCAGGCCTCATTCTTACATATGGCGTGGAGCTGTCCACAACTGTCCTCGTTTTGGACTCATATATTCACTACGATACATAAGATAATAGGTACAATCGAGGAACCCAACCCCATGCAAGGTCTCCCGAAAAGTAGCTCAACGTATGTGTGTCATTCCGAACTAGGTGCCCCCTACAGGGCAGACCTGATTAGAATCCAGCCAGTCCTGTTATGGCACAAAATAAGGTCATCTGCACATACTACTTTTAATCGAGCCATAATCGCCGATTGCCAAAAATCCCCAAATGTTTTTAATATCCCGTGGCTCAAATATGTGCATAATTTTTTAATAAATCTTGGTTATCCTGAATATTTTACTCTCCCCGAGAGCCTGGCCAATGTGCAGAGGAAAGCCTTGAAACTGAAATGTATTTCATTATTGGAAGAAATCAGATTAGCATCTGAAATCTGTAAACCAACCGTGTTGAGGAATCAAATGATCTTGACTAGTTTTCATATGCAACCATATCTAGCCAATGTCTATAATCCTCGTCATAGGTTTGTGCTTACCCGTTTCCGGCTGGATATCTTCCACCATTTAATTAGCTTTCCTACCGCTAACAACTGGTCACTTGACATTGGGAATTGCACGTGTGATGACATTTCACCTCAGAACACCATGCATACCGTGCTTTTCTGTAAACACTTCTCAAGGTTGAGACAGAAATTCATTAAACCCTTGCTATTAGAGTTGGGTTTCAGACTTTGTCGCCCGGCGTATATGTATTTGCAAATGTTACCAAATATTTTTATTTGTACAGTAATGTCACATTTCCTGCTGGCTGTCATCACCTATAGGAAGCAGCTGTAAATAGAAACATGTGATGCCAGTTTTTTTTAATATTTTGAGCTTTTTGCTTTTTATATGGAAGAATTTTGCACTTTGTTTTAAAACTGTGGGGCATATTAGCAAGACCCACATTAAAATTATCGCCGTTTTAGCGGCAGGAAACTGCCGCTAAAACGGCGATAATGGGCTTGCTAATATGCGTTATAGGATTCCAAAAGAAGCCCAGGTTAGATGTCCTGCACATCTAACCTGGTCAAAAGTTTACCTTCGGACCTAGAAACTTCTCTGGAGCTTTTTCCACCGAGGGCCCTCGCTGCTCTCCACCAGTTTGCATTCGGTGAGGGTTTGCCGGCTTGACTTTTAGGGAGCTCCCGGTCAAACTCTGGAAGTCAGACCTCCGGAGCTCTTCAGTGGGATGAACTTAGAAACTGGGCCAGGTGCCGGTTGAAGGTGGCCCGCTTGGCTCTTGCGGTCCGGTCGGTCACCTCCTGGAGCTTTCTTAAACTTCTGGAGGTACTTCCAGAAGGTCTCCTGGTGGGTTCCAAGAGTTAAAAACACATATCTAAGGGTCTGGAATCTCCTAGATGGTCCTTGGCAGGACTGGACTTCATTTCCCTCAATGCACTTGGTCAACCCCTTAAAACTCCACTAGATGCACTCCAGGAGGGGGACTCTGGCTGGAGAAGGGTCAGTTAAGCTCTGGTAACCTGTAGCTGCAGGTAGTCCATGCCTTACTCCTTCTTGAAACAAGGCAAAGTCCTCAGAGATGTAGTCCCAGATAGTCCAGCAGGCGCAGTCTTCACCAGGCAGGCCCTTGGGGGCAGTTCAGGATTCCAGCAGGACAGGCGTCCTTCTTCTTGTAGCTTCAGGCAGCAGAACTGAGAGGCTCTGCACCTCTCACATATGTATCCTGTGTTCTCTGGTGACAAGCAGGGGAGCACCCCTGTCCAATGAGGTACAGGGCAACACCGCAAAGCATGACAACTTTCTCCAGAGTGTGAAAGCACTATTGTCTCAAAATCCATCATGGCTGAAATTTCAGCAGAACAGCAAGAGCTAACTAAACCAAACTCAGTGTATGGCTTATTTCCATAAACTCCCCCAACTCACATCTGTGAATTTCTTCCTTAAGCCTCCCATCTGACAGGGAGAGGGGGTGGCCTCAACTGACAGGCTTGCTTGACCTGTTCTTTCTTTGAAGCTGCTGATTTATGGCCCAAGCCACTTATCACCTAATCAAGGCAGACTGACTAATCCCCTCAGGGCTGACCAATCAGGAAAGAGTGCTGCTAGAGGCTGGATTTTGTCTTACAGAAAAGAAAGTCTTATAACTTGTTTTCTGTAAAGTTATGAACAATGCCAAGTTGCTGGATTTATCAATACCATTCTGTTTAGCCTTTGAATGAAATTTTCCATACTCTCCTAGCAATAGTTATGTGTCCATAACATATTGCCATGTTAGCCTACGAGGCAAACTATCTTCAAGGGAAAAAACAAAATGTACAATTCCTTCCTCACCAGGGTTTATAAAACCTCTTTTATAAAGCCCTTGCTCATAATTACAAGACCCTCACCCCTGGAACACCTAGGGGAGACCTTGGGGGTACCCACAATGACAATGTAAAAATAAGGTATATTATCACTTTTGAAGTACCCAAACCACCAAAGTCGAGTTTGCAGTGAATTTTACTTTAAAAGCAGTGCTGCAACACAGGGCGGCTTTTAAAATGACTTCAGGCTCTCAGCAGTGCACACATGCAAGTGCAACAAAGACTGCTGGTCTCTAAACTGCCATGCCCTATTATATACTAGGGACTTATAGGTAGCTTTTATCCCCTTGCCCTATTATATACTAGGTACTTATAGGGTAGGTCATGCCAATTATAAGTGTACCTCAATGCATTTTTTTGTGTTTAACATAGCACTAGCCCTGGACCTGGCTAGCAGAGCCCAGGGCACAGTCAGCTACCACCAGTGTCAGTCAGTCCCAAAAAAATGGGGGGTGAACAGGCAAAAAGGGTGACTTTCCAGCATCTACTTTTTTTTTTATTTTTTTAACATATTTTATTGATTTTCAAGAATAACAAACCAAGATGGCATTGGGTGTTACAGTACCAGGATCATTTAAGAGAAGCCTCATGTTGATACAGGATTATCACTACTGCATGAAGAATTCCGACAGCAGATACATTTGCATCAATAGCAGTGATAACTTTGTGGTCGTCTGCAGCAGCGGCGGACATATCTATACAGTCGAATTATTTCAAAGCCAACAAAGGAGTACCCTCCCGCCTCCCTGAAGAAAAAAACTTGAGAGTCCCACCCCCTTCCCTACCCCAGACTCACTACATTGTTAACATAGACCATAGGTCGGCAGACAAGTCAGTTTCTATCCAATAGCCCCGATTGCCAGGCCTTTAGGCGTACATATCACAGCTCTACTGGGTTCATGAGGGGTCTGTTACTTGGTTGCAAACATAAGTTTGTTAAGATGATTATTAATATTACAGAGTCTCAATGCAATGAAGGTTCAGTGGAAATAAACAATTCTAACATTGCATCCCACTGCAACGAAATTGGGTTCTTTCGCAGGCCTCTATTTTCCTCCCTCCTGATTTCCATACTTTCAGCTCTGCCCCATCTGACAACTTCTCTATGCCATGCCAGAGCCGTTGGGGGCAATGCAGATTTCCATCACATCGTGATTGACTGTTTCGCCAAGATCAATGCCAGGTTGGCGAACCGGGATTGTACTCCCTTCTTCTTGCATTTATTACATAACCCCAAAATGCAATAGTCGAGTGTATCACCCCCCACTACAGGCGCCACTTCATTTAGTATTTTAAGCACAGTTGCCCAGAAGGAAACCAATCGTGGGCATGCCCACATCATGTGTAATAAGTCAACGTTTTGCATGTGGCATCGAGGACACAGGTCTGCCGTGTCCGGAAACATCTTGCTCAATCTGTGTGGAGTCAAATAAGCCCTATGTAATAACATGTATTGAATAAGTTTAAACTTGGGGTTAGGAGATACCTTCTTGGGGTGTTCCAGAATTCTGTCCCGTTCCTTGTCTGATAGTTCACGGCCTATATCCACATTCCATTTGTCTCTAAGCACCTGGAGAGGGGTTGCCGCGTGGGATCGAATACCTCTGTACAGCCACCTGGTTAAGTGTCCCCCATTGCCCATTAGGTATTGCATGTGCACTAAATCATGCGTAGGGGGCTCCCTACCGTCTGGTGCCCAGGTATTCTTTACATACCTGCTAAGGCTAGCGTGGAGGATATATAGGGAGTTGGGAGACCCTTGTTCCCTGACAAAAGTATCGTGGTCCATTAGCAAACAGCATCCCAATTGTATTCACGCCCTCGTCCGACCATTTGGAAATGCATCTAGTAGTGACTATTCTGCACGGTGTGGGGATCCCCACCATTGGAATGTTAGGGGCATAGGGAAGTAAACCATTAGTATAATGGATAGCTTTCTTCCAGTATAAGAGAGCCACTTTTAATAGTGGAGGTGCTGCTATCGGGGGCCTACTTCTCGGCAACAACAGGGTATGGAGCGCACCTCTTTCTCATGTTTGCTGTGACATACCTATCTCCTGCAAATGGTGACCTGCAATCCAGTATGAGAGCCACTGGAGTTGGCTCGCATAACAAGATGCCTTGAAATCCGGGACACCCAGGCCCCCTCGGCCCTTGCCCAGCTGGATTTTCGAGAGTCCCACTCTCCTATGACCCTTTCCCCATATCAATTCCAATAAAAGTGTATTTAAAGTTTTAAAGATGTGTTCCGGGATTAGTATTGGTAAATTAGTAAAAAAGTAAAGCAGCCTAGGAAGCATGACCATTTTAGAGATAACCACTCTCCCCGCTACAGAAAGGGCAGGGAGGTCCAGAACGCTATCTGGGTTTTAAGTGTTTTAATGGCACGGATCAGGTTGCCGTCCAACAGATTCTGCGCCTCCCTATATATTTGTATGCCAAGGTATTTAAAAGAGACTGGCGCAATAGGGAATGTCCAGTGGCCAAAGTGGATGGGCTCTAGTTGTGCTGTGTCAATGAAATAATAAGCGTATGATTTGGATTCGTTGATGGATAGGCCTGATAGTACTTGAAATTGGTGAAACACTGTGGGAATGGGTTCGTGGACGCCCTGAAGATTGTTTAGGTAAAGTATTATGTCATCCGCGTAGGCGGAAAGAATATCGGTGGTAGTCCCAATCCTAATACCTTTGTCTGCTGCAACCGCGCGTAGCTTAATGGCCAAGGGTTCGAGCGCTAATACAAACAGCAGGGGTGATAGTGGGCATCCCTGAAACGTGCCCCTAGCTACCGGGTAGGGCTGGAAAACGGGGGCACCAGTGTGGGCATGTGCTGTGGGATCTGTGTACAACAACCTAACCCAGTTCACATACTCATGTGGTATCCCAAACTGCGTGAGGGCTCGTAGCATATAACTCCAATGCAGTGTGTCAAACGCCTGTCTCAGGTCTAGGGAGATACAGCCCATTCCAACGTTGTCCGTCAAAGCAGAGGTTAGCACCTGGTGTAAACGTCTGGTGTTAAGGGAGGTACTTCGACCGGGCACAAAGCTGAATTGGTCTATGTGTATCAACTGCGGTAAATAGTGAAGTAATCTACGAGCTAATATTTTGCTTACTGCGCAAACGCAAGTCCAAATCCCACCGCTGCCACCAATGTTAGAAATGGGATCTCTGGTTGGCTAAGGCTTGCGCCAAAGCCAGGCAGAGACCACCACTCTAGTCAGGGCGAGGGAGTTACACGCCAAAGATAACCCCTGCTCACCCCCGTGGTAGCTTGGCACGAGCAGTCAGGCTTATCCTGGAGGCAATGTGTAAAGCGTTTGCGCAACACACACACAGCAACAACATACTAGGCACACCACAAAAAGGAACTCCACACAAGGTTATATAAAAAATAGCCTTTGTATTATCATAAATACCTTAGAAACATAATCACCTAATATACAGTGTGCCAACTGGCACTGGGCAATATTCACAGGGGACTATTTACACACGACAGGGCCAATGGGGCCACTGTCAAAACCATCACAAATCACCAATTGTAAATGTAGCACAAATAATAAATGTAGCGCATAACCAGTAATTACTGGTACAGTTAGGAACTTGGCACGAGATCCTGTAACATAAAAGATGGGACACCTAAATCACATTAGGCATAAATCTCGTTAGCATCACACGTTATGCACCAACCTCATTATGCAATAATCACATGAGGCAAAAGGCCTCGTAAGCATAAACACAGTGTGCCCCAATCGGGGGCACAACACACTGACACTGGCCCCAGGCCAACTGGCCTCTCACCGGGGCTCAAATGCCCAACGTCCAGAATGTCAGGGCTGGCTGCGCATGCAGCGAAGTAAAAGTGCCCAATTGCGCAAGCCTAAACGTGGCAGCTGCCCACTACTTGCTGGGCAGCTGTGAAAATGAACACGGGCACCAGCGTGCCCCCTGAGCCCCTCTCTGGGACTCGCAATTTAAAAATGAAACTGTCCCCCAAGGTTGCAGCTGCCTGCGCTCTCGCAGGGCAGCTGGGAATCTGGCACTACAGTGGCCTGAGTCCCCCACTGGAATTCTACAAAACGAATGTGGCCAACGTTGCAGTTGCCCGCTACGGCGGCGCAACTGGAGAGCAAAAACAAAACAAAGAGGCACTGGCACCTATGGTGCCTCTAAGGCCCCACTCCGGGACTCCTGGAATGATCTTGCCCCAAATGTTGCAGCTGCCTGCGCTCTCGCAGGGCAGCTGTAGGAACTGGCCTGGGCACCACGGTGCTACTAAAGCCCCCCTCTGGGAATTTCACAACAATGCCCTCAAAAGAAATCAAGCCGGCTCCAGGCACCGACAATGTGCCTCGGGGAGCCCTTACACGGCTCGTCTGGTGCTCCCCTTGGGCAGGGGGGAGGCATCCACAATAGGTAACGTAAAGCCCCACTCACCGGGGCTGCTCGGGGACTCCTCCTGTCACCGGCGATCTCTGCCTCCCCTTCTGGCAGGTGGGGGGGGGGCGGCTGGAATGGAGCCCACACTGCTCCAACTTCTCGGGTGGCCGCGGGGCTCTCTCCAACTCACGAGAGCCCCGCTCGGGCATACAGCACTTCCTGGACCCTTCTCGTTCAGCTGCGCTGCGATTGGCGGCCTCGGCCGCCTCCTGCTATTGGCCCCGCCCCGAGTCAGGCAACAGGAGCCTGGCTTCCGGGTTGGGCCGGCGGCTCCGTTCTCGGCTGAAATGCGGGGTGGGCACCCGCTCGAAAGCAAATCAGTAATGCGGGGTGAGCACCCGCAAAATTAAACGGTGCATCAAGCGGGGTGGGCACCCGCTCTTGAAATAAATACCAAAGCGGGTAGGCTCCCGGTGAAATCGGTAAAAACCGTGGGGTGGGCTCCCGCTCCGTCAAATATAAAAATAAGCGGCAAAGATGCGGGGTGGGCTTCCGCCTCTCCCAGCATCCAGGTGGGGGAATCCCACATGAGGCAACTTCGCGCTGCAGGCCACCAGCAGTCCTCCTGGGCAGGAATATAGCACTCACAAGGGCAAAAGTCAAACGCTCTGCAAAAGGCAAAATAAAGCGCTCACAGGCGCTGTAGTCCAAAGCAAGCCCTTTAGGATAAAAGGGGGGGGGAGCAAAGGGCTGGGCACAGGCAGGCCAGCTCACAGGGCCCTCCACCAGGGAGGCAGTCCCTAGTGGCGGTTCCTCCTGGAACCCAGCAGCAGCAGCAGGCCCCCCTCAAGTCAGGAACAGCACAAGCACACTGAACCTTTTCATGGGGTCACAGCCCCTTCTTTTATACACCTTTTCCTTTGTCTAAAGGTGCAGGGTTTAGGGAAAACCAGATGCAACTGGTTTGGGGGAGCTTTGGAGCACTTTGTTTTGCTCAGCTCCTCTCTCCTTTCACAGGACAGGCTAGGGACATCAGACGCACCACAGGGGGTGGAGCCAGCATTGTGGAGGGAAGGCACAGCCCTATTCAGGTCCCAGGTGCAACTCCTCCCTCCCATCTAGATGCAGATCTCTCTATTCAGCACTGCGCTGACTCACCCTGCCCCTCCTGGAGCCACACACACCTCCCAGCCCCTGTCACTCACAAAGCCAGACATGCAATTCACATCAGGCAGGCAGACACAAAGCATACATAAATGCCAACTTCTAAAAGTGGCACTTCTCCACTAGTCACAATAAATCTGCGCACACCATTGCGCAGCATTTATTCTCACGAGTTCGCACATACTAAACTCGCCCCTGCCCTCCTCTCACACCAGGAATTACCATGGACACACATATCCCCCATGCATTCCTATGGGAGGGCAGGCCAATCTCACCACACGCACTCAGAGTGCGCCCGCACTTTACACTGGGACACAGTGCTAAAGTGCGCAGAGGCCTAAAACCACCAACACTACACAGGGAAAAGGCTAGGAGACAGGCAAAAAGTTTAGGGGTGAACCTGCCAAAAAGGGCCAAGTCCAACAGTATTCAATAGGGAAAGGGGACGGTATCCTGACATGTCCATGGGGTTCCTGCCAGGCTTTGGGAGGGATGTAACCAATGCCTGCCATGTAGTAGGGGAAAGGGAGCATGCTTCCAGCGCTGCTTGGTATAACCGTTCTAGTTGGGGGACTAATAATGTCGAGAACGTCTCATAGAACTCTACCGGTAGTCCATCCAGACCCGGGGTTTTGTTGCGTGGGAGATCTTTAATTGCTGATCTGATTTCAGTTTTGATTATGGGCGCTGCTAGCTCTTTTTTGTGTGCATATAGAAGCTGGGGGAACTCTAGTCCATCGAGGAAGTTTACAAACTCCTCCTCTCGGAGCTCTGCAGGTGGTGCGTACAGTGTCTCAAAATATCTCCTGAAGGCCATGTTAATGTCTAATTGCGTGTTGACTGTTGTTCCCTCTAATGTGGTGATTTCGTGTATGGGTAGTGGCTGGTGCATCCTTAATGATCCTTGCCAGTAGGGCACCCGCCTGGTCCGCCTCTGCCTGTTGTTTCTGTGTGTAGGTGTGGTAGTCAATAATTCGTAGCTGTTCTAGGAGTTCTGCATGCCTGATATGAGCTTCTCGCAGGGCCACCTCGTTCGTGTCGTCCGAGGTTGCTGCCTGTTCAAGCCTACCCAGTCGGTCTTCTAGTTCCCGCAGTTCTCTATCTAGTGTGATACGGGCGCCCACCCTTGTACTAATGGCCACCCCTCGAATTACCATCTTAAAGGCTTCCCACTCCATCTGCCGTGAACTTGCAGTGTCTGTATTTTCTGCAAAATAGTTGGATATGGCAGTGGACATGGTGGTACGGAATACAGGGTCCTCTAGAGTTAAGGGCTGCAGTCTCCATGTTGGTACTGGTGTGGGAATTTTCCCCCAGGAGAGAGCTACCTCCAGCGGATTGTGATCTGACAGTGTTTTCCCAAGATAAGTAGTGTGGGTAATTTTTGCAATTAGAGGTACAGAACAGAATACCCTGTCAATTCGCGCATGCAACATGTGTGGGGGGGGAATAAAATGAATATTCCCGGCTTGTCGGGTTGCGTGCACGCCATGCATCACACAATGCCCAGCCCTCCGCCCAACCATGTAAGGCCTCCGCTTGTTTCTTACAGCTGGTTCCCTGCAGCGGTGGGTGGGAACGATCTAATTTTATGTTCAGGACTGCGTTAAAATCCCCTCCTACGATCCAGGGATATCCATCCCAGTCAGCTATAACTGTGTTGAGTGTCCCTAGAAATGTATCCTGTTCTGTGTTGGTGGCGTATATACTACCGATCACTAGGTGTTCCCCATCCAGTGTGCCATGGAGCAGCACATACCTGCCATTTGTGTATATTCTCTGATTTAGAACAACAAAAGGGGTGCCGTTCCTAATCCATATGGCTGTCTCCCTTGCAAATGCGGAATAAGATGTACTGAATAGATGTCCTCTCCACTTTTTCCGTAACTTAGTGGCCTCAAAGTGAGTAAGATGCGTCTCTTGCATTAATACAATGTTAGCCTTCCTCCTGTTTAGTTGGGCATATATCCTATGCCTCTTATGCACAGACCCCATCCCCCTAACATTCCAGGTTGTGACCGTGTATTTCCCAAGCGTAGCCATGTGGTTGTAGGTGTTGTAGTGCCAGACCTATCCCTTTATGGCGTTTTGGACAGTTGAAAGAGGTATCTATGAGTGAGTCTGCCTTAACATAGCCCCTAATATTTCCCAATACAAGGTTCCCCCACAAAACGGCAGAGGACCAAACGATAAAAACAAGTTCAAATTGAATCCCTATCAATGTATATGGTTTTGCAGTTGCAGTGGGGGAGGTGGAAACCATAGTCTACTGTGAGTGTAGGGGTGCAACACACCGAAGTAGTGACACAGCTGGCCGAGCTCGGGCCCTATCATATTACATTAACAAACATTGCTAGGACAATATGCGCAGAATGGAACATAGCGACTACCTTCAGCTGGCCCCCCAGGCCCCTGCGTTTACAAACCAAGTGCATTATCCCAAATAGTCATTCACCGTCTGTGGGGTAATAGAAGGGAATAGAGCCATGCTGTTCTCGGAATCTGAGTGTAAATTAGTGTCTTCATATGAGTCGATCGAGCCAGCCATTGAGTTTGCATCCTGGTCATCCAATGCTGCAGCCGCCAGTATTGCTGACTTCTGGCCTTCATTTATTTGCTCCGGAGACAGGCTTGCCTTCGTGTCTGGATGGAGCGTCGTTCCTCGGTTGGACTTGTTATGCCCAGACCTCTGAGATTTATGCGGTTTCTGCTTAGTGGCTTGAGATGAACCTTGTGATGCACACGGCGACAATGTGACCTCCATCCACTCCGCAGCCTCCTCCGGACCGTCGAAAAAGTGGGTTTTCTGCTCGTATATAACTTTCAAACGGGCAGGGAATAAGAGAGCGTATTTCAAATTATGGGCTCTAAGCGTCTTTTTAACTTCTTGGAACGAGGCTCTCAGTCTCTGTACCGCCAGTGTGAAGTCCGGGTATAGTGAGATACGCTTGTTCTCAAATTGTATTGGGGCTTTTTCTCTGGCGGCGCGTAGCAAGGTGTCACGGTCCTTGTAATTGATTATGCGCGCTATTATTGGTCTAGTGGTGCACCAGAGATCGGGGGTCGCGATGGTATTCTGTGCGCTCTTTCCACACTGAAGAATTCGGTGAGACCCTATGGTGCAATTTTATCCCGCAACCACTGGTCTATGAATTGGGTGGGGTTCGATCCTTCGCTGCATTCCAGTATTCCCACTATCCTCATGATGTTGCGCCGAGCCCGCCCTTCAGCATCATCCACTCTATCCTATAATCCCGAGAGTTGGTGTTGTAGTTGTTCAATTTGTGCCGAATGAGCCTTATGTTGTGAAAACACCTCTGTGAGAAGCATTTTGTTATTTTTCACAGTCTCAGCCATTTTGACATGATCGGCTTACAATAGCGTGAAGCCTGTGGTTAGGGCGCTCACTTGTTGTTCAATCGCCTTCCTGGAATCGCGCACTTCCTGTAGTATTAGGTCCAGTTTATCTACAGGGCTTCCTAGGCCTGTCAGCGGAACACAATCTGGGTCAGAGGTATGGGCTGCTTCCTACTGCTCACTATGGTCAGGTCCCCCAGAAGTGTGGGGTTCTGGCTGCTTCCCCCTAGTGCGACCGATCTCCAGAAGTGGTGCAACCTGCTATCTGTTATAACACCAGTCCGTCTCACAGTGCACTACTCGCTTACAATGGCGTACTCACTTTGTTCTCAGTTTACATGTGCGCCACGCCAGTCCGAAGCCCAATTAGTTTCACCGCAAAAGGCCTCGTGCACATAAGGTGTCCTTTCCCCCGAACCTCACCATCTGTGGTTGGCAAGGGTCTCCAGCAGCGCAGTGTCGCCAGTGGGCTATGGGGTAGTCTGCAATTCGGGCATATGACCACAGTTTTGTCTGACCACATTCGGTCGGGGGGCCCAGTGCGGCCCAACGGGGCCTACCAGAGCGCAGCACTTACAGTCTAATGCGGCCCAGCTGGGGGAGGCCGAGTGCCGGCAATTCCTATTTTAAGACCGCGTTGCAGGTATCAGCGTTGTATCCGCCCTCCCGCTGCAGAATTCGTTGGGCAGCATCAGCTCCGACCGCCTCCGTGATCGCAGGATCCGCAGTGCGCCCAGTCGCAGCACAATGGAAAGCCCCACCCCCCGGGCGCCACGCCGCTTCCAGGGGCAAGGTGAGACGTCTGCTTCCTTCCAGCCTCTACTATCTACTAATTTATTTTTTGTTTGTTTTTGTCTTGTTTTATTTAATAAATTCAGATCTATTATTCTAACTTGGTTTGGGAACTTCTTGTGTGGTGTTTTCACTGATTTACTCTTTGAAGTGTTGCACAAATACTTTATAGATTGCCTTCAAGTTAACTCTGACTGCTCTGTGCCAATCGACCAGACAGTGAGCACACATTAATTTAGGGTTTGCTTGTGCCTTACCCTTACTAGAATTGTGGTTGCTGCTTGATCAGGGCTCACTCACTCAAACCCCACTCAACCAGTAACATAATGTCTAACAATACCCAAATAATTTCATGCAGAACATAGGGTTCTCTATAGAGAGTTTTAGGGGCATATTATCAAGAACGGCGTTAAAATTATCGCCGCTTTAGCGGCAGAAAACTGCCACTAAAGCAGCGATAATGGGCTTGATAATATGCCCTGGAGAATTCAATAGAAGCCCATGTTGACACCAGAACATGGGCTTCTATTGGAATTCTCCAGGGCATATTATCAAGCCCATTATCGCCGCTTTAGCGGCAGTTTTCTGCCGCTAAAGCGGCGATAATTTTAACGCCGTTTCTTGATAATATGCCCCTTTGTTCTTTTTTTACGCTCATCACTTAATGAGAGTGTTCTAAAGGTGAATACTTGAGTACGCTTATCTTCACCTGTAAGAAACATACATGCAGTGATAACATAGAACCACCTGCAGCAGATGTGTGCACAAAGCCACAATCGCGCGCACATGCATGCACACACTAGCTCCACATAAGTACGTCCTGTTCCAAATGTACATAAACACTTATCCTCAACCTGTGATCGGTGTTCACAATTAAAAAGTCACACCTATTGACTTTGGCGTTGCATATTTTGAACTGTGAGAGTACTTCCTGTTTCAAATGCACATAAATGCTTATCCTCAACCTATGTACGTTGTTTAGAGTTAAAAGCCACACCTATTACCTCTGGCAAGGCTGCTTTTGAACCGTGAGGCCAAAACCAACATAACCTGCATTCAAGGCTCATGGTAACTGTTAGAAATGGGGGTCTCTAGTTGGCAATGGCTGGCCACTGTCCAAGTAGGGACCCTTCTTCCTAAGTCAGAGTGAGAGGGCTACCCTCTTTAATACCCCTGCTCAACCCTGTGGTAACGTAGCACGAGCAGGTAGGCTTATCTCAGAGGCAGGGTGTGAAGCATTTATGACCATACACAGTAACACAGTGAGGAACACTACAAAGGGACACCACACAAGTAGTTATAAAAAATAAGTATCTTTATATAAAGGCAGATTTATCACAAGACCAATAACTGTAAAAGCCACAATACTGTCAAAAATAGGATAGCTGTTGAAGGGCTGTCAAAAATAGTTCAAAGGTTGCAAAAATAAGGTTCAAGTTCAAAGCAGTGGTCTCTGCGACCCTTTCTTTCACAAAGTACCTGGGTTTAGTAGCAAAACCAACAAAATGTCGCAAATAAGCTGTAGCGATGATTCTCGGCACGCGAGGCCGGCGATGCGTTGAAATCCTTGCCGCAAGGGAGGATGATGCGCCGATCTGCGTGATGCGTGCGGAGACGATGCGACAAACTTCTGCACGCTGGACCGCCGTTGCGATGACTTTCTTGCCGCGTGGGAGAAGTCGATGCGGCGATCCTGTTGCGCTGTGCGATCGTGTTGCGATGCGAAGACAGGACGCTCCGCGAGGGAGCGACGAAATTCGGTGCGATGCGATCAAAGTGGCGGAAGCACGGCGTCCGCAATGCGATGTCTCGAAGCGATGATTTCTTTAAGGGTTGCGAGTGCGCGGCGACAGCAGCGCGATGATCTTTCCAGCGCGTCTCGGCTGTAGCGGCTCGCAAAGGGGCGTCAGCGATGGTTTCGTGTTGCGGGCCCTCGGCGGCAGTAGCGCGATGATTTTCCCAGCGCTCTCGACTGCAGCGGCCCGCAAAGATGCGTTAGCGTCGATTTCCCACACTCTCTTCTCTGATGCAAACTAGAGGCCCTGGAACTCACAGGAGCCTCATCAGCAGATAGCAGTCCTCGCAGGGAGGAAGCAGGAGGTTGGTGGTGGAGTCTGATGTGCCTGAGACTCCAGCAGGAGGCTAGCTCTTTTCCTAGCCCTTGGGTAATTGCTTGTAACAAAAATAAAAGTTCTCTCAAGAGTTCCTTTTCCTCTTCTTCAAGGTCCAGTGGTCACTGCTGCAGGCCAGTGCAAGAAACAACACACAAGCACAGGGACAGTCACTTCCTGCAGATTCCTCCAGTGGCACGGACAGAGTTTCCTCTCCAGATCCAAAAGCAATACAAAAAGTAGGGGGTTTGAGCACAGATATTTATACCCCAAAAGCCTTTGTTCTTAGAAGCTACCAGTCACTGAACCTAGCCAGAACCAGTTCTGCTCAGGCCTGGAGCACTTTGTTTACCAGGCTGCATCCTTCCTTTCAGAAAGAGGGGTCTGCTAGCAGACACACAGTGGGAGGTGGAGCCAGCATTCACCTTGCCAGGCACAGCCCTATTCAGGTCAAGGAGCCACCCCTCCCCACACTCTAAATGCAGATCTCTCTATTCAACCCAGGTCTGACTCAGCCTGCCCTGCCCCTCTAAAACCAGACAGCCAATACACATAACGGCAGAGCACACTGGAAGGCTTAGGCAAGAAAATACCTACTTTCTAAAAGTGGTATTTTCAAACACAGAATATAAAAATAACCTTCACTAAAAGATGTATTTTAATATTCTGAGCTCAGGCATACTAAATTCGTTTTTCTACCATGTCCCTGGGGTCAGTTAGGACTATAGAAGGTAATAGTCAAACTGCCCATTCTAGCCTATGAGGAACAGGTAGCCTTACAGTAGTGAAAAACGAAATGGGGTGTAATTCACTACTAGGACATGCTACATACACCAAGGCATGTCCTACCTTACACATACAATGCACCCTACCATAGGGGTGACTTACAGGCTGCCAAGGGAAGGTTCAGGGGCTGGGAAGTGAGTGCACTTCACAGCCAAGATGGCAGTTCTGGACTGCACACAGACACTGCAGTGGCAGGTCTGAGACACACTTTACAAGCTGCTTCTGTGGGTGGCACACATCAGTGCTGCAGGCCCACCAGCAGCATTTGGTTTACCAGCCCTGGGCACACATAGGCCACACTACTAGGGACTAACAGGTAAACCAAATAAGCCAATCAGGGATAAACCAATTCACATAGACATATTTACACAGGGAGCATTCGTGCTGTGACACTGAATGGCAGTGGCACAGCGCCCAGAACATCTAACACCAGTAAAACAGAGGAGATAACAGCGAAAAATGGAAGGGAGACCCACGCCAATGGTGCCAGGTCTAACACACATCCCCTCCAGCTGAAATGTGGGGAGAACTACCCATCCCCTTGGAAGTTCTCATCGCTAAGACAGAAAAATCTGGACAGACCATCAGCATTGGCGTGTTCTGTACCAGGGCGGTGTTCCACCGTGAAGTCCATACCCTGTAGGGAAATGGACCACCTCAACAACTTGGGATTCTCACCCCTCATCTGCATCAACCATCTGAGGGGCCGGTGGTCTGTCTGAACCCGGAAGTGAGTCCCAAACAGGTATGGTCTCAGCTTCTTCAGTGCCCAGACCACCGCAAATGCCTCACGCTCAATTGCACTCCACCTCTGTTCCCGTGGAAGTAACCTCCTACTGATGAAGGCTACAGGTTGGTCTAGTCCCTCCTCATTGATCTGTGACAGAACGGCCCCCACCCCATGCTCTGAAGCGTCTGTCTGGACAACAAATTCCTTAGCAAAGTTGGGCGCCTGGAGTACGGGTGCTGTACACATAGCAGTTTTGAGGGCATCAAAGGCTTTCTGACAGGTGTCAGTCCAATTCACAATCTTTGGCCGCTTCTTGGAAGTCAGCTCAGTCAAGGGTGCAACAATGTTGCCATACCCCTTGACAAACCTCCTGTAATAACCCGTGAGTCCTAAGAAGGCCCTCACCTGGGTCTGGGTCCTTGGGGGCTCCCAAGCCAGGATGGTTTCAATCTTGGGCTGCAGGGGCGCCACCTGGCCGCTCCCCACTTGGTGTCCCAAGTACACCACAGAACCCTGCCCAATCTGGCACTTACTGGCCTTGATTGTGAGGCCTGCTCTGCGCAGCGCCATCAACACTTCCCAGAGGTGGCGCAAGTGGTCCTCCCAGGAGGAACTAAACACTGCAATGTCATCCAGGTAGGAGGCACTGAAAGCCTCCAGCCCAACCAACACCTGGTTGACCAATCTCTGAAAGGTGGCAGGGGCATTCTTCATCCCAAAGGGCATCACACGGAACTGGTAGTGCCCATCTGGTGTGCAGAATGCTGACCTCTCCTTTGCCCCATCAGTTAAGGCGATCTGCCAGTACCCAGACGTCAGAACAAACGTGCTGAGGTACCGGGCAGCCCCTAACCGGTCGATGAGCTCATCAGCTCTGGGGATGGGGTGCGCATCGGTCTTGGTGACCGAATTGAGACCTCGGTAGTCCACACAGAACCTAAGTTCAGGAGTGGCACCAGGCGTCGCAGCTTTTGGTACCAAGACCACGGGGCTGGACCAGGGGCTGCTAGAGGACTCAACCACCCCTAGGGCGAACATTTTGGAGACCTCCTCCTTAATGCAAGCCCTGACCCTGTCAGTCACCCTGTAAGCCTTGTGCTTGACAGGAGAACTGTCCCCGGTATCCACCTCATGGACGCACCAGTCAGTGATACCAGGTACCAGGGAGAACAAATCAGAAAATTGCCCCAACAGGTGGTGACAATCTCTCTGCTGCTCAGGTGTCAGTGTGGTGGAGAGGATCACACCCTCCACTGACCCATTCTTCTCTTCTGCACACAGGAGGTCAGGGAGAGGCTCACTCTCCTCCTCAACCCCATCATCTGTGGCAAGAAGCATGCCCACTTCAGACCTCTCAAAGTGGGGCTTTAGGCGGTTCACATGCAGGACCCGCAAGGGGTTCCTGGGAGACTGAAAGTCCACCAAGTAGGTAACTGGACTTTTGCGCTCCACCACCTCAAATGGACCGGTCCACTTATCTTGGAGCGCACAAGGCTCCACTGGGGCCAGTAACCAAACCTTCTGACCAGGTTGAAATTCGACCAGAGTGGCATTCTGGTCGTGCCAAAGTTTCATTTCTTCCTGGCTGGCTTCCAGATTTGCCTCAGCAATCTTTCTGAAACGCCGAGTCTGGTTCCTGAAGGCCAACATGTAGCTAAATACATCTTGGGGAGGTTTCCTGGGAGATTGCTCCCAGCCTTCCTTGACCAGACTCAGAGGTCCTCTAACCGGGTGGCCATAGAGGAGTTCAAAGGGACTGAACCCTAAGGACTTCTGTGGCACCTCACGGTAGGCAAACAACAGGCATGGCAGAGGACGTCCCACTTACGCCTCAGGGGCTCTTCTAGGCCCATGATCATGCCCTTCAAGGTCCGGTTGAACCTTTCAACCAGACCATTACCTTGGGGGTGGTAAGGAGTGGTGAACTTATACGTTACCCCACACTCCTTCCACAGAGACTTCATGTACTGGGAGATGAAGTTGGTCCCCCTGTCAGACACCACCTCTCTGGGGAATCCCACACGGGAGAAAATCCCCATCAGTGCACGTCCCACCACGGGGGCCGTCACTGTCCTGAGCGGGATGGCTTCAGGGTACCGGGTGGCATGGTCCACCAAGACCAGGATGAACCTGTTGCCCATGGCTGTCTTGGGGTCCAGAGGCCCCACAATGTCAATGCCCACTCGCTTGAATGGGGTATTCACAACTGGAAAGGGCTGGAGTGGGGCCTTGATCTTCCCCCCACTCTTCCCACTTGCCTGGCAAGTCTCACAGGTCCGGCAATGAGTGTCTGAACTCTTGTGCATCTGGGGCCAATAAAAGTGGGCGGCCAGCCTCTCAAAGGTCTTGGTCTGCCCCAGATGTCCTGCCAATGGAATGTCATGAGCCAACCCCAGTAGGAAGGTTCTGAAGCACTCGGGTACCACCAGCACACGGGCTGACCCTGGCTCAGCAACCTTAGGCTCGCTATACAGGAGACTGTTCTCCCAATAAATCAGATGTGAACCAGACATGTCACCTTCTGCCTGGGCTGCAGCCTGTCGCCGCATACCCTCAAGAGAGGGCCAAACTCTCTGCTGCTCACAAAATTCCTCCCTGGTGGGTCCCCCTTCCTGCTGCCAATGGGTCAGCTAAGGCAGGTCCCCCAGTTCGGTGATCTGCTCCCCGATAGGCTCCAGGGCATCCCCTTCAGGGTCTGCTCCTTCCTGGGCCGTGGGAACCGAGGGGGCCGGCTTCCCGTGCCCCCTGCCCCTTCTCTCTAAGGCAGGGATCTGGGCCATACTCTCAGGCTCCAGATCCTTCTCAACACCCTCCTTGGCTGCCATGGACCGAGTGGTCGCACACGCCCACTCAGGCAGACCCAACATCTCTAAGTGAGCCTTCCTCTCCACCGTAGCCCACGGGGAGTCCTCTAAATCATTGCCCAGCAGACAGTCTACAGGCATGGCGGGCCTCACAGCTACCTGAAGAGTTCCTGAGACCCCCCACTCAAAGGGAACCTGAGCCACCTCACATTGGCTCTCTGAGTTGTCTGCGGACACTACTGGGTAGAATGCATGGGGGACAACCTGCTCTTTGGACACCAACCGGGAGCTGACAGCAGTTACACTGGCCCCTGTGTCTCTTAGAGCCTCCACCCTATGGCCATTGATGGTCACCCACTGCCTGTATTTTTTAGTGTTAGCAGGCAGTGCAGGCTTTGGGACCATCTCAAAGTCCCCTAATGAGACAAGGGTCAACTCTACGGGATCCCACCCCTCTTGGGCACCCATCTCCTCCTCTCCCAGGGCTATACTAGCAATCTGGCGGGGTGGTGCACGGGGTGGTGCACTGGCCCCCCTTTGGGGGCACTGGGGATAAAAATATCTGTGGCCCACTTGACCACAGTTGTAACAAGTGGGGGGGCCCCTGGGAACAGGCCTACCTGTTGGGGGCCCTGTCCTCCTTTCTTAGGGGGGCTGGGACACCACTGCTTGGTTCCCTGGGGGATTACTTTGGGGCCCTCGGTGGAACTCCCTCTGTTGACCCTTGTCCCCCCACTCCTCTGCTGGGGACCCTGCCCACCTTTGGCGACGTCTCCCACTGGACCCTTGCGGACCCGGGTGCTCACCCAGCGGTCCGCCTCCTCAGCAAGCTTTCTAGGGTTAGTCAGCTTGCAATCAATTAGGTGCTGGCGTAGCTCAGGAAAACAATTACTAGATAAATGCTCCCATGCAATCAAATCATAAAACTGTGCAAAAGTTTCTACTTTGCTACATTTTACCCAGCGTTCCATGGCTCTGCAAAAAAAAGACACATATTCAACCCACGTGGTACCCTCTAGCTTCTTGCAGACCCTAAACCTCTGCCTATACATCTCAGGGGTCAAACCATAGCGGGTCATCAACGCTTCCTTCATGTGGGCATAAACCATCCTACTTTCTGGGGGCAGGTCCAACAAGGTATCCCTCCCCTCACTCACAAAGCGTCCCCACAACCCCGCTCCCCAATCCTTCTCCGGGACCCGGTGGGACACCATGGCTAATTCATAAGCGGCAAACCATTGCCCAATATCTTCACTTTTGTGGAAATCCTTAATAACCTCCTTGGGTATATACACCCTACTCTCAGGGTGCACTACAGGTACGCTGCCACCAGAGGGGAGATTTCCATGCTCTTAGCTTTAATCTCCAACTCCCTCAATACTCTCTCATGCTCAAGCTTCATTCTCATAATCTCAATTTCTAACTTCTTGTTCTCTAGGTCCCGGTGACCATCCATTTTAAGCTTAGCCATCTCCATATTATGCCGCCTATCTCTCTCCCTGTCCTCCAGCTCTTCTGGGGACAGACCCTTAGCGGACACACTAGAGCCCGGGTTGGAAAGGGCTGGATCTCCTACTAAGTCTACTACATCGCCCTGCTGCTCTCCTGCATTCTCTCCCACCTCCACAAGCTCTCCTATATCCTTAGGGGCATCCCTGGCTTCTAGCCAGGCCTTCAGCGCCTTGTAATACTCCTCCCTTCTAGTGAGACCTGTGATAGGGACTGTGAATTCCTTGCAAAAATATTTGAGCTGCTTGGCATTGTAGGTTTCTATTTTCTCTTCTTCCCAGGAGAGATCCTCTGAGGCATTGGATCTGGGCTTGCCCATTGTAGAAATAACTGGCAATATCAATAAAGGACAGAAGAAAACTTCTCAAAAAATGTAAGCGGGTGAAAAATCACCGGCAATATCAATCACAATATAGGATCCAAAAACTCTCAGAAATGTGCGCGGGTGAAAAATCACCGGCAATATCAATTACAATAGGGGATCCAAAAACTTTCAAAAATGGGCGCGGGTGAAAAATCACCGGCAATATCAATCACAATATAGGATCCCAAAACTCTCAGAAATGTGCGCGGGTGAAAAATCACCGGCAATATCAATTACAATAGGGGATCCAAAAACTTTCAAAAAATGGGCGCGGGTGAAAAATCACCGGCAATATCAATCACAATATAGGATCCCAAAAACTCTCAGAAAATGTGTGCGGGTGAAAAATCACCGGCAATATCAATTACAATATAGGATCCAAAAAAACTCTCAAAACATGTATGCGGTACGTTATGGTCTGCACTCACTAATAGTGTACACTATAATTACTGTATGCGATCATAAATGCAAGTCCAGATCCTCACCGCTGACCACCAATGTTAGAAATGGGGGTCTCTAGTTGGCAATGGCTGGCCACTGTCCAAGTAGGGACCCTTCTTCCTAAGTCAGAGTGAGAGGGCTACCCTCTTTAATACCCCTGCTCAACCCTGTGGTAACGTAGCACGAGCAGGTAGGCTTATCTCAGAGGCAGGGTGTGAAGCATTTATGACCATACACAGTAACACAGTGAGGAACACTACAAAGGGACACCACACAAGTAGTTATAAAAAATAAGTATCTTTATATAAAGGCAGATTTATCACAAGACCAATAACTGTAAAAGCCACAATACTGTCAAAAATAGGATAGCTGTTGAAGGGCTGTCAAAAATAGTTCAAAGGTTGCAAAAATAAGGTTCAAGTTCAAAGCAGTGGTCTCTGCGACCCTTTCTTTCACAAAGTACCTGGGTTTAGTAGCAAAACCAACAAAATGTCGCAAATAAGCTGTAGTGATGATTCTCGGCACGCGAGGCCGGCGATGCGTTGAAATCCTTGCCGCAAGGGAGGATGATGCGCCGATCTGCGTGATGCGTGCGGAGACGATGCGACAAACTTCTGCACGCTGGACCGCCGATGCGATGACTTTCTTGCCGCGTGGGAGAAGTCGATGCGGTGATCCTGTTGCGCTGTGCGATCGTGTTGCGATGCGAAGACAGGACGCTCCGCGAGGGAGCGACGAAATTCGGTGCGATGAGATCAAAGTGGCGGACGCACGGCGTCCGCAATGCGATGTCTTGAAGCGATGATTTCTTTAAGGGTTGCGAGTGCGCGGCGACAGCAGCGCGATGATCTTTCCAGCGCGTCTCGGCTGTAGCGGCTCGCAAAGGGGCGTCAGCGATGGTTTCGTGTTGCGGGCCCTCGGCAGCAGTAGCGCGATGATTTTCCCAGCGCTCTCGACTGCAGCGGCCCGCAAAGATGCGTTAGCGTCGATTTCCCACACTCTCTTCTCTGATGCAAACTAGAGGCCCTGGAACTCACAGGAGCCTCATCAGCAGATAGCAGTCCTCGCAGGGAGGAAGCAGGAGGTTGGTGGTGGAGTCTGATGTGCCTGAGACTCCAGCAGGAGGCTAGCTCTTTTCCTAGCCCTTGGGTAATTGCTTGTAACAAAAATAAAAGTTCTCTCAAGAGTTCCTTTTCCTCTTCTTCAAGGTCCAGTGGTCACTGCTGCAGGCCAGTGCAAGAAACAACACACAAGCACAGGGACAGTCACTTCCTGCAGATTCCTCCAGTGGCACGGACAGAGTTTCCTCTCCAGATCCAAAAGCAATACAAAAAGTAGGGGTTTGAGCACAGATATTTATACCCCAAAAGCCTTTGTTCTTAGAAGCTACCAGTCACTGAACCTAGCCAGAACCAGTTCTGCTCAGGCCTGGAGCACTTTGTTTACCAGGCTGCATCCTTCCTTTCAGAAAGAGGGGGTCTGCTAGCAGACACACAGTGGGAGGTGGAGCCAGCATTCACCTTGCCAGGCACAGCCCTATTCAGGTCAAGGAGCCACCCCTCCCCACACTCTAAATGCAGATCTCTCTATTCAACCCAGGTCTGACTCAGCCTGCCCTGCCCCTCTAAAACCAGACAGCCAATACACATAACGGCAGAGCACACTGGAAGGCTTAGGCAAGAAAATATCTACTTTCTAAAAGTGGTATTTTCAAACACAGAATAACAAAATAAACTTCACTAAAAGATGTATTTTAATATTCTGAGCTCAGGCATACTAAATTCGTTTTTCTACCATGTCCCTGGGGTCAGTTAGGACTATAGAAGGTAATAGTCAAACTGCCCATTCTAGCCTATGAGGAACAGGTAGCCTTACAGTAGTGAAAAACGAAATGGGGTGTAATTCACTACTAGGACATGCTACATACACCAAGGCATGTCCTACCTTACACATACAATGCACCCTACCATAGGGGTGACTTACAGGCTGCCAAGGGAAGGTTCAGGGGCTGGGAAGTGAGTGCACTTCACAGCCAAGATGGCAGTTCTGGACTGCACACAGACACTGCAGTGGCAGGTCTGAGACACACTTTACAAGCTGCTTCTGTGGGTTGCACACATCAGTGCTGCAGGCCCACCAGCAGCATTTGGTTTACCAGCCCTGGGCACACATAGGCCACACTACTAGGGACTAACAGGTAAACCAAATAAGCCAATCAGGGATAAACCAATTCACATAGACATATTTACACAGGGAGCATTCGCGCTGTGACACTGAATGGCAGTGGCACAGCGCCCAGAGCATCTAACACCAGTAAAACAGAGGAGATAACAGCGAAAAATGGAAGGGAGATCCACGCCAATGGTGCCAGGTCTAACAGTAACATAGGCAGATAAGGGGGAATGTTTAAATATAAAAGGACATAGAACAACCAGCCGTGCCCAGTTTTTCCTGCAGTTTTCGGGCTTCCAAAGTTAGAAATTCGAAGCACGTATGTTTTTCATTCGCGATGCATTGTTTAGTTCATCATTTGCGAAGTGTAAAATGTTTGTTCCCGGTTATTATGCTCATGCAACTAAAAGATTAATATTCCTATAAACTATCAAAGAAGTGTTGCTGTGCTGAGTTTAATGGGCTGCGCCTTTTGCTATGTATTGTACGAACGTCTGGCTGAAACATTTTCAGCCTATGGACTTAAATGTGCAATTATCATGTTTACACACTTAACTACCGGGTTCGCGCCTATTTAAATCTTACTTTTCAGGGTTGACTCTCCCAAAGCATTTGCAAACTGTTAAAAATAAAAGCACAAAGCAGCGCAGTAGTAGGCGGAGTGTAACATCTGCTTTTTCCTGTATAATTTTAAGGGAACACAAGACAGAAAACAAGAAAGGATCAAAGGAGACGGCTGGAATTCATGGTTGTGCAAGTTAGGCCCTCCAGCGAGTACATGCATTCAACAACAGTGTTAAGATAATTATGAGGTTTGTACAACGAACACTGTTTGCAAAAAATAACTCAGAAGATGAATTTTCACTTATACTGGGAAGCGAGTATTGTCAATTATCTGACATATGCTTTTAGGTCTCTTGTAAAAACAGCATTTATCTGTTGGTTGTTGAAGACTTAATGTGGACAATATACTTATACTGGGCTTTGTGTCAGCCCACGGCTATCATTGTATGGCTTTCTTGTCAATCTCATTTGCTTGCATCTTTTACAATGGTTTTTCTTCCCCTTCTTGTGTTTGTCCCTGTCCTGGAGCATAGCTTCTTTACCATCCTTTATGTATCCCTTCCATGGCACCACACCAGCAAACTAATGTTTTCTTATGTTTTCAGAACTCCCTTTTAGCGCATATGGTTCTTTGCTGTCTCTCCTCCATGTGCAGCTTTCCCGTCATATGCCCCCCACACCCTCCATGAAACTCTCACCTCAACCCTGTCTACAACCCTGTCTACAAGCACCTCCATTTCTCTCCCATCCCCACTCCAGATTGCTCTCTTTGCGGTGTCACTTCATCACACTCCTTCATTGCTCCACCCCACTCACTATCACATTCTTTTTGTTTTATTGGAGGGCTCTGCATCATAAGTTTGCAACTGGGCTACTCCTTTGATATGCTTTTGTGCATATTATTTTAATTTATTGATAAAAAATAGTTGTCTGCCATCTTGGAACAGATATTTTAAAAAGTTAAAACGTGGCTAGTGCATCATGACCCATAAGTACTCTTGTGTTTTGATACATGGGCACATATACATCATTACAGTGTGGTGACGTTTCTTTGCAATTGTAGATGCTGCTCTGCATCATCAAACAAGCCTTTTGCCGATGTGAAGCAGCATTGGCAAAAAACATTGGCAAAGCTAAAATCTGGCAATGGCATTGGAAGTCAAGACCTACTGACTTTGACAATTTTTGTTATCTGTTGGACATTCAAGGGCTAATTTCCTTAATCCATAGTGGTAAAATGCAGAAGTATCACTGGCCTCTTGTTCTAAATAGGCAAATGAACTGTGAGAGAAGGGTGAATTTTTGAGAGCTACTGATTTGAATATTGACCCCAAACTAGTGGATTTCCTTGTGCATGCTAGGAAACCAATCTCCGAGACTGGATTAACTGATGTAATAGGCATGTGATTGATTGAAGAACTTTAGCCAAGAGTAAGGACCGTGGGCAGAAGACCATGTGTATCACAGGGACAGAGCAAATCAAAATGCTGTTACTGAGATGCAGGTAATTAACATTACCTAGACCATAAATATAGTAACCAAAAATCAAATCTGCATATCTATTTATTTACTATGCCCACTGGCGATACATATTAAAATCAGTGCAACCACAGATACAGGTGTCAGATAAGTGGGAAATATGAATATGGCATGTTACAATGCGTACTAATACCACGCGTGCCATTACAACGCGGGTATTACTATGCGAATACATTTACCACGACTTACCATCATAACGCAAACTTTTACCACGAATATGCCTTTACCACGCATGCTATTACAACGCAAAGGCATGCGTGGTAAAGGCATAGACTTGGTAAAAGTGTCTAAGGTAAGTTACTCCCCCTGACCCTACCCTAAAACACTACCCCTGCACAACCCTTTCCCAGTCCTCTCCCTACCCTAAAACACTACCCTGCACGACCCCGACCCTACTCTAAACCCTAAAAAACTACCCCTGCACGACCCGCCCCCAACTCCCAGTCCTCTCCCTACCCTAAAACACTACCCTGCACGATCCCTCCGACCCTACCCTAAACCCTAAAACACTACCCCTGCATGACCCTCCCCCAACCCCCAGTCCTCTCCCTACCCTAAAACACTACCCTGCATGAGCCCCCCACCCTACCCTAAAACACTACCCCTGCATGACCCTCCCCCGACCCCCAGTCTTCTCCCTACCCTAAAACACTACCCTGCACAACCCCCTCGACCCTACCCTAAACACTACCCTTGCACGACCCTCCCTGACCCCCAGTCCTCTCCCTACCTTAAAACACTACCCTGTACGACCCCCGACCCTATCCTAAACCGTAACACATTACCCTGCATGACCCTCCGACCCCCTTTTATGCTAAAATAGTAACCCCCACCCGAGACCCAATCCCCCTTACCTCTCTCTCCTCATGGTTCCTCTCTCTCCTCCTGGTTCCTGCTGCGCGCCGGATCTGAGGGGCGGTTCACGTCGTTGTGAGGAAACAGAAGAGCCTCTGTTTCCTCACAACGACGTGGATCGCCTATATTTTTTTACAATGTATGTGCTTTTGCCATACATACGTTTACAATGAAACTCATTGTAAAGGCATGCGTGGTAAAAGCACATGCGTTGTAAAAAAATGCGTAGTAAAGACTACGCGTTGTTACAACGCATGCGTGGTAACACATTTGTTGTAATGGCATGCGGGGTAAAGCTACGATGTAATGGCTGTTCCCCAGGAAATGCCATCCTTAGCTGCCTCTTGTCAGTTATCTACCCATCTCAAGGTGTATGCACACCTTTACCGAACGTTTAGGTACGGTTGGACTCTTTTTTTGGGTGTTGGTGCTGGAGGTTTCCACTGTTAGGGGCAATTTAGTAGTCAGAACACTAACAACATTACCAGAAAAATCAACTGCTGTGTTAATCAATCAAGAACATTATTGACTCTGTGACGTCCTTCGCTGGTAGTTGCATATTCAGAGCAGTCTCTTTTATAAATAGCAGGTGCTTATCTTTATTCTTTACAAAGAGTGCTGACACCCTAGATCGTCAATAGAGCTTTCAATTAACTCTATCTGTCTGTTAATATTTGTCCATTGACTTATTTGCGGGAACCTTGAGGGATTTATGATAATATGTGCCTTAAAGTAGCCTAAGAAATAAATAGTCGAATATTATGACTGGTGGTAAAATCTGGTATTTTTCTTATAGGTAAACAAAGCAGTTCACACAAGGTTTACTTAATGAAGACCAATTTACATGACAAGGAGAACTAATCAGGGCCAGGCCTCATGCACTGCAACTGAGAGAACGTTCAAATTGATGCTGGTTAGGAAACTATCTTTGGTTTGAGCAAGGAATGCCCAATCGGTTAGTGTTTAACACAAAGGAAATTGGGTATAGTGTTTGGGGTGAATAGTGAAACTGGGATCTCAAGCATGCAAAACATGTTCCCTGGAGCACAACTACTAGTCAATTTCCTTCAAGTGTAAAACATTGCTAGGAAACGTTCCAGAAGAAGTAAGCAAAGTGTAAGATCCAGTGGTTCAGGTAGAAGGATCACGCAAGGCAGGTTTGAAGTAGAAAGATGTAGGTTTATTGCAGAGTAAGAAGATCCCATCCAGGCAGGGCAACAGTTCAATCTCTACTCCTGTTCATTCTTCAAACCATAACATTCTAACTAATGCTAAGTAAGCTGAAGCAAGGCATTGTGACATTACATTCTTTGGTAACCATGACTTCAGTAAGAAGCCACAGATGTAAGCAGATGCCACACACCTTCCCTCCTTTAACAAACCCCCCCCCAAAAAAACCACAAAAGTACCATAAAAACAAAAACAAATCTCAATGTACAAAGTCTTTCAAATACGAAGGTTTAACTTTAACCCTTGTTGACAACCTGGGAGCTTTTCCCGGTAATATTGCATTGCCTACCGGTGAGTGAGTGTTTGTGAGTCGACTAGAATCATTACCTGTTACACAGGGACCTACAGAACCTTTGTACAGTACTACTCTTCCCAGGTTCCAAATTCGATGATCCTGTGTTTTAACAGCATTGTTAAACAATTTAGTCACTCTGATGGGTTTAGAAAACTTCCCGCTCAAACCCGGTTGCTTTATTACTACCAAATCACCAATGTTAACTTTGGTACTTTTAACAGCTTTTCTAGAGTCAAACAGAGACTTCCTCACAAAATCTTTCTCAATCTCTCTCTCACGCCACAAGTCTCTTTCAGAACTTCCACCAGGTTTTTTCTCCAATTCTCGCACCCAAGGTGGTTCCACCAACGTACACGGAATTCTGCCTTTGAACAAGACAAAAGGAGACTTTCCTGTAGTACTATGTGGAGTCTATCTATACATGTGAACTTTTTTGAGAACCTCCTTTTTCCAATCTAACCCAGAACTCTTAGCCAAGGTAATCACTTCCTTTAAAACCCGGTTAAAGTGCTCAATCATTCCATTGGTCTCGGGGTGATATAAGGAACACATTTGTGTATGATACCACTTTTACTTAAGAACTCTTCCATCTCTTTGGAAACCAACTGAACACCATTATCCGTTAGAATGGTGTTGGGAAGACCCTCTCTAGATATGAGATTCTCTAAAAACTCAATTATCTTTTTAGTCTCTATGCCACACGTGAAGCAAACTTCTGGCCACCTTGAATACATATCTATTGCAACGATGACAAAAATCTGCTGTCCATTCCCATAGATAGGCCCCAAAATGTCAAGTGCTATTTCCTTCCATGGACCATTTGGCAACTTCCTTATTACCATGGGTTGCACTCTCACCATCTTGGACTTGTCACACAGAGAACATTCCACACAATCTCTAACAAGTCTCTCAACCATCAGATCCATTCCAGGCCACCAGTATGACATCCTAAGTCTCTCCTTGGTCTTGGACATTCCCAGATGAGATAAATGCGATAGATCAACCAGCTTGGATTGGAGGTTGAGGGGAGGAATCAATCTCGTACCTCAATAGAGAAGTCCGCCGGAAACACTTAATTCGTCCTTCACACCCCAAAATTTCTGACTATCAGCTGAGGCTTGTCTTTTTGAATGCCAATCTTTATTAATGAGAGATATCACTTCAGTAAGAGTAGAATCAGAGGAGAGTTCACTGCACCAGTCATCGTGAGAGACAATCTCTTCATCAACCACGCACACATGAATATCTTCATCATAATCAACATCTGATGCTTCAGTATCATCCACAGCGTCCACAAGTCTGGATAGAGTTTCAGCTACACCATTATCCACACCAGGTATGTACCTTATGTCAAACTCAAATTCCTGTAAGGCAACCACCCATTTGGTAATTCTGCTGGAGACAGAATCAATACTTTTTTTTTAAATGTTTCACAAAGGGGCTTGTGATCAGTCCTGACTATGAATTTTGTCCCCCATAAAAACTTTTTAAATTTCTTTATGGCCCAGAAAACCCCTAACGCCTCACGCTCAATGACTGAGTAACGTGACTCTGCAACTTTCAAGCCACGAGACGCAAACATAATTGTTACCAAACCATCATCACTCTGCTGTTGAAGTACCGCACCTAGACCTTTAAGACTGGCATCTGTGGTGACATAAGATACTTTACAAGGGTCAAAACTCTTTAAGCACGGAGCTGAGTTGAGCCTTTGTTTTAAAATACTGAATTCATGTTCGCACGCATCATCCCACACAAATTCACTTCCCTTTTTGAGTAGTTGTCTCATATTGGCACTTTGTGCTGCAAAATTCTCTATGAATTTATTATAGTATTCTATCATACCAAGAAATTTCATTAACTCTTCCCTCGAACTCGGTGCACACATGCGAGTGATAGTGTCTACTAGATCAGATTTTGGTAAGACTCCATCACCTGAAATGGAGTGACCCAAGTAATTAATGGTAGAGGCTCCAAAATGACACTTTTCAGCCTTAATGGTCAAATTTGCCTCATCCAGCTTTCTTAATACCTCAAAAAGACGAAGACTATGTTGTTCATCATTATTGCCAAAAACAAGAATATCGTCCTGATAAATACATACTCCTTTGCAACCCTTAAGAACCTTCTCCATAACCCGTTGAAAAACGGATGCCGCCGACACAAGGCCAAACGGCATCCTCACAAACCTGAAGGTTCCAAAAGGAGTTACAAAGGCTGTGAGATCTCTCGAGGCTTCATCAAGTAGAATCTGATGGTATGCTGACGTGAGATCAATGGTGCTGAACACCTTAGCACCATCCAGTAAAACCACCATTTCTGAGATATTGGGTAGTGGATAATGATCCACTATGTCATTTTTATTGACTTGTCTCAAATCCACACAGAGACGGAGACTTCCGTTGGATTTTCGAGCTGCAACCACCGGGGCGAGACACTCAGTGCTTTCAACCTCCTCTATTATACCTCCATCCTTTAGTTTTTGTAATTCTTTTCCCATTTCCTCTCTAACAGCTAAAGGTACATTCCTTACTTTTGAACACGAAGGTTGAGAACCAGCTCGCAAGCGTATTGCAAGTTTGAAATCCTTTAAGCAACCAAGCCCTTCCCTAAAAACATTAGGACATTTTTCTTTAATGTTATCTGTAAAGACAGTGCAGAGAGAAGGGGAATGTTGAACAACATTCTTATCCTTAAGAATAATGGGATTTTCACCACTGGGGTCGAGCATTACTCCTAAGTCACCTTGGTGAAACCAACTAATAATGCTGTCACCCTTCTCAGACACGTATATTTTACCAGATGTATAGTTTTGCTCATACTCGATGAGCCCAGTGAAATAACCTCTGAGAGGTATAGGCTCACCCCTATATGCTAGCAGCTTAATATCAGGTCTGTTCAATGTAACTCTGTTGGCAAGCTTGTTGAGAAAGAACATTTTTGAAATTAATGTAATTTTGGCCCCAGAGTCAAATAGGACTTTAGTTGGTTCTCCTTCTACCAGAATAGTGTCAATAGGACATGACTTAGTCTTATTCCCCAAATCATCAACCTGAACAACAATTTGCTCACAAACGAAATCCTCCTCTGAGATATTTTCTGTATCAACACATCTCACTTTAGTAGAGAAGGTTACTTTCGACTTACAGACACTAGAAAAGTGCCCCCTTCTTTTGCATTTCGAACAAACAGTTTTCAAGGCAGGGCAATTCTTATCGTTTGCTAAATGCCCAGGCTTATCACATCTATAGCACTTTCTGATAGTAGGTTTATATTTAACCTCAGCACCCTCTGTTTTCCCTGCAGGTTTCTTAACATCTGTGTTTATCGCTTGTATAAAAGGTTGTTTATCATTTTTAATAATTTCAACACACTTCAAAGAGTGTTCAAAACGCTTTGCCACCTGTAACACTTCATCCAGAGATGGTTCATCATGCATCCATAATTCTTCCCTGACTCTCTCAATATTACATCCCACCATAAATTGATCTCTGATTCTTTCATCAAGGAGATTAGCAAATTTGCATGAAGACGCCAGTTTTCTCAAGTGAGTTACATAAGTCTCAATAGACTCTCCTTCAGTCTGTAATCTCTTGGCAAATTGGTACCTTTCCAAAGTTGTACTAACCTTGGGAAGGAAATGTTTGTCCAATTTCTTAATGCAGATTTCATACTCATTGAGACCTTGAGACTCAGAGTCATTTAGTTCAGGGAGATGATCATAAACTTCTTGGCCCTCAGACCCTAAACAGTGCAATAACAATGAAGACCTTTGTTCCGCACTGAGTGATGTCCCGCAGACCCCACCGTAACATTCAAACACTTTCTTCCATTTCTGCCATTTGATGGGAGGCTCCCCAGGTGACACTAGGAAAAAAGAAGGAGCTGTGACATTCTGCATTGCTTGAATCAAGAGAGAAAATAAATAAGTAAGCGAATAATGTATGATGCAAAGGTGTTAGAAAAATGAAATATTAAACCAGCACAGAACAGGAGTGACGTGTATTTCAGCTTACAAACACAGAACAGCTGTGTTCATCAGCGTAAATGATGAGCATAAAAGCGAAACAGAACTGTGCCCATCAGCGTGAATAATGCTTCCTAGAGGTATTGAAATGCAACGTGTATTTCAACTTGCAGAAGAGCTGTGCTCATCAGCGTAAATAATTTAGCGTGATTCCAGTGCAAAGTAATAATTGCGCTGAATAATTGTGAAGCCAAAGCAACAATATCATGTGTGCACATCACAGTGTATGCGCAAAATTGAAGGCAAACAATATCATGTGTGCGCATCACAGTGGAAGCCCAATACTCATGGCTGGTATCGCGGAGAAAACTGTCACCAAAGAGACGTTGCTAGGCACCAACCTAGTAATCACTAGAGAAGCCAATCACAACATGGCGGCTGAAAGGAAACACCGTGCGCGCGATGACGTGGATCCGCCAGGTGCGCGATGACGTGCTTCCTCACTTCAGGGAAGACGTGTGAAGATTCCACAACGTGAATGGCGAGATGAGGAATCCATTAGACTTGCGCAAGGGCAGAACAATGAGAGATGCAACAGGGAAGTGTGTGCGTGTGTGAAACAAGCGCGTATTTAAAAATAAGCAGATGGGAGCGCGCAATGAATCCAGCGCGGATGACAAAGTTGCTTGAATGCAGCGCCAACAGAAATCCTTTGTTGCTAAACCACCAAATGTACAAAATTCAATCCCACATAAACACATGTGCACCCGAACAGTATTTCACATGCCTACGGTAAACGGGTGTTTAAGTAACACATCGCCAGGCATAACTGTGGAACACAGACAGCGAACAGTCTCAGGTGGTTGAAATGGCGGAGGTAAATCATGTGAAGTGAAGGATTTAGACCGGGGGACTCACAAACTTTCTCTCGGGGGCCAAATTTAGAGTGTGGTTTGTGGCCGAGGGCCGCACCGGTAGGGGCAGGGTCAGTGGGGGAGGGGGCGGGGCTAGGGCAAGAAAAAAAAACTGTGACCATGAGGTTGAACACAGGCCCCTGCAGTGGACGCATTCGTCCACTGAGCCACCAGACCCGGCATACACATCTATCTATCTCTCTCTCTATCTCCATCTATCTATCTCTATCTCTCTCTATCTTTCTCTATCTCGCTCTATCTCTATCTCTAGCTATCTCTATCTCTCTCTAGCTATCTCTCTCTCTATCTGTCTCTAGTTATCTCTCTCTCTAGCTATCTCTATCTCTCTATGTCTCTATCTCTCTCTCTATGTCTCTATCTCTCTCTCTATGTCTCTATCTCTATCTCTCTCTATCTCTATCTTCTATGTCTCTCTATCTTCTATCTCTCTATCCCTCTATCTGTCTATGTCTCTATCTGTCTCTATCTGTCTCTGTCTCTATCTGTCTGTCCCTGTCTCTGTCTCTATCTGTCTGTCCCTGTCTCGGTCTGTCCCTGTCTGTCTGTCCCTGTCTCTGTCTGTCCCTGTCTCTGTCTGTCCCTGTCTCTGTCTGTCCCCGTCTCTGTCTGTCCCTGTCTCTGTCTGTCTGACCCTGTCTCTATCTGTCTGACCCTGTCTCTGTCTGTCTGTCACTGTCTCTATCTGTCTGTCCCTGTCTCTATCTGTCTGTCCCGCTCTCTGTCTGTCCCTGTCTCTGTCTGTCCCTGTCTCTATCTGTCTGTCCCTGTCTCTATCTGTCTGTCCCTGTCTCTGTCTTGTAGTGTAGCTCCTATTTCCCTAATAGGCTCTGCGCATTGGAATAATATATCCTATAGGTTTGACATAGGACTAAGGTCAGTATGTCCCTATCGAGTATATTAAACTTAATTACTTGTGCCAGTCAGCTCAGAGGCCACTAGAAACTCCTTGACAACAAGAAGGGAGTAGTTTCTGGCAGCCGCAAAACATGACCACTGTGTTTCCCTTTTAGAATCAGAACGTGTCCCAGAGTCGTGGAAACAATAGATAACTATTTCACTCAGCTCAGTCGTGCATGCTTAGTTTTCTCCAAGTTACACAGAAAGAAATAGACGGGCGTTTCAATAAAAGATTTATTGAACAGTCTTGTTTCTGGTGTAAGTAAAATGTGCTGTTACGATCACAAGACAGTATGCGAGATAAATAATGTACAGTGTGAGCAGTAGAAATAAATAATACTGCGAGAGCATTATCTTTTAGTACATATGCTGTTACATAAATAACACAGACTAAAAATGCGAGTACTCATACGATGCGTTTCTAACCTAGTTCTACCCCGATGTACCTAACCTGTCCTAGGTGTAGGGAGAGGTATGAAGTAGGTGAAGTATTCCTTACTATGGTATACTAAGAGTATGTTAAGCCTAGTATGCCTAGTATGCCAAGAGTCCCTCTAGGTTCTAGTCTGCTCCATACCTGAAGAATGAGAGAGGTAGGAATCTCTTTGCCAGACTCGAACTCCAACACCACGCAAGGGAAGTTAGATCACTGGAAGCTGGACTCTCTGCGTGCAGGGATGACAGCGTCTTCTCAGTGCGTCAGGCCGGGAAACGGGCTCCTCTGAAGTCGAGGTCTCCTCTGATTTACAGGGGCTAGGGAAGGTATATTTATACCTGAGAATTACCTCAGAATGGTAGCATTGACGTGAGTCGGACAGCGGAAGATGTCATGAATGAACCCCTAAGGAATAATGGTTCATGCATAATATATGAGTCCTTGAAGAAATCAATAGTCCTGGACTAGGGAAACTCCCGCAGCCTAAGGGTCTGTTCTTCAAGAACTCGTTGTGACGTTAGGGTGGACGGATGTCGGAGACCATGCCTGTATTTGGAGTGCACAGTTAATGCCTAAATAAGGGCTGGGATTTTATGCCTATATAAGGGCAGGGCGAATTATGCCTATATAAGGACATGATACTGGAAAGCCCGTTTATGGACACCCTAAGATGAATACAACACCCACTCCACTTTCGTGTGTACGATAATACTAAAATGCTAAACATTTAAAATGCTAAACATTAAAATGGAGTACCGCATATTTCTAAAATATTTCATAAAACCATTTAAAAAGGCATTTAAAAAACCAATTAGAATGCAAAAGGTACTGTACATATTAAGCATAGCCTTTCACTCCAGGCACATAAAAATAAAATGCAACATGAATGAAAAGAAGCAGTAATATTTACATGTGACAGAAAACGATCGATAAGTTGTTCAAAAGTCAAAGTCATTCCATGTCACGAAAATAAATGAACTGGTTTAGACACACAAGATGACTAAGTGTCCGTGGAAGTACCTTTAAGTCTGTATTATAAGGCTAGTTCTACTTTAAGCAGATTGTAGTGCCATTTTCGTTCGAAAAATGGGAAAAAGTTCAATTTTGGTAGAGTTCCAAGTTGTTTTGAAAAATGAAGGCCAAATTGTTACTGCATCTTTGGAACACAGTACGCTGAATCAGAGTCAGTTTACGGGTCTGGTGTAAACATGAGATCATCTATTTCTATAGACAAAACATCGTCCACTGTAGTTGGCGTCAGTTGGAACACCTCGTGTAGCAGATTAATTGCACAGAGATGTGAAGCTTCGCTTCCAGCATAGGGTGCCGCAGCAAAGTTTGCGTCCGTTGTTACCTGTGCGCCTGTAGATCTTTCTCGTACCTCAGCAGCAGCCGGAAGCGTCTGTGAGATCTCAATGAATGCTGACATCAGGATCGGTAGCCGCTGGAGACAACACAGAGCATGCGCCGTTATCGGGACCAGCAGAGTATCGACATCCGTTGGCGTAGCTGATGGAAAAGTTAGGCAGGTGTCCAACACGCATTGTTCACCGCATAGCAGGCATCGTAGAACAGGTAAGATGCTATCTTGCCAGATTAGTCTGAATGGCAGGAACCAAGTTGTATTAAGGTCCCGTAGACGAGTCATGCCCAATAGCTGTACTATTCGCTCACAGCACTTTCGTTCAAGCAGAGCTTTCTCCATTTAGCTCGGAGTGATGTCTGCGAATAGGCTGGCCATAGCGCAATAGCAGGAAGAGAAATAGAATTCCGGCAACAAGTGCTAGAATTAATGGTATGCCACCAAACACCGAATGTGCAAAGTTCGGGATGATTCCGAGTATTGCCTGGAAAGGTGCTAACAGACCGGAGCAGATGCTCTTAAATACATGTATAATGCCAGTTGTATCAGACATGTTGAAGATACGTGATATCATTTCTACGAAATGTATAGGGCAGTTTGTACGTATTAAAGTCTGTATCTCAGCCGAAGTCATTGCAACTTGTAGATCATAGGTTTCTTTGGCCGAGGTCAAAGGCACTGTTTGCTGTAAAAGCATGGCTTTCATTCTGCACAAAGTATCAAATCTTATAAAAGAGACGTTCAGCGAAGGCCATAGAGGCGACTCCCTGACTGTGTCTATTGGGGGAAACAATACTTGCATACAGCAAGTGACCCTGGAGTTGACCGTTACTAGATATGGGATGCCTGGCAACATGCCGCAGCAACTCTGATCATTCAACATGAGGTAACTCCCATTCGAAAGTTGTCCAAACGTTGGATTAATCACAGCAGCTGGTGTACCCTGCTGATGGCAAGACAAATTTGCCACAGAACCATTACAAGCCCCGTGTAAAGAAATGTCCTGACATATAAGTGAACCGCTTAGTGCACGTTTACAGTTTGTACCGCTCAAAAACACTTCACGATCCCCACTCCAACATCTATATGTATACGGTAAATCCCAAGATGTCTTAATGTATTCCTTACCCAACCTTTCATATTTGCCTGCTTGCATTTGTCTGAGGCAATACTGAAACTGAAAAGTACTCACAGGTAATGTTATTTTCCCATGAATTAGCCATTCTGTAGCTGGTTTTTCTGCCACTGTGAATGGTAACTTTTCCAGTTTTTCAATGCTCAGCACTGTATACCTTGCTCCTCTTTGTGCCAGTTCGATCTGTTTATCAGTTAGATTGTATTCTGCAAACAGAGCCGTTGTGTTGATGAAACGCCAAGGCACATAGCCCGCTCGCAAAGATTGCAGTGTCCAGCTTAATAACATAATAGAACGTAATTGAGACTGGCCTTGCTGTAACATCGCCAAATCTTGTTCTAGTATGTCGATAGCAGAGGATACAATGCCATCCAATGAATATATTCTGGAGGACAAAGTTGTTAACCCATTGTCGACCACAGAGAGTGTTTTCTCTAAATTAATACGATCAAGTTCGCGTATTCGTTCTGCAGCCTCCATCTGTGACACTTTCCATGCTTCATTATAGGCAGCATAAATGCCGGCATATATGAAACGTTTTGGACGCGGTTTTCTTGGTCCAAGCAAGAATTCCCTAAGGTCTGCGTCCTTTTTAAGTAAGGTTAAGTGTTGTTTCACATCCTGTAGTGTAGACTTATGCAGCCAATCGAGGCATAATTTTCCTACACTGTATGTTGTTACTACCCCCGGATGTTGTCTTTGGACGTATCTTGGGTCTGGCCTATTAATAGTAAAGCCCTGAGTTTTATTCAGGAATCTTTCCTGACAGTTATTCGTGTCTGTGGGCCAGATCAACCATTTTTTCCAATCAGGATTAGATCTGTTGAGTTGTAGTATATTGTCAACTGTCACCACTACCTGTGTATTATTATCTCTGGCAGGTGTTGGTACAGAAGGTGTGTTCATCTCTTTGATCTTGGCTAATCCAAGACAAGATGTTTGTTGGACGGTTTCATTCAAAAACATTATTTGTTCAGGGATGATACAGGCTCTAAACAAAGCTTCTATACCCTGTACTTGCCAATCTTTAGTACCCCACACAGTTTTTGTGTCTATTGTGTCTTTCCAAAAGTCAAAATCCTGTCTAGACAGTTGGGCATTAAATAATGAAGAGTAAATCTGTTTTGTATTTGTCAACATAATTTTCAGTCCTGTCTTGTTTACATTTTTATAGTAAAACATTTCTGGATCAGAAGTATTGTAACCTGAAAAATATGGAAACTTGTTGGCAAATGTTGTTGAACTACCTTTAGGTGGTGTAGGACAATGTTCCCATTGGTTAAACATAAACACATTTCTTGGATATGCAGATTTATGCAAATAATGATGACCATAGTGGTTAAAACAATACATTTGTTCATAGTCTGATGAACCCTCTAAATATTCATGTTTAGAAAATGCAGCAGATTTTTCTAGGTCAAACATTATATCATTGACAGTCTCAAAGTCCCAATCATCTGAATAGGTACTGGACGTAATTAGATCACTTAGTGAAATTTTAAACAAATGTGAAATGTTCAATTGTTCCGTCGGACCGAAGATTTCAAAATCTGTTTTGTCCCACACTATACCATCCTGTATAGGAACAGCTGTGATGTTCACTGATGACAAGTCTCTTGCTTCACGATGGGAAGATTTATGAGGTTTCAAAAGTACGTTCACGTCTTTTCCTTCAGTGTTCACATGGATGTATCTGCCACTTATAAGCACGCTCACAGTTGTAACCAAAGCTAGCCAGAGCAGGAAAACAAAAAGTCCAGATGTAATCCAGAGTTCAATCCATGGAGAAACCAAATAAGTCTTTTTCAGAAAGTGAAAAAAGTCTTGTACTTGCTGCTTGAATTTCAATGATGCTGGCGTCGTTTCAGGTTCACTCGGATCTTCTGAGAACGTATCAAAGTTAATGAAATAGCCAGAAGCAGTTCTGTCAATTGTTGGAATTGCATCAGGATTTGTAGAAATCACTGGAACCAGTTCATCACTTGCCACGTTGGTGTAGACAGGTGTATTTGGACGAACTGTTACTTGGTGTTCAAGAGGGATGAGTTCCATAGCGTTGTTGTTTAGTCCTCCATCAGTTACAGCTGAATTCTCGATTGTTATCAGTCTTTCAGTCTGAACCTCTTGGATAGTAGCGAGAGGAGTGCGTCTGCTACTAGGTCGGAGTCCACGAGGCCTACTGTTTAGTATTGGCCACATATTGTGGTTTGATGAGGTCGATGGACACAAATCTTTTCTCCTTTCTTCCAGCAAGGGGCGGCAGAAGTACTGTTCTTGTTCCTTGAACTGCTAGGACAGGTACTGGTTGTCTGTAAGAAGGTCCAAATTCCTTCTTGTCCGCAATCTTTTCTCTGACTAGATCCCCGACTTTTGGAATCCAGACAGGCCTTGCTGGGACTGCCGGTTGATCCCCAGTGGTGGTTGGCTGTAGGAATACGTTGCTTTGTTTCATTCTTAATTTGTTTAGTTCCTGTAAAACAGCCAAACGATCTTTGATATCAAAGGGTTTATTTTCCACCACTGTGCCTACGTGTTCAAGGTCTGGTACCCACATTCTTGTCCCAAATAGGACCTCATAAGGAGTGAACCCCCTAGAGAACTTCTTGGCAGGTTGTTCAATGAGCATTGAACCCCACTAAGGTGTTTGACCCACCCATCACCCGAACCCAATACCCTAGCTGTTTTAGACTGCTTTATGTCCCGGTTTTTCCTTTCCACAACAGAATTTCCCTCAGGATGGAATGGAGAGGAGTACCGCAATGCAACGCCCAGACTGGCCATGGCTTCTTTGTAAGCCCTAGAGCTAAACGCAGGACCCTGGTCAGAATGTAGCGTGCCTATTGCGTATGTGCCGATAAAGACTCGCAAATCTTTTATAACAGTTCGAGCGTCAGCCGAGCGCTGAGGCCATAACCATAGGAACCTAGATTCAGTATTTGTGGGAATGCCTTTGTCCAGTAGGACGCAGGCGCGTAGATAGTCTAAGGCTGTCTAACAATGGTGTCTGTACTGGGTTGCCGCATTCGCAGCATGGTGTCTGGTGGCTCTCTCGCTGTAATTTACAGTCTAAGCAGTTGTTGATGAATATGTGAATTTCTGTATTCATTCCAGGCCACCAGTACATCTCTTTTAACGTCAAAATTGTTTTAGAGATCCCTTGATGTGACAGACCCTCCCCCAAATGTGTTTCATAAATCAAGGCTGCTCTACGTTCCATGTTTGGAATTACCCTATCCCCCACTCCAGGGATTCGAGCAAAAGGAACGTTGTTTGCATCAATTACATAAGAGTACTTGAGTGGAAACTTTTTTGGTAACGCTGCACTGCTGCCTTTGCTTGAAGCATTGACAGCCAACATTATCTCACCGTCTATTTTTGTTTTTGAACGAGTGATGGCAGCTACGGAAGCCGTCTGAACAGCCCCCTTTGCGGCTTCGTCAGCCAATGAATTCCCTGCAACGTGAACGCCATCACGTTGATGACTCAGTGTGTGAATCACGTGAGCCTTTGGTAGTTCGTTTTTCAACTGAACTACTTGTTCCCAAAGCATTTTGTGCTTTATTGTGCCACCTTTCGCATCTTTGAAACCATTTTGAAGCCAGTTTTGTATATATTCATTATACGACTGAACACAGTAAAAGGAATCGCACACTATTAGTGTGGGGAATTCTCGATCTGTACTTTCAAGTGCCAGTTTGAATGCTTGTAGTTCAGCTCGCTGAGCCGTACAATCTCCTAGAGATTGAGTTTTTGTGACCATGGGTCTGAAGATGCCATTTCGCATGCAACCTTTAACGATTGCACACGCTGCACTGTAAGCTTGCTTACTCCCTGTTGCGGGTTGTGCGGATCCGTCAGTGTAAATTATGAATTCGTACTTATCGAGAGGCAGAATTTCAGTAGGCAGAGGACATTCATGTTCGTATTGCAGGAATGCTTGTGTTTTTAAATCTTGATCAAAAACATATTCAACATCTGTTGCAGCAAGAGAATTAACCCATTGTATCCATCTTGGATGTAATGCTTTAGCATTTGGAATGCTTGCTTTTGTGACCGCTTCTAAAGCTGGTACCGGGGTTACGACAATAATGTGTTTCCCTTGGGCTAAGGCTCTTTCTTTTGCTACAGCGGTTTGAACTGCTGTCAGAATTTTTTCAGTTGAACTGAAGCGCATTTCCGCTTGTGTGTACAAATGGGAATTGTATGCGATTGGTATTTTCTCACCCTCATTGAAGGTTAAGTAGGTGAATCCACATTGACCCGAAATTATTCGGATCACCAAATTTCGTTGACTTACACGTGTTTGTAAGTGATTTGTTGCTAACATGTTAGCCTGGAGTCAACGCAAGATTTCTGTGTGTTCGTTCGTCCAGTTTCTGATCGAAAAATCATGTTTGATTAATGCGTAGAGAGGTTTAACCCTTTCTGCGTAATTTAGAATGTATGTTCTTCCAAAATTCAGGAAACCCAGGATGGATTGTAAGTTTGTTAGCGTTTTTGGAGGTTGGAGCAGCGCACACTTTTCTAAAAAGTTAGCTGCCAAGCTCTTGCCTTCACTTGAAAGCTCATATCCTAGAAATAGGACATTGGGATGGGCAATTCTGGACTTTTTAAAGTTGAACTTGTAGCCCTCAGAGGCGAATCCCAGTATAATGGTGCTCACCCTGTTCAAGTGTTTTTCCAGGTCATCGCCTGTCAGATAAATGTCATCGACATAGGACAATGCCTCATTGTCATAAATTTGTAGTAACTCCGTTACCCTCGCTGAGAATAAACCTGGGCTGTTCTTGAACCCTTGTGGGAGTCGACAAAAGTGACGCTGGGTCCCCATTATGGAGAATGCTGTTAAGTACCTGCTTTCAGGTGCTATGTTTTGACAAAAGAAACCATTTGAGATGTCTAATGTTGTTTTATATTTTTTACGCACAATGTTATTCATTAATGCTGTGCTATGTGCATTTTGGACTGCAAAAGTTTTAGAACAAGTGTTTAAGTGTCTGTAGTCCAAAACTAGACGATATGTATTGTCTGGTTTGGAGACAGGAAACAAAGGATTGTTCATTGAGGAGGTGCATGTTTCAATCACTCCCTTGATATTCAAGTTGATCTAAGATCTCCCTGACCTGTTTTTTAGCTTCTTGCTTTATTGGGTACTGCCGTTGTGCAGTTGGTTCATGTTTCAGATGTATTTTATGGTGAGGTGAATCCTCATCCCATCCTACATGATTTTTATATAATGCTGGGGCCTGGGCCACTGCCCATTTCCTGGCATATGTATATCTCAGATGCATTGGTATATGGTTGGAGAAGGCAGGCATAATTATGTCCTCGCCATGTGGGCACTCCCTGACAAATTGTGGTGGCCAGTCCTTTTCTGCTAGAAGTATGTCATAGCCTTTTGATAGTCTTTCCCAAAAAAGTGCTTTCACCTGTCTAGGTTTGTCTCCCTCCATCCGGAGTGTTATGTCATATAACTTTTGTGGAGTACTAACCCTGGTGTCTACAGTCTCGACTGTAATGAACTCATTCAAGTCCACTATCTCCAGAAGTTCCTTCAGGTTCTGGCGAACTATTGTGACTTCTGTTGCACTGTCCAGCATTGTCTGAGCCCATTCTCCGTTCTTGAGTTGTGTTCTCAGTATTCTCGGCATGTCTGATCTTTAGACCTGCTACTTTCTTTTTGGAGAATTGAGGTTTTGCTTTAGTTTTTGGAGCGTGTTTGTCGTCTTTCGATTTCACACGTTCTTCTCTATGTTCTGTTCGTCCTCTTCTTTCCGAAGTCTGTGATGAGATCTGAAAGGGACGAGAGGAACGTGTATCAGTATCTTGATACCTGTCAGGTTTTCTCAAATTATCCCTATTCCTGAGGTTATACTTCCTTTCAGAGGGCTCCTTTTGAGGAGACCTACCTCGGGATTGAGAACGTTTCTCGTTTGATTTTTGTTTAGTAGACTCCCACTTCTTTTTAGAAGATGTAGGAGTTTGTTTAATTGAGTCCTTCTCAGGACTTTCAGATAGCTTCGGCTTCACTGGTCTTCCACCCAAACTATCTCTGCCTAATTCTGCATAAGATTGTTCTATAATTCTGGGTAGCTCTGTTTGATGTTCTGTAACATCAAATTCCCTTAATTTTTGGCGGATCGCCACTGCTGCTGCCTCCCCTTTAATATTAGATAATATTATTGTTGAGACCTGGTCGAACTTTTTCAGTAATTTCATACCTAAATTTAGAGCAGGCTCTGCCCCGTATTCGTTTTGAATTTGTTTCAGGACATCTGGTATTACCGCAATTGACGGAATGCCATGTGTTTTAGTATAGATGGCAGCAAAGACTGAGCCCCAAGTGGTGCAGTCTTCCAGTTGTGGTGTGATCCCCATCGGTAAACTGATTGTCAGTATTCTGTGTTTCTCATGTGGGCTAGTACTTGGAAATACTTCGATTTGAGTAATTTTTTGAGCTATCCAGAATGGAATTTGCTCACGTTTTGTGGGCATTTTACCCATGACTGCGTATAGAGTCTGTGCTGTAATTTTTAGTGTATTCCCCTGGTGAGGAGTTTGATTTGGAATTGTTAATGGTGGTTGGACTGTGAAAGTCTGCATGACATATTGGACCAATTGTCTGTAGATTTTTATTAATTCTTGTATTTGAACAAGTAAGTCCTCATCTGACATTATATCCAGTTCAGGATGAGGTGTGTAGCCGGCTAGAATCGGCCATGTTGCTCCTGGTCTACCTAGTGGACCGAGCCTGGTAATGTTTCTGTGATGTTTTAGGGCGCCTTTAAACCAGAGCTGATGCTCCTGGTATGTAAATGGAATTTCTATATCCTCGAAAGGAATGTATTCCTCTGGTGATTCATCTTCTTTGTAGAAGTGAAACGTGTGTGTTACTGAATTGGATTCAGGAAATATTACCCATGAATAGAATACCTCTGTCTGAAAGGATTCGTGTGCCTCTATCACGAAAACTGCTCTACCTCCTCTTGGTGGTAGGCCATGTTTTATAAGTTTTAGAGTAATGGCTCTTCTTAAGTTTGGAGCGATGTTTATGACACCCTCCTCGGTTTCATTTAAACCTGTAATGTTAAAGCCTGCTGCTTGGGCTGGATCAGCCGCAGCTCCACCGTTTCCGGTCTCAGTGTCGGAGCCAGGCATTTTGTTGTTTGAAAAATGTAGAACGAGTTTCAAGGAAACAAAGATTAGGTGGAAAATATTTTGGAACACTGTATCCTTCAACGTTGAGCAAACCAAACAGCTAATATATAGGGTACTGCCCTATGTAGCCGTGGTGGATACTTAACCCTGCCCACTCCAGACGTCTTTTGGAGTATATGGGTAGGGGTCTTGAGAGAAAAAGCACGGCTGAGTTACTCAGTATCTAACGTTGAATTACTGCCTTACCAAACCGTTGGGCGCCATGTAGTGTAGCTCCTATTTCCCTAATAGGCTCTGCGCATTGGAATAATATATCCTATAGGTTTGACATAGGACTAAGGTCAGTATGTCCCTATCGAGTATATTAAACTTAATTACTTGTGCCAGCTAGCTCAGAGGCCACTAGAAACTCCTTGACAACAAGAAGGGAGTAGTTTCTGGCAGCCGCAAAACATGACCACTGTGTTTCCCTTTTAGAATCAGAACGTGTCCCAGAGTAGTGGAAACAATAGATAACTATTTCACTCAGCTCAGTCGTGCATGCTTAGTTTTCTCCAAGTTACACAGAAAGAAATAGACGGGCGTTTCAATAAAAGATTTATTGAACAGTCTTGTTTCTGGTGTAAGTAAAATGTGCTGTTACGATCACAAGACAGTATGCGAGATAAATAATGTACAGTGTGAGCAGTAGAAATAAATAATACTGCGAGAGCATTATCTTTTAGTACATATGCTGTTACATAAATAACACAGACTAAAAATGCGAGTACTCATACGATGCGTTTCTAACCTAGTTCTACCCCGATGTACCTAACCTGTCCTATGTGTAGGGAGAGGTATGAAGTAGGTGAAGTATTCCTTACTATGGTATACTAAGAGTATGTTAAGCCTAGTATGCCTAGTATGCCAAGAGTCCCTCTAGGTTCTAGTCTGCTCCATACCTGAAGAATGAGAGAGGTAGGAATCTCTTTGCCAGACTCGAACTCCAACACCCCGCAAGGGAAGTTAGATCACTGGAAGCTGGACTCTCTGCGTGCAGGGATGACAGCGTCTTCTCAGTGCGTCAGGCCGGGAAACGGGCTCCTATGAAGTCGAGGTCTCCTCTGATTTACAGGGGCTAGGGAAGGTATATTTATACCTGAGAATTACCTCAGAATGTTAGCATTGACGTGAGTCGGACAGCGGAAGACGTCATGAATGAACCCCTAAGGAATAATGGTTCATGCATAATATATGAGTCCTTGAAGAAATCAATAGTCCTGGACTAGGGAAACTCCCGCAGCCTAAGGGTCTGTTCTTCAAGAACTCGTTGTGACGTTAGGGTGGGCGGATGTCGGAGACCATGCCTGTATTTGGAGTGCACGGTTAATGCCTAAATAAGGGCTGCGATTTTATGCCTATATAAGGGCAGGGCAAATTATGCCTATATAAGGACATGATTCTGGAAAGCCCGTTTATGGACACCCTAAGAGGAATACAACAGTCTGTCTGTCCCTGTCTCTGTCTGTCTGTCCCTGTCTCTGTCTCTGTCTGTCTGTCCCTGTCTCTGTCTGTCTGTCCCTGTCTGTCTGTCCCTGTCTCTGTCTGTCCCTGTCTCTATCTGTCTGTCCCTGTCTCTATCTGTCTGTCCCTGTCTCTCTCTGTCTGTCCCCGTCTCTCTCTATCTGTCTGTCCCTGTCTCTTTCTGTCCCTTCTGTCCCCGTCTCTCTCTATCTGTCTGTCCCTGTCTTTTTCTGTCCCTGTCTCTTTCTGTCTCTGTCTCTGTCTCTGCCTGTCCCTGTCTCTGCCTGTCTCTGTCTGTCCCTGTCTCTATCTGTCTGTACCTGTCTCTATTTCTCTGTCCCTGTCTCTATCTGTCTGTTCCTGTCTCTATCTGTCTGTCCTGCTCTCTGTCTGTCACTGTCTCTGTCTGTCCCTGTCTCTGTCTGTCTGTCCCTGTCTCTATCTGTCTGTCCCTGTCTCTATCTGTCTGTCCCTGTCTCTGTCTGTCCCTGTCTCTATCTGTCTGTCCCTGTCTCTGTCTGTCCCTGTCCATGTCTCTGTCTGTCTCTGTCTGTCCCTGTCTCTATCTGTCCCTGTCTCTGTCTGTCCCTGTCTCTGTCTGTCCCTGTCTCTGTCCCTGTCTGTCTATCCCTGTCTCTATCTGTCTGTCCCTGTCTCTGTCTGTCCCTGTCTCTGTCTGTCCCTGTCTCTATCTGTCTGTCCCTGTCTCTATCGGTCTGTCCCTGTCTCTGTCTGTCCCTGTCTGTCTCTGTCTTTCCCTGTCTGTCTCTGTCTGTCCTGGTCTCTGTCTGTCCCTGTCTCTATCTGTCTCTGTCCATGTCTCTGTCTGTCCCTGTCTCTATCTGTCTGTCCCTGTCTATCTCTATCTGTCTGTCCCTGTCTGTCCCTGTCTCTATCTGTCTGTCCCTGTCTCTATCTGTCTGTCCCTGTCTCTGTCTGTCCCTGTCTGTCCCTGTCTCTGTCTGTCCCTGTCTGTCTCTGTCTTTCCCTGTCTGTCTCTGTCTGTCCCGGTCTCTGTCTGTCCCTGTCTCTGTCTCTATCTGTCTCTGTCCATGTCTCTGTCTGTCACTGTCTCTGTCTCTATCTGTCTGTCCCTGTCTCAATCTGTCTGTCCCTGTCCCTGTCTGTGCATGTCCATTTCTCTGTCTGTCTGTCCCTGTCTCTCTCTGTCTATCCCTGTCTGTCCCTGTCTCTTTCTGTCTCTGTCTCTTTCTGTCCCTGTCTCTGCCTGTCCCTGTCTCTCTCTGTCTGTCCCTGTCTCTCTCTGTCTGTCTGTCCCTGTCTCTCTCTGTCTGTCTGTCCCTGTCTCTTTCTGTCCCTGTCTCTTTCTGTCCCTGTCTCTCTCTGTCTGTCCCTGTCTCTCCCTATCTGTCTGTCCCTGTCTCTTTCTGTCCCTGTCTCTTTCTGTCCCTGTCCCTGTCTCTGCCTGTCCCTGTCTCTCTCTGTCTGTCCCTGTCTCTCGCTGTCTGTCCCTGTCTCTCTGTCCATCCCTGTCTCTCTCTGTCTGTCCCTGTCTCTCTCTGTCTGTCCCTGTCTCTTTCTGTCCCTGTCTCTTTCTGTCCCTGTCTCTTTCTGTGCTTGTCCCTGTCTCTGCCTGTCCATGTCTCTATCTGTCTCTCCATGTCTCTATCTGTCTGTCCCTGTCTCTATCTGTCCCTGTCTCTGTCTGTTTCTGTCTCTGTCTGTTCCTGTCTCTGTCTGTTATGGTCTCTGTCTGTTCCTGTCTCTGTCCCTGTCTCTGTCTATCCCTGTCTCTGTCTGTCCCTGTCTCTGTCTGTCCCTGTCTCTGTCTGTCCCTGTCTCTATCTGTCTGTCCCTGTCTCTATCTGTCTGTCCCTGTCTCTATCTGTCTGTCCCTGTCTCTATCTGTCTGTCCCTGTCTCTGTCTGTCCCTGTCTGTCTCTGTCTGTCCCTGTCTGTCTCTGTCTTTCCCGGTCTGTCCCTGTCTCTGTCTGTCCCTGTCTCTGTCTCTATCTGTCTCTGTCCATGTCTCTGTTTGTCCCTGTCTCTGTCTCTATCTGTCTGTCCCTGTCTCTGTCTGTCCCTGTCCCTGTCTGTCCATGTCTCTGTCTGTCTGTCCCTGTCTCTATCTGTCTGTCCCTGTCTCTATCTGTCCCTGTCTCTATCTGTCCCTGTCTGTCTATCCCTGTCTCTGTCTATCCCTGTCTCTATCTGTCTGTCCCTGTCTCTGTCTGTCCCTGTCTCTGTCTGTCCCTGTCTCTGTCTGTCCCTGTCTCTATCAGTCTGTCCCTGTCCCTGTCTCTGCCTGTCCCTGTCTCTCTCTGTCTGTCCCTGTCTCTCGCTGTCTGTCCCTGTCTCTCTGTCCATCCCTGTCTCTCTCTGTCTGTCCCTGTCTCTCTCTGTCTGTCCCTGTCTCTTTCTGTCCCTGTCTCTTTCTGTCCCTGTCTCTTTCTGTGCTTGTCCCTGTCTCTGCCTGTCCATGTCTCTATCTGTCTCTCCATGTCTCTATCTGTCTGTCCCTGTCTCTATCTGTCCCTGTCTCTGTCTGTTTCTGTCTCTGTCTGTTCCTGTCTCTGTCTGTTATGGTCTCTGTCTGTTCCTGTCTCTGTCCCTGTCTCTGTCTATCCCTGTCTCTGTCTGTCCCTGTCTCTGTCTGTCCCTGTCTCTGTCTGTCCCTGTCTCTATCTGTCTGTCCCTGTCTCTATCTGTCTGTCCCTGTCTCTATCTGTCTGTCCCTGTCTCTATCTGTCTGTCCCTGTCTCTGTCTGTCCCTGTCTGTCTCTGTCTGTCCCTGTCTGTCTCTGTCTTTCCCGGTCTGTCCCTGTCTCTGTCTGTCCCTGTCTCTGTCTCTGTCCATGTCTCTGTTTGTCCCTGTCTCTGTCTCTATCTGTCTGTCCCTGTCTCTGTCTGTCCCTGTCCCTGTCTGTCCATGTCTCTGTCTGTCTGTCCCTGTCTCTATCTGTCTGTCCCTGTCTCTATCTGTCCCTGTCTCTATCTGTCCCTGTCTGTCTATCCCTGTCTCTGTCTATCCCTGTCTCTATCTGTCTGTCCCTGTCTCTGTCTGTCCCTGTCTCTGTCTGTCCCTGTCTCTGTCTGTCCCTGTCTCTATCAGTCTGTCCCTGTCTCTATCTGTCTGTCCCTGTCTCTGTCTCTAGCTGTCTGTCCCTGTTTGTCCCTGTCTCTATCTGTCTGTCTGTCCCTGTCTCCATCTGTCTGTCCTTGTCTCTGTCTGTCCCTGTCCCGGTCCGTCCCTGTCCCTCTCTGTCCCTGTCTGTCCCTGTCCCTGTCTGTCCCTGTCCCTGTCTCTATCTCTGTCTCTATCTGTCTGTCCCTGTCTGTCCCTGTCTCTGTCTCTGTCTGTCCCTGTCTCTATCTCTGTCCCTGTCTCTATCTCTGTCCCTATCTCTGTCCCTGTCTCTATCGCTATCTCTGACCCTGTCTCTATCTGTCTCTCACTCTATCTGTCTCTCTGCCTCTCTGCCTCTATCCGTCTCTCTGCCTCTATCTGTCTCTCTGCCTCTATCTGTCTCTGCGCCTCTATGTCTCTGCGCCTCTATCTGTCTCTGCGCCTTTATCTGTCTTTGTCCAAACTAGGAAGCTTCCCAAAAGGCCCTTTTAAAAGTCAGCTGTGAAAGGCTTACAGCTGACTTTTAAAGGGCCTTTTGTGAAGCTTTCCGAAGGTGCCCTGACGTCACAGGGGCCGGCAGTAAACACAGAAGAAGGCCGCAGGAGCATAGTAGTGAATACCTATTTAATACGTATTCACTACGTCTGCTCCAGCTTCATTGGCAAGGTCCGTGGGCCGCCAATGAAGGCCTGCCGGGCCGCTGGCGGCCCGCGGGCCGTACTATGAGTACCAGTGATTTAGACAATGCGCAGGCCAGGGCCAGTAACACTGCAGGATTTTAACACAGAGTCAAAGTCGCACTGAACCCCAAAGTAAAGCGCATGGCACTGGGCAAAGTAAAACTTAGGATTTTAAAACAAAAATAAATCCTTCTTGGAATGCCTCAGTTTAACCCCTTCGGTGCTTATGACGAGCTGGACTCGTCATGGCACACAGTGCTCGTGTGCTCATGACGAGTCCAGCTCGTCATAAGACCACCCACGGGGGAAGCGCTGGCGCTCCCCCCGTGGGAATCCGATCTTTAGTTTTTTTGGGGGAGGCAGGGGAAGGGCTTCCCCTGCCTCCCCCCGCCCCCCCGCCCTCCCCATCAATGACGTCAGCGCGCGAGGCACGCTGACATCATTGAGGGTTTCCCTTTCTTCCCCGACGCGCTGGAAGCCATTTGCTTCCAGCGCGTCGGGGAAATCAGGTGAGGTTTGGCTCGGGGAGGGGGGGTTTGTATCAAAAGAGGCATGGAGGGAAAGGAAAGGGTTTTCTTTTCCCCTGATGCCTCTTTTGTGCATTCCTGCTGCACGATCATGTGATCGTGCAGCAGGAATGCCCACTAGGCACGAGGGAGGGAGGGAGGGAGGGCAAGAGGCATGTGAACGGGCCTAGAAGCCCCGACCCACATACACTAGCGGTATGCAACGTCTGCCCGACATTTCCCCACTATGATGGACAGCTTAATCAAAGGATCCCGGCGCTTTCGGCGCGGTGGCAAAATTACAGACACACAGGTCACTGGAGACAATTCTTCTGTTCCTATACACAGCTGTAGTGTAGGAAAGGCACTATACATTTACCCAACGAGGTAGCAGTTACTGATTAGCCAGTAGAAAGTACTCCAGTTGAGTAGAGGTATTGCACAAAACAGTGGCATCTTCGTGGATAAATATGCAGGGCAGGTGTGCAGAATGTGCCTTCTCTCCATTTCCAACGTGAAAAGTTAGCTGTAATCCTTGATGGAGGTCTTTGCATCCTTCATTTTCTCGAGCGCAATTCTCGTGTAGAATTCGTGAGCGTGGTTAAGCAGATGTGGCTTCTCTCCATTTACACCCTGAAAAGTTAGCTGTAATCCTTGATGGAGGTCTTTGCATCCTTGAATTTCTCGAGCGCAATGCTCGTGTAGTTCCTGTGACCAGGAGGTTCCTTCTCCTCGTCTGCCGCTGAGATCCTGCTCTGACCCTTTATAAACAAGAGGCATGTGAACGGGCCTAGAAGCCCTGACCCACATACACTAGCGGTATGCAACGTCTGCCCGCCCTTTCCCCACTATGATGGACAGCTTAATCAAAGGATCCCGGCGCTTTCGGCGCGGTGGCAAAATTACAGACACACAGGTCACTGGAGACAATTCTTCTGTTCCTATACACAGCTGTAGTGTAGGAAAGGCACTATACATTTACCCAACGAGGTAGCAGTTACTGATTAGCCAGTAGAAAGTACTCCAGTTGAGTAGAGGTATTGCACAAAACGGTGGCATCTTCGTGGATAAATATGCAGGGCAGGTGTGCAGAATGTGCCTTCTCTCCATTTCCAACGTGAAAAGTTAGCTGTAATCCTTGATGGAGGTCTTTGCATCCTTCATTTTCTCGAGCGCAATTCTCGTGTAGAATTCGTGAGCGTGGTTAAGCAGATGTGGCTTCTCTCCATTTACACCCTGAAAAGTTAGCTGTAATCCTTGATGGAGGTCTTTGCATCCTTGAATTTCTCGAGCGCAATGCTCGTGTAGTTCCTGTGACCAGGAGGTTCCTTCTCCTCGTCTGCCGCTGAGATCGTGCTCTGACCCTTTATAAACAAGAGGCATGTGAACGGGCCTAGAAGCCCCGACCCACATACACTAGCGGTATGCAACGTCTGCCCGCCCTTTCCCCACTATGATGGACAGCTTAATCAAAGGATCCCGGCGCTTTCGGCGCGGTGGCAAAATTACAGACACACAGGTCACTGGAGACAATTCTTCTGTTCCTATACACAGCTGTAGTGTAGGAAAGGCACTATACATTTACCCAACGAGGTAGCAGTTACTGATTAGCCAGTAGAAAGTACTCCAGTTGAGTAGAGGTATTGCACAAAACGGTGGCATCTTCGTGGATAAATATGCAGGGCAGGTGTGCAGAATGTGCCTTCTCTCCATTTCCAACGTGAAAAGTTAGCTGTAATCCTTGATGGAGGTCTTTGCATCCTTCATTTTCTCGAGCGCAATTCTCGTGTAGAATTCGTGAGCGTGGTTAAGCAGATGTGGCTTCTCTCCATTTACACCCTGAAAAGTTAGCTGTAATCCTTGATGGAGGTCTTTGCATCCTTGAATTTCTCGAGCGCAATGCTCGTGTAGTTCCTGTGACCAGGAGGTTCCTTCTCCTCGTCTGCCGCTGAGATCGTGCTCTGACCCTTTATAAACAAGAGGCATGTGAACGGGCCTAGAAGCCCCGACCCACATACACTAGCGGTATGCAACGTCTGCCCGCCCTTTCCCCACTATGATGGACAGCTTAATCAAAGGATCCCGGCGCTTTCGGCGCGGTGGCAAAATTACAGACACACAGGTCACTGGAGACAATTCTTCTGTTCCTATACACAGCTGTAGTGTAGGAAAGGCACTATACATTTACCCAACGAGGTAGCAGTTACTGATTAGCCAGTAGAAAGTACTCCAGTTGAGTAGAGGTATTGCACAAAACGGTGGTATCTTCGTGGATAAATATGCAGGGCAGGTGTGCAGAATGTGCCTTCTCTCCATTTCCAACGTGAAAAGTTAGCTGTAATCCTTGATGGAGGTCTTTTCATCCTTCATTTTCTCGAGCGCAATTCTCGTGTAGAATTCGTGAGCGTGGTTAAGCAGATGTGGCTTCTCTCCATTTACACCCTGAAAAGTTAGCTGTAATCCTTGATGGAGGTCTTTGCATCCTTGAATTTCTCGAGCGCAATGCTCGTGTAGTTCCTGTGACCAGGAGGTTCCTTCTCCTCGTCTGCCGCTGAGATCGTGCTCTGACCCTTTATAAACAAGAGGCATGTGAACGGGCCTAGAAGCCCCGCCCGTTTGGCCCCGCCACACATACACTAGCGGTATGCAACGTCTGCCCGCCCTTTCCCCACTATGATGGACAGCTTAATCAAAGGTTCCCGGCGCTTTCGGCGCGGTGGCAAAATTACAGACACACAGGTCACTGGAGACAATTCTTCTGGTCCTTTACGCAGCTGTAGTGTAGGAAAGGCACTATACATTTACCCAACGAGGTAACACTTACTGATTAGCCAGTAGACAGTACTACAGTTGAGTAGAGGTATTGCACAAAACGGTGGCATCTTCGTGGATAAATATGCAGGGCAGGTGTGCAGAATTCGTGAGCGTGGTTAAGCAGATGTGCCTTCTCTCCATTTCCAACGTGAAAAGTTAGCTGTAATCCTTGATGGAGGTCTTTGCATCCTTCATTTTCTCGAGCGCAATTCTCATGTAGAATTCGTGAGCGTGGTTAAGCAGATGTGGCTTCTCTCCATTTACACCCTGAAAAGTTAGCTGTAATCCTTGATGGAGGTCTTTGCATCCTTGAATTTCTCGAGCGCAATGCTCGTGTAGTTCCTGTGACCAGGAGGTTCCTTCTCCTCGTCTGCCGCTGAGATCCTGCTCTGACCCTTTATCCCCTTCGATGCTTATGACGAGCTGGACTCGTCATGGCACACAGTGCTCGTGTGCTCATGACGAGTCCAGCTCGTCATAAGACCACCCACGGGGAAGCGCTGGCGCTCCCCCGTGGGAATCCGATCGTTAGTTTTTTTTGGGGGAGGCAGGGGAAGGGCTTCCCCTGCCTCCCCCGCCCCATCAATGACGTCAGCGCGCGAGGCGCGCTGGACATCATTGAGGGTTTCCTTTCTTCCCGACGCGCTGGAAGCCATTTGCTTCCAGCGCGTCGGGGAAATCAGGTGAGGTTTGGCTCGGGGAGGGGGGGTTTGTATCAAAGAGGCATCGAGGGAAAGGAAAGGGTTTTCCTTTCCCCGATGCCTCTTTGTGCATTCCTGCTGCACGATCATGTGATCGTGCAGCAGGAATGCCCACTAGGCACGAGGGAGGGAGGGAGGGAGGGAGGGAGGGAGAGGGAGAGAGAGAGAGAGAGAGAGAGAGACAATTTCAATTTATTTGCCAGGTAACGAGGGGAGGAGGTGTGTAAGGCTTTGTGTGTGATGCAGGCATTTTTGTAAATCGATCTTGCCTCGATCGGAAGCCATCGAAGAGAGGATAGGAGTGACGTGGTCGCTTCGTTTAGACCCTGAAATGAGGCGAGCTGCTGAATGGAGGATGGATTTGAGAGGGGAGAGGTGGGATTTGGGTAGGCCCGTCAGAAGAGAATTGCAATAATCCAGTCTTGAGAGAACCAGAGATTGTACCAAGGATTTTAAGTCTTTCTCCGGGAAGAACCGACGGATCCCCCGTAGAAGGCGCAACTGGTAACGTGCGTTCTTAGCAATAGAGTTGATGTGGGAGATTAGGTTGAGTCTTTTGTCAAGAATGACACCTAGGGATTTAGCGCTGTCAACAATGATGGGTTTGTTGTTGAGTAGGTTCAGCTGATCCATCCAAGATTGAACAGGAGGAGGTGAGAGAGAGGTAGAGAGGAGGAGGAATTCAGTTTTGGCGGGATTCAGAATGAGTTGGTGAGCTAACATCCAGTTGTGAATAGAGTTGAGAGTAGAGTTGAGTAGTGAGAGATCGTGTGCGGAAGATAAAGGTATCTTCCCACTAGTCCACCAGGCTTTTATTTGTGGAGAGTGACCCCTTGGGTGGCAGAATAGCAGTATGTTTCTAGGCCCATCTGCCCCCAAGGAGGGCAGAAGCCACTAGACACCAGAGTTTGTTTTTCATTTTTGTGTTGGGGAGTGGCCAAAAGGGCAAGGGGTGCTCCCCTTTTACGGGTGTGAATATTTTATTTATACTGTTAGGCTCACCTACCCCTTAGCTTGGCTGGTGGATTGTGTGTGGACTGGTGCATTATTTGCATATGTGATTGTAATGTTTTTTTTTCTCCTTTTTATTCTAGTGTAAAGCTTTTGATTCCTGTTTGCGGTTTCGGCAGTGGTGGTTCTGCAGTTTTGCGTAATTGCATTTATTTGGTAAGAAAAATATTTTTGTTGTGTGTACTCCAAATGAGTATTATTGTCATGCATGAATGAATTTTTTTGTAAGTGGTGCCATAATGGCAGCATATTTGTTAGTGTTCAGAGCATGAAATTCTTTGCGATGTTTTGCATTGTCTTATGTGTAATTTTTGTTCTTCTTCTTTTTAGTGGGATATTGTTGATCCTTACTGTGTCTGTGCAGAGTAGGTGGTGGTGAGTCTAGCTGCTTCTGTCACGTGAGTGGTATAGTGTTGGAGTATATAGGTCTTTGTGATAAAGCTACATTTTGTTTATTTCTTTTTTTACAAAGGGTTTGTTGTTGTTGACTTGTTTGACAAGTAACCTTTATTAGTAAGCATTATGGCTAGCCGTAGAATTACTGCTCAGCAGGTGGTTGGTTTGCTTCTTGAATCTTCCTCTGAGCAGGATTATGAGACTGACAGTGCGTCTGAGGGAGAGGAGGGAGGGGAAGATTCAGGCAGTGAGTTTTCTCTCCACATGGAATCATCGGATGATGAAGGTACTCTCAGTGCAGATGAAGTGCCTGATTTAGAGGAGGATACTACTGTGCCGATGGTGCAAGAGGCATCTGGATTGCAGCCTGGGGCTGCTAGGCTTCCTACTGGAAGTGCTGGACTCTGGGTTGATCCAAACATGGTGCAGCCGGTGTTGCCTGCCTTTAGTGGTTATGCAGGGTGTAGAGTGGATTGTGAACATTATTTGCCTATACAGTATTTTCAGTTGTTTATGGATGATGTATTTTTGGGTGAGATTGTTGAGCAGACTAATTTGTATGCTGAACAGTTATTGAGGGACAACAGTGCCAGACTTAGGGGTCGATTCCGATTCGGGCCGGAAATCTCTCCGACCGAGCCGGACCCGGAGAGATTTCCGACCGAATCGGACCCGTGCAGTCCGACCGAACGAGTCCGATGCATTCGTATGCCACCGGACACGAGTCGGTCGGACTCCCATTGAACTCAATGGGAGCCGGTCGTACAACGCGTACGCGGGCTCCCATTGCCTCAATGGGTGCGAGGCGGACAAGGGCGCCCTCTACAGCGAGTACGCCGCGAAGCGCCGCGCGGCGTACACGCACAGGTAGGGGGACCCATGGGTCCCCCTGTGTGCGCCCGCACGGGTATGCGTACAGGGGTCCGACACGGACCCCAAAGTACGGCTCCGACAGCGAGTTCGAGTCGGACGGCGCGAGTCGGTCGGAGCGGTCGAGGTGCGCATCGTACTTACCCGGCCGGAAAACGTCTCCATTGCGCGGTGCGAATCGGGTCCGAGCGAGTCGATCGGAGCGGTACGATCCGGGTACGAGTCGGTCGGAGCGGTCGGGTCGCCCGGACGAGTCGGTCGGCGAATTCGCATCGTACTCGCTCGGCCGGACCCGCGTACGATTCGGTCGGGAACAAGGGCTCCGAATCGGATCCGGTAAAGCCGAATCCTATTCGGAGCCCTACCGGCCGAGATCGGAATCGGCCCCTTAGGCCCCATTCTAGAGCTACCCGGTGGAGTCCCACAAATCTGGAAGAGATGAAGAAGTTTTTGGGTTTGACTTTTTTGATGGGTTTGATAAGGAAGCCGTCCATGGGTTCATATTGGTCTACCAGTCCCTTGATGGCAACGGCCATATTTCGTGCAGTTATGACTCGTGATCGGTATTTACTTTTGCTTCGGATGCTGCATTTTGTTGATAATGGTTTGGCATTGCCACGAGATCACCCTGAATGTGACCGTCTTTTTAAGATTCGGCCTGTTCTTGATCACTTTGTAGATCGATTTTCAGAGATCTATACTCCAGGGAAAGAAATATCTATTGATGAGTCTTTGGTCCTGTTCAAGGGCCGTTTGGTTTTTAGGCAGTACATTCCTAGCAAGAGGGCACGCTATGGAATTAAGCTGTATATGTTGTCTGAGAGTAGGACAGGATATGTTTTTAATTTGCGTGTGTACACTGGTAGGGATTCCACTATTGACCCCCCTGGTTGTCCGTCCACTTTTGGAGTTTCAGAGAAAATTGTGTGGGATCTTGCTAGAGGACTGTTTAACAGAGGCCACCATTTGTACCTTGATAACTTCTACACTGCTGTGCAATTGTTTAAGGAATTGTTCAAAGTGGACACTTTTGCTTGTGGCACAATCCGCTCTAACCGTAAAGGTTATCCAAAAGAGCTTGTTTGCAAAAAACTTCAGAGAGGACAGTGCAGTGCCTTGCGTAGTGAGGAACTGCTAGCTGTGAAATTTGTGGACAGGAGGGATGTGTACATTCTGACTACCATCCATGATGAGAGTACTTCACCTGTGGCTGTTTGGGGTCAGATTGCTGAAGTGCGCAAACCTGTGTGCATTTTAGACTACAATAAGCACATAGGTGGTGTTGATAGAGTAGATCAGAGGTTGGAACCTTACACTGCTATTCGTAAGTCTTATATTTGGTATAAGAAGTTGGCCATCCATCTCTTCAATTTAGCAACTTTCAATGCTTTTGTTGTGTTCAAGGAGTGTTCTCCTGCGTCAAAGTTGACTTTTGTTCAGTTTCAGGAGTCTGTCATAGGCAGCCTTGTTGTTGTGGAACAGGCAAGTGTTCCTAGAGTTGGAGTGGTGGAGGATGTGGCTCGATTGAAAGATCGCCACTTTCCTGATCACATTCCTCCTACACCCTCAAAAGACTTTCCCACTAGGAGATGTAGAGTCTGTTGGCGAAGAGGTACGCGGAAGGAGACTCGTATGTACTGCCCTGAGTGTCCTTCTAACCCTGGGCTGTGTGTGCCTGCTTGTTATAAAGCGTACCACAAGCAAAAGAATTATTGGGAGCAACCATGAGTGGTAAAGTGAACTGCCTGGTCTGTAATGTTTAAGAATTGTTGTTCTGTTTCAAGGTTGGCATTAGTGCAATGTATTTAGTTTCTGATTTTGTGTTAGTAGATTTGTATCTATTTGCAATTTGTTTGTGTTTTCTTTTTTGTATAAAAAAATCCTAAATGTGATGGTGGTGTGTGTAGGCTGGTGCTTGGCTGGCGGTGTGCGTGGAGTGGCGCTTGGCTGGCGGTGTGCGGGGAGTGGCTCTTGGCTGGCGGTGTGCGTGGAGTGGTGCTTGGCTGGCGGTGTGCATGGAGTGGCGCTAGGCTGGCGGTGTGCGTGGAGTGGCGCTAGGCTGGCGGTGTGCGTGGAGTGGCGCTAGGCTGGCGGTGTGCGTGGAGTGGCGCTAGGCTGGCGGTGTGCGTGGAGTGGCGCTTGGCTGGCGGTGTGCGTGGAGTGGCGCTTGGCTGGCGGTGTGCGTGGAGTGGCGCTTGGCTGGCGGTGTGCGTGGAGTCGCGCTTGGCTGGCGGTGTGCGTGGACTGGCGCTCGGCTGGCAGTGTGTGAGTAGTGACTTGCTGCTGGTCACTACACACACTGCTAGCCGAGCGACACTCCACGCAATCCATCAGCTTGTGTGGTTGCTGTGTTAGGAATGTGGGCGTGTGAAAGTGATGGGCCCTTGAATGGCGCTGTCTGCTGGTGTGAGTGTTGTAATGTGATGGGCCCGCGGCTGGTGGTGTGAATGGTTTTGTATTTGTCACACGTATGAAAGGTGTATGAATGGCCTGTAAAGAGGTTGGTGCCTTGTCGTGGCTTTACAGCTCACGAGCTGTGAGTCAATGGTTCAGTTTCTCGTCCTTTCAATTATTAACAGTGCATTTCATTTTTGTGAAATCACTTGTTAATACAATTGTATATACTGAACCATCACTCACCCTTGTGCCAAATCCAACCAGTATGTGTGTGTGTGCTTGAGGATTAGATGGCTGTGCAGTAATATTTTTTTTTTGTCTTTCTCAAGCAGGGTGTACCTTGTCACTTTTTGTGAATGTTGTAATGTGTTTGTTTCGCGCCTGGGGGTGTGAATGGTCTTGTGTGTATCACGTATGAAAGGTGTGTGAATGGCCTGTAAAGCGGTTGGGGCCTTGACGTGGCTTTACAGCTCACGAGCTGCGAGTCACTGGTTCCGTTTTTTGTCCTTTCAATTATTGACAGTGCATTTCATTTTTGTGAAATCTCTTGTTAATAAAATTGTATATACTGAACCATCACTTGCCCTCGTGCCAAATCCAACCAGTATGTGTGTGTGCTTGAGGAATAGATGGCTGTGCAGTAATCTTTGTCTTTTTAGTCTGTCTGCCAAGGTGTACATTCCGTCTAAGAATAACCTACCAACTGTAGATATTGTCGTAAACGAAACACCCATGGGAGTACATGGTGATATCTCTCTTGTGGATCCCAAAAGGTTATGGTACCCACAATGTCCTGCAAACCTCAAAATGTCTGTCACATTTTCCTTGCAATATTGTGCCAAAATTTTCACGCTGCAGAAATAAACAACACATTATCTCAAAATGACCTGGTTTTGCAAGGGGGTCATCTGGGTTTTGGTCCGGGCTCGGCGGCCACATAGGGAAACCTACCAAACCCATACATTTCTGAAAAGTAGACACTGGGGCTTCCAGGGAGGTATGGCTTGCGTGGATCTCCAACGTTTCCTACCCAGAATCCCTGCAAACCTCACCTTTAGCTGAAAGAATCACTTTTTCACACATTTTTGTGTGGGAAAGTGTGGCATCACTGGCCTCACACAAATTTCCTACCACCCAGCGTTCCCCAGGTCTCCCGATAAAATGGTGCCTCACTTGTGTGGGAGGCCCAAGTACCGCGACAGGCAAGGGCCCACAACGTATTAAGGCGACCTCAAAATGGCCTTCACAAAACCACCTGGTTTTGCAAGGGAGTCACCTGGGTTTTGCCATGCTCGGCGGCCATCTAGGGAAACCTACCAAACCCACATTTCTGAAAAGTAGACATCCGGGGCTTCCAGGGAGGTAGGCTTGCGTGGATCCCAACGTTTCTTACCCAGAATCCCTGCAAACCTCAATTGTAGCTGAAAAATCACTTTTTCACACATTTTGTGTGGGAAAGTGTGGCATCACTGGCCTCACACAAATTTCTACCACCCAGCGTTCCCAGGTCTCTCGATAAAATGGTGCCTCACTTGTGTGGGAGGCCCAAGTACCACGACAGGCAAGGGCCCAAAACATTTTTTGATAGGCAATGTTGATGTTGCCTCAAAACGTTTTGTGTCCTTGCATGTCGCGGGTACTTGGGCCTCCCACACAAGTGAGGCACCATTTTTATCGGGAGACCTGGGGGAACGCTGGGTGGTAGGAAATTTGTGTGAGGCCAGTGATGCCACACTTTCCCACACAAAAATGTGTGAAAAAGTGATTTTTTCAGCTAAAATTGAGGTTTGCAGGGGATTCTGGGTAAGGAAACGTTGGGGGATCCACGCAAGCCATACCTCCCTGGAAGCCCCCGGGTGTCTACTTTTCAGAAATGTGTGGGTTTGGTAGGTTTCCTAGATGGCCGCCGAGCACGGGGCCAAAAACCCAGGTGACTCCCTTGCAAAACCAGGTGGTTTTGAGATAGGCCATTTTGAGGTCGCCTCAATACGTTGTGGGCCCTGCCTGTCGCGGGTACTTGGGCCTCCCACACAAGTGAGGCACCATTTTTATCGGGAGACCTGGGGGAACGCTGGGTGGTAGGAAATTTGTGTGAGGCCAGTGATGCCACACTTTCCCACACAAAAATGTGTGAAAAAAGCGATTTTTTCAGCTAAAATTGAGGTTTGCAGGGGATTCTGGGTAAGGAAACGTTGGGGGATCCACACAAGCCATACCTCCCTGGAAGCCCCCGGGTGTCTACTTTTCAGAAATGTGTGGGTTTGGTAGGTTTCCCTAGATGGCCGCCGAGCACGGGGCCAAAAACCCAGGTGACCCCCCTTGCAAAACCAGGTGGTTTTGAGATAGGCCATTTTGAGGTCGCCTCAATACGTTGTGGGCCCTTGCCTGTCGCGGGTACTTGGGCCTCTCACACAAGTGAGGCACCATTTTTATCGGGAGACCTGGGGGAAAACTGGGTGGTAGGAAATTTGTGTGAGGCCAGTGATGCCACACTTTCCCACACAAAAATGTGTGAAAAAAGTGATTTTTTCAGCTAAAATTGAGGTTTGCAGGGGATTCTGGGTAAGGAAACGTTGGGGGATCCACGCAAGCCATACCTCCCTGGAAGCCCCCGGGTGTCTACTTTTCAGAAATGTGTGGGTTTGGTAGGTTTCCCTAGATGGCCGCCGAGCACGGGGCCAAAAACCCAGGTGACCCCCCCTTGCAAATCCAGGTGGTTTTGAGATAGGCCATTTTGAGGTCGCCTCACTACGTTGTGGGCCCTTGCCTGTCGCGGGTACTTGGGCCTCCCACACAAGTGAGGCACCATTTTTTATCGGGAGACCTGGGGGAACGCTGGGTGGTAGGAAATTTGTGTGAGGCCAGTGATGCCACACTTTCCCACACAAAAATGTGTGAAAAAAGTGATTTGTTCAGCTAAAATTGAGGTTTGCAAGGGATTCTGGGTAAGGAACGTTGGGGGATCCACGCAAGCCATACCTCCCTGGAAGCCCCCGGGTGTCTACTTTTCAGAAATGTGTGGGTTTGGTAGGTTTCCCTAGATGGCCGCCGAGCACGGGGCCAAAAACCCAGGTGACCCCCCTTGCAAAACCAGGTGGTTTTGTGAAAGGCCATTTTGAGGTCGCCTCACTACGTTGTGGGCCCTTGCCTGTCGTGGGTACTTGGGCCTCCCACACAAGTGAGGCACCATTTTTATCGGGAGACCTGGGGGAAAACTGGGTGGTAGGAAATTTGTGTGAGGCCAGTGATGCCACACTTTCCCACACAAAAATGTGTGAAAAAAGTGATTTTTTCAGCTAAAATTGAGGTTTGCAGGGGATTCTGGGTAAGGAAACGTTGGGGGATCCACGCAAGCCATACCTCCCTGGAAGCCCCCGGGTGTCTACTTTTCAGAAATGTGTGGGTTTGGTAGATTTCCCTAGATGGCCGCCGAGCACGGGGCCAAAAACCCAGGTGACCCCCCCTTGCAAATCCAGGTGGTTTTGAGATAGGCCATTTTGAGGTCGCCTCACTACGTTGTGGGCCCTTGCCTGTCGCGGGTACTTGGGCCTCCCACACAAGTGAGGCACCATTTTTTATCGGGAGACCTGGGGGAACGCTGGGTGGTAGGAAATTTGTGTGAGGCCAGTGATGCCACACTTTCCCACACAAAAATGTGTGAAAAAAGTGATTTTTTCAGCTAAAATTGAGGTTTGCAGGGTATTCTGGGTAAGGAAACGTTGGGGGGATCCACGCAAGCCATACCTCCCTGGAAGCCCCCGGGTGTCTACTTTTCAGAAATGTGTGTGTTTGGTAGGTTTCCCTAGGTGCCGGCAGAGCTAGGGTTCAAAAACTACAGCTAGGCACTTTGCCAAAAAAGGGTCATTTTTCATTGCGAAATTGAGGTGTGACCACGTTGCGTTTTGTGCCGTTTCCTGTCGCAGGCACTAGGCCGACCCACACAAGTGAGGTACCATTTTTCTCGTAATACTTTGGGGAACGCGGGGTGGGTGGAAATTTGTGGATCCACGCAGATTCCAGAACTTTCCACCACAGAAATGTGGGGAAAATGTGTTTTTTTTGACAATTTTTTAGGTTTGCAAGGGATTCTGGGTAACAGAACCTGGTGGGAGGCAGTCAAGTCACCCCATCCTGGATTCCCCTGGGTGTCTAGTTTTCAAAAATGTATAGGTTTGCTAGGTTTCCCTAGGTGCCGGTAGAGGTAGGGTTAAAAAACTACAGCTAGGCACTTTGCCAAAAAAGGGTCATTTTTCACTGCGAAATTGAGGTGTGACCACGTTGCGTTTTGCACCGTTTCCTGTCGCAGGCACTAGGCCGACCCACACAAGTGAGGTACCATTTTTCTCGTAAGACTTTGGGGAACGCGGGGTGGGTGGAAATTTGTGGATCCACGCAGATTCCAGAACTTTCCACCACAGAAATGTGGGGAAAATGTGGTTTTTTTGACAATTTTTTAGGTTTGCAAGGGATTCTTGGTAACAGAACCTGGTGGGAGGCAGTCCAGTCACCCCATCCTGGATTCCCCTGGGTGTCTAGTTTTCAAAAATGTATAGGTTTGCTAGGTTTCCCTAGGTGCCGTCAGAGCTAGGGTTCAAAAACTACAGCTAGGCACTTTGCCAAAAAAGGGTCATTTTTCACTGCGAAATTGAGGTGTGACCACGTTGCGTTTTGCGCCGTTTCCTGTCGCAGGCACTAGGCCGACCCACACAAGTGAGGTACCATTTTTCTCGTAATACTTTGGGGAACGCGGGGTGGGTGGAAATTTGTGGATCCACGCAGATTCCAGAACTTTCCACCACAGAAATGTGGGGAAAATGTGGTTTTTTTGACAATTTTTTATGTTTGCAAGGGATTCTGGGTAACAGAACCTGGTGGGAGGCAGTCAAGTCACCCCATCCTGGATTCCCCTGGGTGTCTAGTTTTCAAAAATGTATAGGTTTGCTAGGTTTTCCTAGGTGCCGGCAGAGGTAGGGTTAAAAAACTACAGCTAGGCACTTTGCCAAAAAAGGGTCATTTTTCACTGCGAAATTGAGGTGTGACCACGTTGCGTTTTGCACCGTTTCCTGTCGCAGGCACTAGGCCGACCCACACAAGTGAGGTACCATTTTTCTCGTAAGACTTTGGGGAACGCGGGGTGGGTGGAAATTTGTGGATCCACGCAGATTCCAGAACTTTCCACCACAGAAATGTGGTTTTTTTGACAATTTTTTATGTTTGCAAGGGATTCTGGGTAACAGACCCTGGTGGGAGGCAGTCAAGTCACCCCATCCTGGATTCCCCTGGGTGTCTAGTTTTCAAAAATGTATAGGTTTGCTAGGTTTCCCTAGGTGCCGGCAGAGGTAGGGTTAAAAACTACAGCTAGGCACTTTGCCAAAAAAGGGTCATTTTTCACTGCGAAATTGAGGTGTGACCACGTTGCGTTTTGCGCCGTTTCCTGTCGCAGGCACTAGGCTGACCCACACAAGTGAGGTACCATTTTTCTCGTAAGACTTTGGGAAACGCGGGGTGGGTGGAAATTTGTGGATCCACGCAGATTCCAGAACTTTCCACCACAGAAATGTGGGGAAAATGTGGTTTTTTTGACAATTTTTTATGTTTGCAAGGGATTCTGGGTAACAGAACCTGGTGGGAGGCAGTCAAGTCACCCCATCCTGGATTCCCCTGGGTGTCTAGTTTTCAAAAATGTATAGGTTTGCTAGGTTTCCCTAGGTGCCGGCAGAGGTAGGGTTCAAAAACTACAGCTAGGCACTTTGCAAAAAAAGGGTCATTTTTCACTGCGAAATTGAGGTGTGACCACGTTGCGTTTTGCGCCGTTTCCTGTCGCAGGCACTAGGCCGACCCACACAAGTGAGGTACCATTTTTCTCGTAAGACTTTGGGGAACGCGGGGTGGGTGGAAATTTGTGGATCCACGCAGATTCCAGAACTTTCCACCACAGATATGTGGGGAAAATGTGGTTGTTTTGACAATTTTTTATGTTTGCAAGGGATTCTGGGTAACAGAACCTGGTGGGAGGCAGTCCAGTCACCCCATCCTGGATTCCCCTGGGTGTCTAGTTTTCAAAAATGTATAGGTTTGCTAGGTTTCCCTAGGTGCCGGCAGAGCTAGGGTTCAAAAACTACAACTAGGCACTTTGCCAAAAAAGGGTCATTTTTCACTGCAAAATTGAGGTGTGACCACGTTGCGTTTTGCGCCGTTTCCTGTCGCAGGCACTAGGCCGACCCACAAAGTGAGGTACCATTTTTCTCGTAAGACTTTGGGGAACGCGGGGTGGGGGGAAATTTGTGGATCCACGCAGATTCCAGAACTTTCCACCACAGAAATGTGGGGAAAATTTGGTTTTTTTGACAATTATTTATGTTTGCAAGGGATTCTGGGTAACAGAACCTGGTGGGAGGCAGTCCAGTCACCCCATCCTGGATTCCCCTGGGTGTCTAGTTTTCAAAAATGTATAGGTTTGCTAGGTTTCCTTTGGTGCCGGCAGAGGTAGGGTTCAAAAACTACAGCTAGGCACTTTGCAAAAAAAGGGTCATTTTTCACTGCGAAATTGAGGTGTGACCACGTTGCGTTTTGCGCCGTTTCCTGTTGCAGGCACTAGGCCGACCCACACAAGTGAGGTACCATTTTTCTCGTAAGACTTTGGGGAACGCGCGGTGGGTGGAAATTTGTGGATCCACGCAGATTCCAGAACTTTCCACCACAGAAATGTGTGGAAAATGTGTTTTTTTTGACAATTTGTTATGTTTGCAAGGGATTCTGGGTAACAGAACCTGGTGGGAGGCAGTCAAGTCACCCCATCCTGGATTCCCCTGGTTGTCTAGTTTTCAAAAATGTATAGGTTTGCTAGGTTTCCCTAGGTGCTGGCAGAGGTAGGGTTCAAAAACTACAACTAGGCACTTTGCAAAAAAAGGGTCATTTTTCACTGCGAAATTGAGGTGTGACCACGTTGCGTTTTGCGCCGTTTCCTGTCGCGGGCACTAGGCCGACCCACACAAGTGAGGTACCATTTTTCTCAGAAGACTTTGGGGAACGCGGGTGGGTGGAAATTTGTGGATCCACGCAGATTCCAGAACTTTCCACCACAGAAATGTGGGGAAAATGTGGTTTTTTTGATAATTGTTTAGGTTTGCAAGGGATTCTGGGTAACAGAACCTGGTGGGAGGCAGTCCAGTCACCCCATCCTGGATTCCCCTGGGTGTCTAGTTTTCAAAAATGTATAGGTTTTCTAGGTTTCCCTAGGTGCCGGCAGAGCTAGGGTTCAAAAACTACAGCTAGGCACTTTGCCAAAAAAGGGTCATTTTTCACTGCAAAATTGAGGTGTGACCACGTTGCGTTTTGCGCAGTTTCCTGTCGCAGGCACTAGGCCGACCCACACAAGTGAGGTACCATTTTTCTCGTAAGACTTTGGGGAACGCGGGGTGGGTGGAAATTTGTGGATCCACGCAGATTCCAGAACTTTCCACCACAGAAATGTGGGGAAAATGTGTTTTTTTTTGACAATTGTTTATGTTTGCAAGGGATTCTGGGTAACAGAACCTGGTGGGATGCAGTCAAGTCACCCCATCCTGGATTCCCCTGGGTGTCTAGTTTTCAAAAATGTATAGGTTTGCTAGGTTTCCCTAGGTGCCGGCAGAGCTAGGGTTAAAAAACTACAGCTAGGCACTTTGCCAAAAAAGGGTCATTTTTCACTGCGAAATTGAGGTGTGACCACGTTGCGTTTTGCGCCGTTTCCTGTCGCAGGCACTAGGCCGACCCACACAAGTGAGGTACCATTTTTCTCGTAAGACTTTGGGGAACGCGGGGTGGCTGGAAATTTGTGGATCCACGCAGATTCCAGAACTTTCCACCACAGAAATGTGGGGAAAATGTGTTTTTTTTGACAATTATTTATGTTTGCAAGGGATTCTGGGTAACAGAACCTAGTGGGAGGCAGTCAAGTCACCCCATCCTGGATTCCCCTGGGTGTCTAGTTTTCAAAAATGTATAGTTTTGCTAGGTTTCCCTAGGTGCCGACAGAGCTAGGGTTCAAAAACTACAGCTAGGCACTTTGCCAAAAAAGGGTCATTTTTCACTGCGAAATTGAGGTGTGACCACGTTGCGTTTTGCGCCGTTTCCTGTCGCAGGCACTAGGCCGACCCACACAAGTGAGGTACCATTTTTCTCGTAAGACTTTGGGGAACGCGGGGTGGGTGGAAATTTGTGGATCCACGCAGATTCCAGAACTTTCCACCACAGAAATGTGGGGAAAATGTGTTTTTTTTGACAATTTTGTATGTTTGCAAGGGATTCTGGGTAACATAACCTGGTGGGAGGCAGTCAAGCCACCCCATCCTGGATTCCCCTGGGTGTCTAGTTTTCAAAAATGTATAGGTTTGCTAGGTTTCCCTAGGTGCCGGCAGAGCTAGGGTTCAAAAACTACACCTAGGCACTTTGCAAAAAAAGGGTAATTTTTCATTGTGAAAATGTGGTACGTCCACGTTGCATTTTGAGCCATTTCCTGTTGTGGGCACAAGGGCTACCCACACAAGTGAGGTACCATTTTTATCGGGAGACTTAGGGTAACACAGAATTGTAGAGCAACTGTTATTACCTATTGACTTTCGATGCATTTCTGCCTTCCAAATGAAAGACAATGTGTAAAAAATAAGTCATTTTGAAAAATGACCTATAATTCTCATGCTAGTATGGGTACTCCCAATTTCGGAAATGTGCAAATATCTACTGTTTCTAAAATCTACATTTTGTTCCCATTTCAGAAATACATAGGTGTCTTTCATATCAATTTTTCCATGTATACATTTTCCCAAAATAATTGCTATATACCCGGTACATAATAAAAAACCATTGCAAGATGCTGCTCAATTATTGGCTCTGGGTTCGTCGGGTTCTTGGTGAACCTACAAGTCCTATATATCCCCACAACCAGAAAGGTCCAGCGGATATAACGGTATATTGCCTTCAAATAGCTATCATAATTAGAAGAAGTTACAGGTGAAAACGTTGACACAAATGGCTGTTTTTTTCAACTAATTTTCAATTTTTCCTTTATTTAACTGTTAGTTTCTATAAGGAAAACTTTAAGGATCTACACAAATGACCCCTTGCTGAATTCAGAATTGTGTCTACTTTTCAGAAATGTATGGCTTTTCAGGATCCATTATTGGTTTCATACCCATTTCTACCATTAACTGGACGGAGGTTGAAAGCACAAAAAATAGCAAAAATAGGCTATGTCCCAGAAAAATGCCAAAACTGTGTAAAAAAAGTTGGTTTACTGACAAAAGTCTGCTTGTCCCTGAAAGCTGGGAAGATGGTGATTTCAGCACCACAACCCCTTTTTGATGCCATTTGCAGGGAAAATCAAGACGCTTTCATCTGTAGCCCTTTTTCGCATTTTTCCCAAAAAAACAAAATTTAGCTGTATTTTGACTAATTTCTGGGTCCCCTCCAGGGGAATCCACAAACCCTGGGTACCTTTACAATCCCCATGATGTTAGAAAAAAAGGACGCAAATTTGGCATGGATACCTTATGTGGTCAAAAAGTTACAGGGGCCTAAGCGCGCACTACCCCAAATAGCCAAAAAAAGGCTTAGCACAGGAGGGGAAAAGGCCTAGCAGCGAAGGGGTTAATGGTTGGGATCCCTTTGTTGTAATATAAAAACAACAAAAAATGAACAGTACCTTGTAGTTGAAAGCTGAGAAGCTTCAAAACGAAATGAATACCCTTGAAGATGAGGAAACCTGTTGAGATCTTCTTTCCAGATTGAAGCTGCCGACTACGCCAGTGTAAGATCCAGTGGTTCAGGTAGAAGGATCACGCAAGGCAGGTTTGAAGTAGAAAGATGTAGGTTTATTGCAGAGTAAGAAGATCCCATCCAGGCAGGGCAACAGTTCAATCTCTACTCCTGTTCATTCTTCAAACCATAACATTCTAACTAATGCTAAGTAAGCTGAAGCAAGGCATTGTGACATTACATTCTTTGGTAACCATGACTTTAGTAAGTAGCCACAGATGTAAGCAGATGCCACACAAAGGCCATAGATGATGCCAGTATACCCCCCACAGAGAGAGGGAAAAGGAAAGAAGACATCGATAGGGCTTCCCCACACACAGCACAAAAAAGGAGCCAGAGTCTAAAGGCCAGTTGAACCTAGACTACTGACCAGATACTGGACAAAAGACTGGACAAACTATACATTCATCCATACATCAGAATCAAAATGTATTAAGCAGATCATAATCCATACTGAGGGAGACACTTTCCAGGCGGACGTTTGCAGATGCATTACTGGGAAGATTATATGAGTTCTGTATAGCAAAAGAGTCATTAGAGCAAACCCAGCATCCTCTGTTTAAATGCACAGTTTTGTTTCTACACATGGGACATATTTTTACTCATGGAGAAAGCCCTTCATCAACAACCCCAGAAAATATGTGAGTAATCAGTTTCCTTCCCACACTGAGAGGGAATGATGCCAACCCTTGGTGGATTAAATGTAAGTCCCTTTCAAGACGGAAAGGGAAGGAATTTGTGGGAATTTTAAAGGCAAATCACGCTGGATTATTTACAGAACGTTGGCTGGAGTAAAAATAATTAATCACTAGGAATGATGTGACCTTCTATATGAACACAAAGATAACAGGACAATGCTAGTATCCCCATCCTAGAAGCTATTAGATTCTATGAATGATTGCTCTGGAGAAGTCGCAAACTGCTAGTGAGGAAATGCATTGACCAATCTGTGCATTCTATGAAGTTTTTGAGTGATGTGATAAACAGTAAATTATGAATTAAGAAGTCTTCTGGAAGAGCATCTCCAAGTGTTCTCTTGGAGCAATTTATTATTTGACAAATAACAAAACAAATGTTTTATATTGAGTGCAACCAAACTTTGTGCAAATGTATAAATCTGTTAGCTTTTTACATTTATTCCAACAATTCGATGTGAGGACTCTTTGGCAGATAGGTCACCACTGGATTTTTGACCAGTTGTTACAAAAACGAGGAGACACAATTGCTGTGCAGGGAGGTAATACAGTAGCTGCAATTTGTGGACTGATCAAACGAATGATTTTTAATAATAAGTACATAGTGACCTTTGCATTAATATTGCAGCTTCATAGTCTTGTAAAATCAACAGGTGATATACGTGGTTGTATGATGTTACAACGCATGCTTTTACCCCGCATGCCGTTACAACGCAAGTTTTTACAATGACTTGCTGTCGGGGGTGCGCTGGAGTTTGGAATCGTATAATTTACTATTCCAACTCCAGTGTGTGCAACAGTAGGGAAGGTGTTGGAGTTAAATTCAACACCTTATACCCCCTGCAGCAAGCCATTTTGTTGTAATGGCATGCGGGGTAAAAGCATGCGTTGTAAAGCATGCGTTGTAACGGTTCTTTCCCGATATACGTTGCCCACCTAAGTGACAATCGTTGTTGAACTTGGAAGGATGCAACCCTGAGTTTCCCCGGAGAGTATCCGAATCTATGATCTTCTAGTTAAACTAGAAATCACTGCTACACAGACAGTTCTCTTCATTTATCAGGCAAAGCAAACCCATCTAATGTCAGACCACAAAACAGCATATCTGATATGTGTAGCATTTGAATTTCTCCAGGACAAGATTTGAAAAAGAAAACAAAATATGTATTTATCCTGGCGATCACAATGGCCATTCAAAAAGGAGCATGCATGTATAGCACCAAATATAAAGAAAACTACCTTCTGTGTAAGCAGCACAATGAATCTGATGACAAAGATTAAAAGAATTACAAAAATTTGCAAAGCCATAGTTCTGGCTTCAATATGTAGAGTATTCAAAAAGCATTTGTGCATGTTTGTATTTGCATGCATTGACACATTACCTCCAGAGCAATTGGCTTTGCTAGTGCTTGTCTATGAAATGCTTAGCTTGTTTGCTGTACAAGCATTTTCCAATCTTGTCAAAATCTACCTTTCCTTTACAATAATATTTGCAGATCCTTCCTTTTGATTTTAACTAGTACTTCCCTAAGTTACAAAATGATACTGACATCAATGTGGGAAACATTCACCATCTTATACTCCATTCTTCAGAAATTTAATTCCTGATGGTTCACACTACTATGAACAGGGGGTCCACCTCTCATGCAAAGCAACATATTGAAGTAAGGGGTTGGTAATGGTATATAGGAAATTATGTCAACTTAATTGAGATGTCTGAACCCCTTTCACATGGAAGAGGACCTGAGTAGGTTCGTGGGTAAAGTCTACCCTAGGAATGGTGCACCTGTTCACAAAGGTAATTTTTTCACTTTTGTGTAAGTATACCATTTTTTCGGTATTCACAAACTTTGAGTGTAGTTTGATGTGCAGTATCTTTACGACTGTGGAGCCTCTGCACATGGGGCAGAATCTCCCCACATGTGGCAGAGACTCAGCCACATTTGTGGAGACTCTGCATATAGGACAGAGGACTCCGCACTTGAGGTGGAGGACTCCACACTGAATAATATAGGACAGTTGGAGGAGTCAGATTCTGCATGTAAGCCCAGAATCTCTAACTCCATTTAGTAGTGCGTTTTCTATTTTATTTAAACAACTACTACAAAATGGTTTTGACAATGAACGCCTGCCCTGTGAAGTGTCTGTCTGTTCTACATGTTGATGTGTGCAGATCAGTTACCCCACTGCAGAGTGTGTATAAGTCAGCATACTAGTAGTCAATGAGTGAGTGGCACACATGAGCGGCCGAAAAAAAGAAAAACTTTGTACTGAATGTGAGGGCTACAGGGTGGAGTAAGTAGTGGTTTTGGGGGATGTTTACAGGTGTATTGAGAGTGGCCTCAACCAACCATAAAACAGAAATAGGATTTTCATTTTGTTGGGGGTGTAGAACCCCACATTAAAGGACACCTTTCAAACTAAGTGCTTACACCTGAAAACAATTCATGACATCTGACATCTATTTGTATAAAAACATATAAAAACTGCCCATAACCAAGGCTCAGTTTCCTCACTCCTCAACTCTGGGACCCTGCTACCTGACTGTTCTTTACTATCTTTTATGCAAGAATGCTGCCTATTTTGAAGAAGAAGAAGAGGTTTTCTGAAGAGGAGACAGCAATGATATGTTTGTAGTTGCTCACTACAAACAACTACATGGCCTTCCCCCATACTCTCTTCATGTTAGACAGAAGGCAGCCTTATGGGAGAAGTTGGCTGATGGGATAAATGCATTTGGGGAGGATGTCCAATCCATGGGGAACATAACAAATAGTGGCAGGATGAGGAGAGAGCTAAGGAGAAGTTCACTAGGACAGAGGTAATAAGAGCCGTGCCTGGTGAACCAACTGGATCCCATCTCCGTCTCACCCCACTGGAGAAGGACGTTCTCTCCACTATACACCCTACCTGCTCTTTTGGCTGCCTTTTACAGAGGAGCGCAATGTGGTGGCAGGTAATATATTAACTGACAACATCCATACTATATGTAAGAAACAGTTTTAATTGTATCACGTGACCACTGCTTCATTTGAGCTGGTCGTTGCTGGTGGGGCCCACTAGCACTCCTTCTGATACAAATTGCACTGTGTGTGACTATGAAAGCAACTCTATTTAGGGTTTGTTTTAATATAGTTTGTTCTAATATAATTTATTTGTTTTGGTTCCAACACTACATTCCCAGAACTCTCTGCAAAACAATAAGAAAGTTCCTACTTTATCATGAGTCAATGTTGCCAATGTGATACCTGTGGCTTAGTTATTCAAGATTTTATGCTAAATGGATTTCTCATAGTTTGGATTGTCATCATACAGCCATCCTTAACATAACACTGTATATATATTTTGATGTAAAACCTTTTTTTGTTTCCTACAATACAGTCAGAGTGAATCCTACAGCTGGGGGAGGAGCCCAGGTTCCTCCAGGAACTCAGCATCAAGACCCAGTTCATAACCAACAGCCACTAAGATCGGGTATTGTCATATATATTTACCAAAACTATTTGTCATGTAGTACATAAATCTAATGTATAAATTATATCTGTATAGTCATGCAAATGATTTGATGTTGAACACAACAGTTACTTGTATATATATGTTTATATGCTTTATAACTATAATGTTTTATTCAATATCATTGATTATTTTATAGGCCTGCGATGTTGGCACTCCCGTCATCTCTGCCAAGAAGGACTTTTGATCTTTGCAAGGAAATTGCCCCTGGACAGACAACACGGTCGACGAATGGTAGACACTGGTATCTTCACTCATTTAATAATTTCCTAAGGACTTATCTCCTGATGTAATGTCTAAACTTTTTGTGGTGTGTGGTTTTTCCACATCGCTGTTGTCACCAACCTCAATATGCAAGTTAATAGTTTTCAGTATTTGAATTACTTTTTACCTTTTTACACATGTTCGCCAATGTGAGTGTATGGCAAAGCTTTCCACTTATTACATTTATAGTGCTTTTTAAGTCATTATTATTGTGTTAGTGAGTATTTGCAGGAATATTTTTATTGCCTCTTCTATTAACACTTACACTTAGTTGCCCAAATGTGTAGATATATCCTCAATTTCAGCTTCTGTCAGGAACAAGTTCCTGTGAGAACCTCCACAACAACACTTAGGCTACCAAGAAAGATACGGGCAGTATCAAACAGGCCCACTACCATCCGCTGGTCAGGGTAGTGTGCTAACATGTGTATGGTACTGAAGTATTCCATACATTACACAATAAATAACTCTTTTAGAAATCATTTCAGGGTGTAAGCAAAGATTTCTAATCATGTTATGGTGATGTTGCATTTTGTGTACTATCTTGTTGTTTTTTTTCCAATCAAATATATGTTTATTTAGACCATTGACCTTTAAACAATACAACAATTTATGTCCATTGCATTATACAATACCTTGAAAAACATTTTTTAACGGAAAAGAACAAATACATATATAGCGATCAATTTCATCTAATAAAACTATAAGAATCTGCCCATTTAAAATATGAATTCAGATAAAATATCTAAAAATAGTCCCATAAAATACATAAACCCTCATAAATACTAAAACTCAATGAACATTGTGCTGACTGCCGTCATGAATTTCCCAATGGCACATGCTATGTCTGAAAAACGCATGCCAGTTAATAGTTCTACAGCATGCCCACGGGTCATAATCCCATATTCAGAAATATTGGGCGTAAACACTGTCTCCGCTGTTGTTTAATTTTTAAGCAGTCCAACAGAATATGCAACATATCACAGTGTTCAAACCACAAGTACATTTTCCTCCTGTATGAAGCATTTTTGCTTTTACCAAATAACTTTCCTAACAGTATTACCTTGTGCTTTGCGTCTGCTTGTGTTTTTATGTTCACTTAAGAATAGATCATGAAGTTTATAATCCTTAAACTTGTTTTTGAAGCTGCAGGATTGAAGAACACTTTCTCCAGTCCAACCTTAAGGACTCATGTTCTGCAGATGACGTCACGGGGGATATACAAAAGACACAGATCTGTGGCTGGACTTGGTAAGTTTCACTTTCCAATTGATATGCTTAATTATGTAATTCCTGCTAAACTCTGACATATCATATGTTATGATTCCAAAACACAATATTAAATGTAACTTCACAGCAAAGTCATCAGCAGCACATTTAGCAGCTTAAGTGGGGGGTAAGTGTCACTGGGGAGAGTGTGCAGCTGAACACACTTTAAAACTTGTTTATTGCTCCTTTGAATTTGATTGCACTGGTCTCCAAATAAAAGCTCATAAACATCATTGCATGTCAATAGCACAGTAGAGCTGTGAAGTGGGGGAACACATGCAACAAGTGAGCACAAACTTAAAGACAGGAAAGAGGGAGGTATGGAGAGAAGGGTGGATGGAGAGATAGGTGAGGGATGAATGAGGGAAACATGACCCCATGGACAGCAAGATGTAGAGACTGATGGAGAGAGATGTGTGGATGGATGAATGGGTGGATCAATTGAAAGCGAAAAGAAGAATAGAAGGAGTTAAGAAATGATGGTTCAGAGGAGGATGATAAAAAAAAAGGAAGCATGAATGGAGAGAAGGATGGATAGGTGGAAGGCATGGAAGGAATGAAGTACAAATCAAATTCATTGAGAGCTGATATTTAAAGGGCACCACCATTTGGTCAGATTATTTTCAGAATTCACTCGGGAAGCAACCAAACCAATGCTGGACTTGCTCACCTTTCATGTTAACTCTTTGCCATTCGGCATATGGCTCTATGTGGGGGATATCATTTATTTTTCTACCTACCCCTTGCCTCAAAAGCAGCTGAAGATGTATTTCATTAATCGTTTTTTTTTCAGCATTTACCCCTTGCATGTGTTCCACTTCATCTGGTGCAATCTTCTTCCATCAGGTACTGGGGACAATTAGTCATCCGAAGAAGCCAGACCACCTACAAGTGGAGAGCAGTGGGCAATCCGAGGAAAGAATCCAATCCTCCGCAATATATGTAACCAGCGCTGCTCAAGAACAGGAGTAAGATTAAGTTGAAGATGAGCATGAGTTGGTCAAGAAGGAGAAGGACATGGATGAAGAGGAAGGCATTGTTGGGTTGTCAATAAAATCTCTTGAAATAAAAAAATAATAATAAATAAAATAAAAATAAAAGACTGAAGGTCACTTCATGTCTAGCCAGCATTATTCTTCCTACTGCACTTCTGAGGATTGCCAGTTCCCAGCATTTACCCATTCAGCCACAGAGGGTACAGAGGGAAACCCAACCATCACTTACACAATTTCCTCACATTCCAGCTGCATGCACTCCTCCCATGAAGATGCATTTTCTGACTTCTCTCTAACATCTGAAGGAGAGAACACCTCTGGTGAGGTACAGGCATCCCTCCTCTCAACCTCCCACGTGCCAGCGCTCTACGTTCTGGTGAACATTCTAGTAATGTCAGACAGCATACCATGCAGGAGGTTGACATGAGCTCCTGCAGACAAACTTGGATATCGGCCAACAGTAGGCTGCATGGGTTTAGGAGGTAACATTGACAATGTAGCCACCATCAAGGTGTTGGTGGCTTCTGTTAAGGTTTGCAGCTACACAGGGACAGTCTCTTGGAGCATCCAGACCTCTCCCATTAAGACTCAGATATCCCAAGAGACCTGTCCCGAGCCTCTGCAAATGACAGCATCATCTACTTGACTGCAGCCCCATAGACAAACTCACAAGCGGGGTGTGGGGGTATCAGGTGCAGATGTGTCTCTCAGTTCATCTTCTAGATGGACAGTGGGAGGAGAAGGAGTGGCAGGAGGTGCATCTGGAGGCCCCCAAATAATAGAGGCCTCAGGAGTTAGGGAGGGGATGGTAGGGTCCTGCTCTAGGGGCACCACTTCTAGTTCTTGAAGGCCAGGAGCAGACTCTACTTCTTCCTCCCTCTGGCTTGTGGTGTCCATATCCATATCTCAAGCCTCTTCAGCCTCTGCCCGGAGTCTTTTTGATGCAGAGCGATTTCATTTCCGGAAAGATGAACTACCCCTGCTGTTGCTCTCTTGTTCCTCCTTCTCCTCAGTTGTGTCCAGTGGACCTGCCCACCTGCTAGACGAGAATGTTCTCTCCTGCCCCTGGTACTGGTGAGTTGTCCCTTGGACAGCTTGGTCTGCTGATAAGTATAAACAAACACAAATATATGTGGTTAAAAATTTACAAAAAATGCAAACAAACAAAATACAAATAGCTGACATTGTGGCACCCTCACCTCACTAATGCATATCCAGGTCAATCCAATATATTTACTGTGAATTATATGTATAAAAATCATTCGCTAATTCACAATAGGAATTATTCATCAGACAATTTAAGTCTGTGGAAGCGGAGAAGTGTGGCTCAATGGTTAGAGCGGCAGACCCTGATGCAGAGATCTGGCCTGGGGCCAGGGTTCAATTCCTGCCTCAGCGGGTCTTGGGCTCAATTTCCTCGGACCTGATAATTCTCGCCTTGGTGCCTATTCTAATCATGGGTCCCACTCTGCAACTCTGGGCAATAGCTTGCTTAATGTCCACAACGGCCCCACCAGCGCTGGGATGCCTGGCTTCACCTTGGGGGTGCCCAGGAGTGGACATTTCACAGGGAAAAGCCAGGAAGGGTTCCACAGTGGTATGCGTACAGCGCCAGGAAACCCCAGGGTATCAGTGCGCTTTACAAGTACAAATTCATTTCATTTCATTTCAAAAACTCCCCACTTGTTGGTGAAAAAGCAGACAAGGGAAATGCTCTATTTTACCTGGGTACAGGCTGTTTCTCTAACAATAAATTGCTGTACTGCATCACAGAACAAAGCATATTGAAAGACTTAGAACTCCTATACATCAATTGTTTACAAAATTGCATGACATGTGGCATACAATGGTTCAGATTGACCAAAACGTAAGTTTAACTGAGACAAAAGTCTAACTTTACTACTCGTAAAATCCCCTTTCTGAATACTGAAAGTCGTAAAGTTAGACTTTCGTCTCAGATTACTTTTGTGAATCGGGACCATGGTTTCTGTAAGTTTACACATGAAATTAAATTCATAAAAGGTGTGTGGATTTTTATGAGTTCAATGCTCCTATCTGTTTATGTGGGCAGATCTATGTATACTTATGTGTGCAGACACTCTGCAGTAGGAGCGGAAATCTCTGCACATAAAAAGGTAGGACTTGTGGAGTTGTAAAACCCCACACGTTATTGTTGAATTTAATTTAAAGTGTAAACTTACACAAACTGTAACTTTAGGTATGAGAACCAGGTGGGTCAGGTCCCAGGGTGAAAACCACTATTTATGTTGGTGAGGGGACAGGCCAAATTAAATTGAGGTGGAGGGGGGGCGCGTGCCCCCACAGCCCAAGGCTGTTTATGGTCCCGGGGACCGCCACTACCCCGGGGCTTGGCCGACATAGAAGATGGAGGCCGTGCGGACCCCCTTCTTGTGCCCATTAGGGCCCCGGGGATTACCACCTGCCTGGGGCCACTGAAAGTATTGCAAGGGGAGGTGAGCCATGCGGACCCCTCCCGGGCCGTTTTTGGCACCAGGACCACCACATTCCTGGAGCAGGCCCTAGAATAACAAAGGAGGCAGGCCGCGTAGCCCCCTTCCTAGAGTTATTTATGGCCCTGGAGACGCCACCCCCCCAGGGCCGGTTTCCTATGTACGGAGGTGCCCATCCTCAGGACATAGTTGTTTGCTGTTGCCTGGCTGGAGCTTTGACAGCTCCTGCCAAGTGAGAGCAAACAGTGAGCCCACTCCCTGTGGACAGGAGCAGAAAAACTGCTTCCGCCTGCTGGGAGTAGACTTTTCATCTGTTTTCAACAAGCAGGAAAACAGATGAAAAAATAGCTCCCACATGCAGGTAGCAGCATTTCATGCTGCTCCCTGCGTGCGGGAGCAATGCCAGCTCCTGATGGCGGCGGGGAGCGGGCAGGGACCGTGGGGCATTAGGGATCCCCCTGCGGTTACCAACAGTGCACACTGGGTGCCATGGGTGGGGCCAGGTCATGCAACATGAAGTGGCCGGGCCACAGGAGATATGGTCTTCTGGGCTGGGGAGGGGAGCCGCATGCCCCCCCTGTCCCCTAATAAATCTTGGTAAGTGATGTCACTGACCATGTCATGAGTGATGTGATATGTGAGGTCATAAGTAGTGCATTGCACGGGCTTCAGTTATACTTAGCCCAGCTAAGTATAAGTGCTGAATTTCTATGTTTCTATGGTTTTGTGCTTGGAAATCTGATACTAATTATAATGTCCCTGGAACCTTTGTTTTTTCAGTGACAAAAAAAATAAATATATATATATATATATATATCTATACTCACACACACTAGGTCGATTGTACATGTTTCAGCTCCTAGCTCCAGTTGCCTGTTTTCTAGTGAACGTGTCCAGGTCACTTGAAAAGATAATTGTCTTTGATCATTTTCTCTGCTTCCTGCTATTTTTTATTAAACACAAGTTGTACATTAGGCTTCCTAACATCATGTGTTTTTTTTTTTAGCAGGCTGCCTGTACTGACAAGGATTTTCTTAATTGCAATCTGCATACCTTAATAAATTCATTTTTGCTTTTGCTCCAGTGCCTCACTGTTGAGATTGAAAACGTATTACAAAACGCACTGAAGCTGAACATCTGCTATCACCCACCTGGCAGAAAAACTATTTTTGATTATTTTCTTGAATATTTATTTATTTATTTATTAGTAGAGCACCGACTTGTGGTAGAGAACCACTTTGTTGCACTAGATATATACGAATTTTTGAAATTACCATTCAGGTTTACTTCCTCAGGGTTAATAGTTGATGGATTCAACAAAAACAGGGAGCTGGTCTTATGTAAATCCGAGGCTGGTTGCTTAGGAGAGGTCATTGTCTTTCATGGAGAACTGTCCTCTATAGAAAAGGGGAGGAAATCCTGAAGCATCTAGAAAACCCTCTGAAAGGTTTGGTTTCAGTTTTCTTCTGAAAAATTAAAATTGTGGCTGGGCTTTACAAAATGCATAGATATACCCCGAGTATTTTGACTGTTTATCCTCCGTGAGTCTTTAGGAAGCGAAAGGTTTGAACAAACAAATTTGCTTTCCTGAATCTGAAGATGTGGTTGGATGAGCAGAGAGGAGTTTTATACTTACTTCTGCCCCTATCTTCCTCCTGTTTAAAAGAGTGTGCATAGTAGGCTGAATGTAATCCTATGGGCCACTAGCTGGAATGGAGTTTTTATATTTCGCCTGCACAGTACTTGCGCAGTCTTTTGTATTTAAAGAACAAAGGGGCATGTATGTACAAGGGAAGTGGCAGAGTGAGGCGTTAGCCTTCCTGGCTTAACGTCTCACTCCGCCACTTCAGAAACGCAGGGCTGCACCATATTTACAAGAATATGGTGCAGCCCTGCGT